>CM062277.1:30298112-30453112 GCA_031216635.1 Dissostichus eleginoides | reverse complement strand
TCACATCAAGAAGACATAGTTAGAATGAGACTGAGGAACTGTGACTGGTAAAAGTTGCCATATGTAGATGTTTATGCAAAAGAAGCAGAAGATATGACACTAAGTTACAACAGAAGAGCAAGAGAAGCAGAGTAGCAATTTCAAGTATCCTTGTTAGCAGAGCCGGTCCGACGCATTAAGCGACATAAGCGGCCGCTTAGGGCCCCGCAACCACTAAGGGCCCCCTAGCAACAAAAACAAAAAAATGAAAAAAATCGTGATAAGTATGTTTAATTAATTTAGTTAATATGCCTAGATTGCCTACTCTCAAAGTCATGTATTATATTATTGAGTCAATAATATAATACATTAACCATGCTTTAGCTGAACCTCATCATGACACTAGAGAGGACGGCAGGATTGTAATTTCCCGTGTTCAGTGAATGCAACAGAGGCAAGACACCAGACCAACCAGAGAGTTGAATGGAAATAAACATCTGTCTTATTGGCTGACAGGTACCTATCCTGTGAGCTGTGACAATGTTTAAAAAGTTTTTGAAGATGGACATAAGAACATTTTTTCTTAAAAAAGATGACAATTCTCAAGTGGTGGCTCACACAACAACCCCAGAGCCACCACTTGAGCCAGGTAAACAGTAAATGTCAGTAAACTTCCAAGTTATGCGAACATGTAAGCAAAGCATAAATTACAGCTACGTTGACGTTACTTTGAATCGCGGGGGTAAGCTAAACCGTTAGCAAGTAGCTATAACTAGCCAGATATATTAAATAAACACTTTGTCATACAATCTAAATGTTATGTTTTTTAGCGTTACCTGGTGATTTCAAAGAAAGCTCTCTGGGAAATGTTGACTTACTGTTCGATATGAAGCTAGAAGCTACCTTACAGTACACAGTTGATCCTGAGTCCTGTCAGATAAGGTGTTTCATAGTTAGCTTAGCTAAGCATCAACCTAGCACTGAAATATATGGATGTTATGTGACAGTATTTCTGAGAAAAAGTCAGCTGAAATGGTGGCATAGTTGCCACTGCTTTACGTGTCGACAGCATGTTTGAACGTATTTGCAGCAGTAAATGTGGCTGTTTGGCCACTGACGTTGCCATAACAACACCTGAATTTAAATGGGCAACCTCTTTTTGTGACAGATTTTTGCATGAAATTATAATTCTTCTGAATGATATTCTTATTGACAGCTAGTTTCGATGTGAACATTATGAGATGGACAGCCAGAGAGAATAAATTAAAAACAGTTATGAAATACTATATGACAGTAACACAAGAATACAGTTTAAAAGGGGAGTGATTTGCAAAATATCCATAAAGAAAAATCTGCTTACAGTTCTGTTTCATATGGGTGTTGAGAGATGTATCCATAGATCTCTTAATGTTGCTCTCAAAGTGCACCAGATTGATGCTTTTAACTTCAATATTTAAAAAAAAAATCTTCCCGGGGGAGCATGCCCCCGGACCCCCCTAGAGGAGGTTAGGTCCATGGTGTTTACATGCTTATTTATAAAATATGTGTGCTTATGCTAACATCATAAGACAAAAGTTGGTTCCGTGTTGTGTGTAGTGAGAATGCGCTAAAGTGAGGGGGTCCCCAAGCCAAAGCTCGCTTAGGGCCCCCAAAAGTCTAGGGCTGGCCCTGCTTGTTAGCACTACAGCATCAACATATTAAAGACCCAGTGAAGTGTGCGCCGGTGCATGATCTGTTATGCTAATACGTATAGTAATGACCAAAATTGTCCATTGGAACCCATATAAAAGATGTTGGAATAGCAACGAATTTGACGAGTTGGAATTTTCCGCTGGGAAATCCGCCTTCGTGGGCGTGGCTTGCGATCTACTGCGTGACGTCAGAAGATGGGCTCAGCCGAAGTGTTTACATTCACCACCGTTCATTTTGTCTCGGTTTCAAAGTGGAATTTACCAACGTTTTTGAGCGAGTATTTTATTGGAAAGTGTTTCGCAGTCGACTGGAAGTGATTGCCAATCGAGGAAACCTGACAATGGAGGCGACAGTGAAGAAAAAGGGAGGAAAAACACACGGGAAGCGATGCATTGCCGCTGGCTGTGGTAATGTCAATTCTGCCGAAGTGGCGATGTTTCTGTTCCCAAAAGATGAAGGTGAGTGGCTGGTGTTATTGTTTCGTAGATTCGTAGATTGTTTATGAAAAATAAAGGCCACTGTGTTTGTGTCTATTAACAAGACTATCATGGCGGCGGCAGAGCTCAAGTCGAGTTTCTCCGCCTGGAGATATTCTCACTATTTCACTTTTGTCGAGCACAAAGAAAAGAACGTTTTAGTTAAATGTAAGTTGTGTCTTGGCGGGTCAAAGATCCTATCGACTGCCCAAAACAGCAATTAAAATCTGTTGAAACATCTGCAGAAACAACATGCTGGGACGAAGCTAGTAGCTAAGACCACAGACCCAGACTCATCCGACGCCACTCCACCTCCACCTAAGCAACAGCGGCTGGATTGGCACTTTGAAACATATCTTTGTGTTTGTGTTTGTATAGATCACATTGCTTAGCAGAGTTCAGTGATGCAAATGCATGTCAAGTTGATCAACAGGTTGTATTATTCTCCGATGCAATAACAGTACTGAAATGAAGGCTACAGTATAAGGGCATTAATGGGTGCCCTTTTTTAAGTAACTAAAAAGTTACTTTTCACAGTAACGCATTACTTTTTGGTGTAAGTAGTGAAGTAACTAGTAATTGTAACTAGTTACTGGTTTTCAGTAACTAGCACAACACTGCATGTGAACATGAATGTTGCATCATGCTATGAACAGATGAATGTATGATCAGGTGATGGCCAATCCTGTGTGTAGATCTACTCTAGATCTATGACAAAATATTGTCCTCAACTAAATTGACTTCCATGGCCACTTTCCTCATCTATCCTGTCCGAAAAGCTGTCAAAATCACTCATTTCTCTCGCACCAGTATCACTTTCCGAAGGCTCCGCCATGTTTACAATCACAACTGGGCCCATCTTGTGACGTCACAGCCGCTATCGTCTGCAGCAGCGGTAGGCTCAGACTCTGAAAAATTTGCGATGTTTATCTCGTCCCTCGCACTTCCTAAAAAATTATTTTAGCCATGAACAGGTACAATTATATGTAAGAAATGAAACTGCCATTTCATTTTGGCGCAAAAAAATGCACTTCACTGGCACTTTAAGTAATACTGATAGGTAGAAATAGGCCAAGTTAGCATCACAAGGGCTCTTTACAAATGGGATTTTTTCCATTGAAGCTCTGTGGCACATGTTTATGATACTTACATGCTTTGTTCAGCAGGATAATCTTCATATCTGAAGCATAAATACAATCTCCAGAAGAAGGCTGGCCTGGAAGTTAGCATCTCAAGGGCCCCTCAACAAAGTCCAATGGGATTTTTCCATTGGATTTTGCAATATTGCAGGAAAGATAAACTCAGTGGGTTATTCCATGCAGGTTTTGTTCAGCGGGATAATCTGTACATATTTTTTGAAACACTTTTGCATTCTTCAGAAGTAAACAGCAAACATAATGCTATAAACAAACTACATTGTGGTCACATCATGACTTTACATCACCAGTGCTAAGCTAAAAGGGGCTAATTTCCAGTTTGATGACATTTAGTCTTATTTAGCCACTTGTTTGCCACTTCTGTTTATAGGACACATATGCTTCAGACATTCACCAGTGGGGTATTTACTGACATATTTGATGTTGTGGAACAAAAGCATTAAAATATCATCAGTTTGTGTAAGCTACTGACCTTATTAAAGGCCTCTAATCAAAAACACATTCATAAACCATTGAAAGGGAAGTGGCAAAATGCTAACTAATTCCCAGGTTGTTGGACTCATTCCTGCAACACTCTTCAATACATATTCTGATCATGTTGCCATTGTGAGTATAGCTTGCAAAGTCATGCCAGTGTTATTGATACTGCTCCAGGTCATGGGTCCAAATTCCCTATAACTAACTTGGGTCCCCCACCCAACTGGAAGGTTTTGACCAAACAGAACAGTCAAAGATTTGTTCTAAAAATCATTAAACAGATAATATTTCACGAGGTCAACTGTGGTAGATGGTCTTCTACCAATTGAGGTGTCAATGGTTCGATTCCCTGTGCCTGCAGTCAACATCCCTTCTATATCAGCCTCTGCCTCTGTGTGAATGGGTGTCAATGGGTGGATGCTGAAAGGTAAAAGCGGTGTAAGGGGTTGCAAGACTGAAAAAAAGCTATATAAATGCACTCCGTTAACATATATTTCTAGACAAGCTTTGTCTCTTTATTGAAATGTACCCTTAAAAACAACGATGAAAGTATACTGTGTCTAAAGAAAATGTCCTAATTCACTGGCATGTGTAACTGTCTTGCAATAGTGGAGTAATGACACTGTTAAAACAAGCAAGTAATATCAGTAGTAGGAATGTTCTAACAGTCTGGCATTAGCAACGCTCTCCTGCTAACAAGTCATCTAAACGTTAACCACTTCATAAATATGTTGTGAGGATTCACTATAGTGTAGATTATCAATCAATCAATCAATGTTTATTTATATAGCCCAATATCACATATGTTACATTTGTCTCAGTGGACTTCACAGTTTGTACAGAATATCAGTATGACAATACGACACCCTCTGTCCTTAGACCCTCACATCGTACAAGGAAAAACTTCCAGAGAAAAACCCACAGTTGAAAGGGGAAAATGGGAGAAACCTCAGGGAGAGCAACAGAGGAGGGATCCCTCTCCCAGGACGGACAGACGTGCAATAGATGCCGTGTGTAAATCGAAGAGATAATACATTTACAACATAGGTAGTCCAAATGTTTGGAAATGCGTCTGTTTATAATAAGAAGATGAATCCACGAGGATATCCATCCAGGACTCATGATCCAGGACCACAGCAACAGCCACGACTCAAGATCCAGATTAAAGCACATTTTGCACAGTTGAACATATATCGTGTGAAATGATAGATCAACTATTGTCATGCACAAGTCCTAGGTGATTCCAAACTTCAGAAATGTGTTTGAACGCACATCAAATCATATGGGAAACAGCTGTTATATTATGTTTCAAGTATCAGCTGTGTTTTTGATTGCTAACACACTGAAATGATATGAAGTACAGTTATTGAAACCCATCTGCACAACTATAACCAAATAATGACATGATGTAACTTCATTGCCATTTCAAGGCACACGGAAAGAGTTCACTCTAGAACTGCTCTTTGTGAAAAGAGTCTTGAGAAAACTTCTGTTGTGGTCTTGTGCTTTATTAATACAAATCGAGACTTGCCTTTCAAAACTTGTTCCTATGAACCTAGTGACAAACGGCGATGTTTAAACATAATTTACTATTCAGACATAATAATTGTTTTATACTTTAGTATACTTCAGTCAGACAACTCACGTGTTTCTTTAACATGTTTATTAGAAGCAGCATATAGTTGAGTTTGGCGTCTAGGCTCGGGCCTCATCACTCCACAGATATACATAGCACGATGAGTGATGATTAAATAACTAACCCCCCGAGCCTACAGGTGGAAGCTGGGGTGGAAGCTGGGGTGGTGGTGGGGCAGGCAAGCAGCAGCGACGTGGAAGTAGCTGCAGCAATAGCAGCAGCAAGCAATGCATAGAGAGATATCTGGCAGGTTAAATAGAGCGGCATATTAAGGAGACTCTGTTTGGTTGGTTGTAGAGTGGCAAGGGGCGTTATGTATGAATGCAGCATAAGTGCTCGAGTTGACTGCATGAACTAGCTCGCAGGCTTCGCCCCATTTTTGCTAATTGTACAATGTGGAGAGAAAAGCATGTATTCATCAGTGTGTGCTAACTGGTCTTATGTGTTGTGTTTGGTCAATATATTCATACTTATAATGTCTTTCTGAAAAAGCCCAAACCAGATCATGTGTTTCAGATTGAGCTCAGCGGTTTTTCATTTAGAAAAAGAATAGGGTCATCTGCTACTTGTGTGTGTGCTTGTTTGGATCTGTGTAGTGGTTTAAAAGAAAGAGCTTTTTCAGAATCTTTATGAATGTTAAAAGAACAGTTATAGTTCTCCAGAAAGGAACTCACAAACACCTCAAATGTCTATATCTGCTGGAAAAGTATCGTATTTTATTGAGCATGGATTAACAGTTTGTATGCCAGTTGGAAGGATTATCAACGAGGAGCTATAGTTTTAATAAATACATTGAAACACACTGAACAATACTCTTTAATCAGATTATGATAGTTTGTTACACTGACAAAACTGAAACGTTTACTTTATTTAAATGTCAACACATTTCACATAACTGTAGTAGATCAGTTTAAAGCAATAATATTAAGTTGAACCTAATCCTTTTTATTTGAACTTAATATTATTGCTTTCAACTAACCTAATACAGTTATTTAAGCTCTGTTGACATTAAATCAAAGTTAACATTTCAGTGTATAATGTGTTATAAACCATTCATTAGTTTGATCGTATGGCTTTTGGAATAAAGAGATACTTTTATTTTTGTATTTCGTAACAAAGCGTGCTCGCAGTGTAAACAGCCTCTCTGCTGCACCCTGGGTCCTGACCAATGAGGCCTCAGGAATTGAGCAGATTTAGGATCGGGCCCCAACAAAGCCATCCCATAAACCATCTGCGGACTTGACGGCAGATGATTGTGAAAGTTCTCTGAGGTGCAGCGGGGTCGGAGCTTCATTAAATCCAGAAACCCTGCACTGTGCTGCAGCCTCAGGACAGCAACTGCAAGCTGCTACACCAAGCTGGGGGGGGGGGTTTGCGGCACAGAAACACCAGGGACACATGACGGCCACATCTGCAGGGCCCCATCAAACAGAGAGGAGAGAGGTGGCCGTAATCCTACAATCACAGCTTCACTGAGAGGATGGAAGCCCTTTCCACTGTGACATTCAGCACTCATATCTTCATATTACCAAAGCACCACTCTATTTATTGCAATATGTTAAATATTGTCGTACAATACGCACATTTATATATTTATATTTAACTTCCTATGTTCATATTCATATTGCTTATCCAACGTTATTATTTATACAAACATCTTTATTTTATTTTATCTTTTTATTGCGCATTCTTACTATAACTTCTTCTTACTTCTTATGTTTATCAAAATATTTTTCAATTTAATTTAAATGTGTCTTATATTAGAAATGTAACTTGAACGTCTTTCGCTTGTACACACATATATATTTTATTTTATTATTGTACATTAATACTTGACCTACTTAAATGTACATACATATTCTATTTTTTTATATATTATTTTGTATGTTTTTTTCAAATCTTTTTGTTGCACAGCCCTGCTTGAACTTATTGTATTTATTGAAATATGTGTTTTCTCTTTAATTGTACTATTTTTCTCAGACAAAAATAGAGCAACTGTCAAGAAACCTGATTTTCCCCGGGATAACAAACCCTTCTGCTTCTGATTTGACACCCATACAAATGTTCACTTTATTGCATTGATTTATTTTTGCAGTCTTACTAAAAACTGAAGTGTTGACACGGTATCAGTCACAGTAATACATACAGATCAACAGCAGAGGTTCTCCTTCCGGAACTACTTGTATAAAATTATCTTATGTTACTGTTTATTCACTGAAAGACTGCATGATGTAGGCACCATACCTGGATGGAGTGTTCACTTGGTTTCTAAAGAAGTTCCTACCTCTCACTGGTCTGGGGTCAGTTGTTAAAGGGAACCCATACATCAGAATCAGAATACCTTTATTAGTCCCACAGAGGGGAAATGTACACAGCAGAAAAAGAGCCACAGACAGCTTAATGTTACATTTGAAATGCATACAAAAGTATTAAAGTAAAAATAAAAAGTTATAATATAATACAAAATATAATGAAAATAAAAAGTTACACAATTTACAAAATACACACATAAAACAACCCTAACCCCTGCACCCCCATCTCCCCTCCTCCAAACTGTGAGGCAATGGGAAGTCCAGATTCAGAGCCTCATTGTGCAGTGATTTAACAGTGCAGCTAAAAGAGTGCAGGCTCCATCATTTTAGTGACATTTTCAGAAACTAAATGAGCTGCCCAAGACAAACCCTGTCGTGCAGGTAAAATGAACATTTCAACCCAGGCTAACAATATGTCCTCCCTATATCCTCTCATATTAAAACAGTGTGCAGATAATAAGCGGCTTCACTGACACTTTCACTGTGGGTGTTAGCGGCTCTCCCTGGCCCCTCACTCTGAATGAGCTTCTATATGTCCTCAAGCAGCAGAGAATATGATTCATATTCATACATTTTTCTCTCGAGTTATAGTTCCTCAGATACAAACGGCTGTGTGGATCCGTTCAGCCTGGACTCGTTAACAGAGAGAGACTGCAGACTGTGCACATGTTAAAAATATATAATATTAACATCAAATGCACTAATGGTAACAGTGTGTGCACATGTTACAGCTGCATCTGACTGGGCAGAAGAAACAAAATGATAATGTCATCAAATACATTCATGATAACAGTGTGTGCAACTGTTACAGCTGATCAGACTGAGCAGAACAAAAGGTACCAAGGATAAAACAATTATAAACATGTGTGTACAAATAGCCTTAAACAAAATATGCATGTTTTATAACACTTGTTTTTAATTATTATAATTATTTAAATGTTGCAGATCTTAGTCATTTGCTCAAGAAAAAGAATAAATAGTACAAAAAAAGTCAAAAAGGAAAACTATTTAACAAATGAAATAACTGAATTGCATTTTAATGGGTTAGCTGTTAAATATATATATATATATATATTTATAATATCTAAATAATAATAATAATAATAGATATATAATTGTAAGTTTGTTTCATAATACTGACTTACAAAATTAATTAATAAAATATACAATATGTTGTAATTTCACAATGCCTGATTAAATCAGAAATTTAACAAATGTTACAAATATTAACATAAAATAGAATAATTAGAAAGAAAATAATGAGTGCATGTGTAAAAACACTTTGTAATTATTATAATTATTTAAATGTGTATGCTTAGTTTAAATGATGGTCACTTGCACAATACAATAGTACAACAGTAGTTAAAAAGCTAAGACATCAAATATAATACCTAACATACCTAACATGCCTAATTGAATCAAATGAAAGAAATAAAATAAATATAAGAAAAATAATACAAATAAATACAAATAATAACTAGGAAAATACGTTATTTCCCTGCTAAATTGTCAAATTAAGAATTCAACCTGCAGCAGACAGTCTCGTGTTATCTGTTTCTGATGAAGTTGTCCCCTGTTGGCTCTTCACTTTGACAATTCCCCTCCACAGTCCATCGCTGCGTCTCTTCCGGAGGCTTCACATCCAGCAGGAGTGTTCAGAGCCAGATCTCAGAGCAGTTTGATTTCTTGCAGCGGGTCGCCCGGTGGAGCTTCTCAGGAAACATGAAGCTTCCTGCATCCATTTCTTCTGTAATTGTAAAACCACAAGTGGACTCCTCCAGGTCAGAACAAGCCGTCAAGGTTTCATTTGTTTTATTTGACTTCACTTTGAAAAAAAAACTCCAGGGCTATGTCTCCCTTTGGGCCGATATCAGCTCTCTCTTCTTCTTCGTTCTCACGTCAGTTGTTTTGCACACTTCCTATTTTCAAAAATGGAAACGAACAGCACGAGAGGAGCAGGATGTGCTGCACGCACCGGGGTCTCGAGCTCACGGGTAAAAAAAAATGAGGAGGGGTGATGAGGGATGCGGGAGCGGATGCGCGCGGGGCTGGAAGAAGCAGCAGCCGCCGACTGTCGTAAAACTGAGCAAAGAGGAAGACGGAGAAGGAGAGCAGAGGAGAGAAAGAGGATCCAATGCGGAGCCGTGCAATAAAAGAATATGACGGCAATAAAAGTTTATAGCGTATACATTTCTGAAGGTTAAGAACTAAACGGCTGTAAAGCAAACACGCCGAAAGAAAGAGAAGGGGGTGAGGAAAGACACAGAGAGGGGAAATATTAGAGGGAAAGTTTCAAACCCCCCTGCTTCATTATTTATTTACTTGTTTCTGAAGAGCAGAGAACATGTCAGTTAGACTTCCTCTAACAAAAAAAAGTGAGGAAAGGCCTGGATGTTCTAAGTAGGCTACATGTTGGGATGTTCCTTATTTGATTTTGTGGAACTGTTGTGTTGCAAGGGGAAACGTTTCCTTCCTCCTCCTTCCTCCTCCTTTCCTCCTCCTCCTCCTCCTCCTCCTCCTCCTCCTCATTCTTTCAGTTTTGGGACTTTTATGCTTTTGTTGTTTGTGCGTGCGTGTGTGTGTGTGTGTGTGTGTGTGTGTGTGTGTGTGTGTGTGTTTTCTCTTGTCCAACCTCTCTTTGTCTCACTCAGATGCATCCTACTATCTAAAAAAAAAACACCCATACGGATGACCCCGCAGACAGGGTGAGCTGTGGCCGGCTCACACGCTTCTTTTCCGGCCTGAGGCTCAGTGGACCTCGGTGTCTGTGATGTTGGAACATGGACACATCCATGCTGTCTGAAGGGCTATGATAAGTTTGCAGGACTTCATGTGTTCATATTTATACTAAATGTATATATGGCTACTGTATGTGTTCTCAGAAATTATACATACTGTTCTGTAATGTAATTATCTGTATTATTTTCTAGTAGGCTATATAATAATGACTACATTTCTGCTCTATATTGTATTCTTATACATATTATTACTGTTAGCATTTCATATCTGTCATATTCATATACTTTACATCACTGACTATACATTTACATTACATTGCACGTTACTGCTTCTCTTGCAGTTGGTTAGACGTGTCCCAGGACTCTGCCAATGACAATAAAGTTTAATCTAATCAATTTTTACAATTTTTTCTTTCTTTATATTGTAAATGTTGCGCTATCTTCCCTGTTTCCACTGGTGTGATGCTGTATGCACGTTGTTATTTCCGCAGGGGTGAAACTGAGGATCTGAACTGCATTTTCTTTGGATGACAGTAACAGCCGCTTTTACAGTCCGTTTACAGCCTGTAATTTAGCAATCTGCACAAACGAGACGCACACACACTTAAAAGCAACCATCATCTAAGTAACAAAACGTGTTTATTTGGGATGAAGAGAACTTTACAGCGGAGATACACGCAGTTTCTTTTTCCGCTTCATCACATGAACTCTGATTTCTTTCTTCGTATCTTTAAATGCAGCGATCCATAACAGATTTTCAGAATCTCCTAAAACCAAACAGAAGCAAAGACAAAATCATAAATAAGTCACAATAAATTATGAACCATGTTGTTTAGTGTGTTTGTGATTTCCTTAGACCTTTAGTATTTTTGCTGAAATGTATTATATATGACTATTTCCTATATATGTTTCTGCATAATGAGCCAACGGCAAAAACAAAACATTGAAGTATATATTGTAATTTTTTAATACACATATTATGTCAATGTCAAATAGAATGTACAGTAGGCAATATTGTACACAAATGGTTTCTTACAGTATCAGTTTTAGAATCATTATTATTAATACTATACTTTTAATTTAATTTTTAATTTAATTTTTTTGGTTTATCTTTTGTGCTGTCATTTTGTTGTGCAGGCTTGTTTGAGAAACAAATTCAAGAAAGCAAGCTTATTACAGAATTCAAATCATTTTAATTTCAATTTAATCTACCTTCGAATTTCGATTTTAATTAAACATTTCCGGTATGTAAAGTTAAGATACATTTAAGACCTATCTTTATAGCCTATAGTTAACCCAGTATTGCTACTGTGCTAAAATGACGCATACTGTACAATTTTTAACACAATGATTTGTAGTGTTGAAACTCATTAACTACTTTATTAAAAATGTATTTCCTTCAATATTTCCCCTCACATTTACATGTGACAGATCCGTCTTAATTCCTCTAATTTCAAACCAACCCTCACATCTGGCCTCCAATTACATCCGCAGTTATTTTAAAGCAGCTTTAGCTTTATGTGTGGGCTTAATAGAACCATAAAGCCGAATTACAGGCCAATCCCCCCCCCCCTCACACCCGTGGCCTTACCGCACTCCGCCGCTTGATGGCGCTCGTGCTCCACGGATAAGACCAGACCTCTGAGGCTTTGCTTGCCCTCATGGAAGACTCTCACATTAAAGGGGGTGAAACTTGCCGTAGCCTACTCCTCTTCTTAATGTGTTTTAAAGGGGGTGTTTCTAAGAAGAAGTGAGGGGATTAGGCCACTTTTTTACTTTGCTTTCTGATATTTGAAGCAGGTCATTTTCTCACAGAATTAAGAGGAAGGGTTGAGGCTTTGGGAAATCACAGGCCTGCAGGATATGCTACCAGGAAATTGTTTTTCCTGGTGCAAAATTAACACCAAGGACGTTCACACCTTAGCCATTCTCTCTGTGATGTGTTCAGGTACGGGGAAGGAGTGTGCATGCTTGTGGTTAAACATTTTTCCTCGAGTAACATGTTGAAATGAGTATCTTCACACATACAAAGAGGTTCTATGTCCAATGCTGCAGCGGACAAATCCATTCTCTCCACTGTGCAAATGGCTTAATTAGTGCGTATTTGACGTGACGCATAAAGGCGAGGGGTGAAATCTAGTTTTTGATGGTTTCTTACATCAAATGCGGTGAGTGTGGAATTATTTACGGCCGCTTTGATGTTCATTAAGGCCGCTTCTTGTTCTGTGTGTATTCTGTCTAGCTTCCAGGCGCGTGAAAATTGATCAGAAAATGTGACTTAAAAAAAATAGATTACATCTCACCATGCAGACAGCAGAGCTCATACGCAAACACTTTATTGGAAGGTGTGGGGAAGTTTAATAAGATCATATTCTTGTCTATAAATTGGAAAAAATACTGCAGCAATTACCTCTTGAAAGTCGGGCGTACAATCAGCTGATTTAACACAGCACAGTGTAATAAGGGCAACATTTAGACCTCTTGTGTCAGTGTTATATGATAAGCTCAATATTGGGTAATATTTGGCTGATATGAGCCTCAAAAATCCATGTTGGAAATAAATTGATTGATCCAGAACAGAATTATCAAAAGAGGAAATCGGATTTAAGTCACTCTTAGGAACCGCCATCACTAATTCCTCAAATTCGGGAACTCCCATGCCTGCTCTACTAATAAAGACTTCATCAAAGTCAAAAATAACTTTTTGTTTCAAAGCGACGGTTGTTCTACAGGACACATAGAACCTTTCCATAAGGTAGACAAACATTCTACCTCAGCTTACACTGCAGCAGGAAGGATCACAGTCATATGGAAAACAAGGCAAAAATTACAATGAAATACCGGGCAGGGATGAGGCGTTTACGGCCTCCGGTCGCGCAAAGGGCGCGTCGTAAAAACCTCCTTTTTGTTTCTCCGCCGTAAACAAGCAAACACTGGCCGCCCGCTTTATGGAGCTTTAGAGTTTGTTAAAGCGTTTACAGCCACTTTCTCCTAGCCTATTAGCCTCCCCGGCCCTCCTTACATGTTTATGGAGATCATATTTATAAAAGTATACGATGATCAGAACGCGTCCAGGAGCTCGTCTATATCCAGCATTCGGATTAGAATAAGGAGACAAGAAAAGGCTCTGACAACTAATTTTAAAATCTCAATTACATTTATAGGCTGGTACTTGTTAAAACCAATACCAATTAGGAAGCCCCCCCTCCTCACCACTACCACCATCTCTATCCTCAGTGTTCACCCCTCTCATATAGGCTCCCTGACATTTTCGGGCCTCATTCACTTCAGCATTTAATGAGCCCCCCCCCCCCCTTCACCTCCACCACCACCAACCACAGTCTCAGCCTCAAAGAAAGAAAAAAGCAATCTCTGCTTGTATGTGCTTGTGTGTGTGCGTGCGTGTGTTTGTGTGCACTTGATCAGATGCAAAGCGGCAGAATTCTCATTAACCCCCCCATCCACACACACACACACACACCACACACACACACACACACACACACACACACACACACAGTCCCCTTCTTGTTTGCTGCATCCATTCTCTTTCACCCCTCTTCTTTTTCTCCTTCTTCTTCTCCTTCTTATTCGTATTTACCTATTTTATATTATCACAGGCGCACGGAGCTCCTAGACTCCGGGAGAATATCTAGTCTCGCAGGCGCAAAAAAAAGTGCAATAGACCTTGTGTGTGTGTGTGTGTGTGTGTGTGTGTGTGTGTGTGTGTGTGTGTACGTGTGCGCGCTCCCGTGCACGTTTATCTGTGTGCGTGGAAAAGCCAATGGGATGAAAAGCTGATAATAGATGCAAATTATCCCTGAAACCGACATACACTCACACACGGGAGGAGAGAGGGAGGTAGAGAGAGAGAGAGAGAGAGAGAGAGAGAGAGAGAGAGAGAGAGAGAGAGAGAGAGAGAGAGAGAGAGAGAGAGAGAGGGAGAGAGAGAGAGGGGGAGAAATATGAAACAACTCATTTGCAGAGGAGTAAATCACGGAATACCCGTTTGAGAGCGCGACAGGGCTTACAGCGCTAACACCGGAATTGTGATGCGCACGAGCCCCTACTCCTCTACTTCTCCCTCTTCTTCTTCTTCTTCTTCTTTCTTCTTCTTCTTCTTCTTCTTCTCCTTCCTATTCCTTTTCTTTTTCTTCTTCTTCTTCTTCGCTGGAGATTTTATGGAACCGGTGTGATTGTTGTTATTGTTGTCGCGGTGTTTGTGGCTCTCACTGCTCTGGCTGGCTGCCGTTACGCGCACCGTTCGTCTGTTGTGGCCGTGAAGGGAAACACCACAACAACGGTCACCGACACCGGCGGCAGACCTGCCTCACACCCTCTCTCTCTCTCCTTCCCTCCCCTCCGTGTGTGTCTGTGTGTGTCGGTGTTTCTCAGGAAAAAAGGAAAAAGCGCTGAAAGCCGCGGCTCTCTTCCTCCAGCCCCACTCTGACTCTGCCGAGCCAAACTGAAAAACAATAAACACAAAAGATGAGTTCATATTTCGTCAACTCGCTCTTCTCCAAATATAAAAGCGGGGACTCGTTACGTCCGAACTACTACGAGTGCGGTTTCGCGCAGGACCTGGCGGGCAGCCGGCCCACCGTGGTGTACGGCCCGGGCTCCGCCGCCACCTTCCAGCACGCCCCGCAGATCCAAGACTTCTACCACCACAGCGCCTCCACGCTGCCCAGCAATCCGTACCAGCAGAGTCCCTGCGCGGTCACATGCCACGGAGAGCCGGGCAACTTCTACGGATACGACGCGCTACAGCGGCAGACGCTTTTCGGGGCCCAGGACGCGGATCTGGTCCAGTACAGCGACTGTAAACTGGGGAGTGCACCGGGGCTCGGCGGAGAGGACGCGGAGGGAACCGAGCAGAGTCCGTCACCGACGCAGCTGTTCCCCTGGATGAGGCCGCAAGGTGAGGACATCCAGACTGGTTCTTTTACAAAATATTTTCAAAGCAAATCGTGTCCCGCAAAAGTGTCCGTGGTGCTGCTCCAGGAGGGGAGCACAGAACATGTGAGGGAGTAAGAAACCGTGTAAGAAAGTTGGGAAAGTGTTTATAAGCAGCCATTTAAGCAGGCTCCTTTACGCTTCCTGCGTTCAAAGCGCGTTTATGGTTTTATTGGCAGCACCAAAATTGTGAATGACTTTAGGGTTTAATTGCCCCGGCCATATACTGGGAGAAAGAGCCGGGAGAGGGGCTCTGAGAGAAAGCGGTCAAACACAGGCAGAGGTGGTGGGGTGGGTGGGGGTCTGTCCGTGAGAAAGCCCTGCTCAGAGGGAGAGGACAGGGAGAGTTGTTGGAGGGTTTTTACAGCCGAAAAGACTCATTTTAGACATGCAGCTCTGACCCGGGTTAAACTTTTACTGCCTTTTTTTTTTTGCTTTTACGACTTGCCTGTGGTCTCAGGGATTATTTGGCTACACGGTGGCCAGGTCCCCACAGACTGCAGCCGGGCATGTGTGTACGTGGGGAGGATGTGAGGCTCCGCTCGAATGGATGCCTTTTTCTTCTCTTATCATTTCTCGATTTACCTTTATTTACCACATATTTTACTTTTGTCCTGCATGTGCACTGTCCCTTTGGTGTTTGAAGGCTGTAAATACCCCCACTCTGACACAAAAAGGGCTTCATGCTTTCAGAAGTTAAAAGGGAAATAGTGTTTTTTACTCGCATTGTTAAGCACCTTAGAACTGTCTGATCCAATTATTTAAATATCAAAATCTACAAGTATTGTCTGTGTGCTTCGAATTAATATCCTGTGTGTGCATGTGTGTGCACACTTAGTGGTCTTTGTGTGTTTGTGGCACACACAGCATGTGAATATGGACCAGGCTCGATTGGATCAGATTATAAATCATGGAGGAATGTCATCTCTCAAACATATTTGCATTATAGGGAAGCTGAAGTAATAATTGATGGCTTAAACCAACACCACAATAAGAGCGATTATGCAAGAAGGCATTTTTGTGTGTGTTAGAGAGACATAGGTAGAGAGAGGGGGGGGGGGGGGAGCAGTGAATGGATTGACATGTATAGTAGCCTATTTTGTTTGAGGCCATATTTCTTGGTGTTTGTGTGTGTGTGTGTGTGTGTGTGTGTGTGTGTGTGTGTGTGAGAGAGAGAGAGAGAGAGAAGAGAGAGAGAGAGAGAGAGAGAGAGAGAGAGAGAGAGAGAGAGAGAGAGAGAAGAGAGTTTATTGCTTATGTTGTCGGTTTTATTTGTTAAAGTGGGGCAGCAGACGGGTTATAGCCTGTACAGGACTGTGGTGGCTTCATGATTATGATCATAAAATTGAAAAAATAATAAATAAAATAAAAACCCAGGTCTGTATTTACCTCGAGCTCCACCTCCCTCCCCCCCCGCCCCCCTTATAGGACGTTCACCTGCTACATGTAGCAGTAATAATAACCGCTAATTCATTTTTACGCAAGAAGAAATGAACACTTTTGACTATTGAGTGCCTCCCAGCAGTGTGTGTGAGCATGTGTGTGTGTTTTGCTCCAGGTTTGCATCCTGTAAATTGTCATAATTTACACATTACAGCATATTTTACTCCGTTTTTTTACTGTCTTTCCACAGTGCAGGGCTAAAACGACTTCTTAAGGGCTCTAGCTCCCCTTCTTCTTCTGCTACGATGACAGTGATGAATCCCATGATTCATAGTGTTCAAACAGTATATGTTAAAGTGTATTTAACGGTGTGCCGGCCCGGGTGCAGGCAGCTCCGATCATCCGGGGGCCAAAAAGTCCAAACAGGAGTCCGCGAAAGCTCTGTTCCTGCTCGTGCAATGTTTGATGGGATATTATCGTGGTTCAGAGTGAGGATTTATAAGCGATTCTATAATAGCAGAAACAAGGCGGACTGGGTTTTGTGGGGAGGATGGAGGCAGTTATCCTCCCCGATTACCTCGGAAATCCCCCTTTAACGAGGGGTTCATTTCATAATGTGTCTTATGTGGAGGGATATCGCCTCCTTCACACGTTTTATGATCTCTAACCCCAACACCGAAGGGGGCTCCTACTCACCGAATATAGTTAAATAGACCTTAACCCCCGAGCTGAAGCTTTAATATCCGAGTTTGATTCTAAACTCAACTTTTTACGACTGTGGTTGGAAATCTGGATAAATCATGTTCTCTGTGAAAAGGGAAATAAAATGTGATCAGGCCGAGGAGTGAATGTCATGGTTTAAGATCCTTCTCCTCGGCTCTCATCGGCATCTGTTGTCGAGTGGAAACCTCGTTTCTTATTCCGGCAAAATGTCAACTGCCACGCATTTGTTTAGGGCTTTGTCTAATTGACTTTGTAAAGGATTCATATATAACAGGTCTTAAAATGTTTCACCAAGGCTTGTAACATTTGCTCAGCCCGTGCAGATAATTGAATCCTTCATCGTAGCTGAAACGACAAATTAATTATACACATACACTGAAAAAACTAACGTTGACTTTAATGACATATATAATGTCAACACATTTAACATAATATTAGGTTAGTTGAAAGCAATACTGTTAAACATAATGTTTTTTATTTCAAGTTAATATTATTGCTTTCAAGTAACCTAATACAGTTATGTGAAATCCGCTGACATGTAATTTATTCAAGTCAACATTTTAGTTTTGTTCAGTGTAGGATTTGTTCTGTCCTATAGTGTGTGCGTGCACTGAGGCAGACAGGGTTTGGGGTTAAATTCCTCATGTATGTTGCTCCAGTCAAAGCACCTCCGGATCTAAGCTTCATGTTGTCATTTCATTCAGGAAAGTGTTTCACATTTCCCTTAATTCATAGCTGCTGACAGAATTGTATGTGGCGCCCACTTCCCTTCACTCCCTGCAGCGCGAAATCACGGAGTCAGCCTGTGACAGATAACACATACAAGACATTTACATCACTTACTAGTCCATGCATTTCCATAAAGACTCCCCTGTCTGTTCCTGTGGCTGTTTGACCGTAAACAGCAGCTCTGAGCCCATTGACGGACACTTGGAAGTCCAGTGAGAACATGAGAGGCACAGCAAGTGGAGGGCATCCTGCAGGGTGAACTTCTAGGCGCATATGTAATGGATATTTTATTTTTCACACTGTGTACCTGCGGCCTTTACAGAATGTGATCAGTCTAGATGAGGAGTTTTTTATAATAGCAGTGAATACTCCCCTATTCAAGTTCACCCGGAATTGAAGTTTTATAGATGCAAAGAGTACATTTAAAGATAACATTTATATAATATATAATAAATGTGGTCAAATGAAAAGTTTATATTTTGAGCGAGAACAGGAAGCCGAAATATTAAAGGATAATACTTTTCCTATTTTAAGAATAATACTCATGTGATGATGAGCAAATAGGAAATATTAAAAATTAAAAAAAAGGGCTCGTCATATTTCACAGGTTATTGACAAACATTTGTCCTCATAAATGTGTGTGTGCAGAAAACTAAATATGTTACGTTTTTTCTTTTTTGTTGGTGCGTCTTCGTACTGCTTTCTCTGCCTGCACTTACACATCGGCAAGAAGTAAATGATTACCTCTTGGTTTTGAAATCATGTATTTATTTTCACTATGAATTAGCATTATTTCTGAATAAAAGTCTTTGTTTAGGGGTAGTTTTTTGTCTGCGTTATATAAGGGCTATACGTTTTTATGTGTTGGTAAGTTATAGCTTGTTGTGTAGTTTCTGATGGATTGAGATTGTGTGTTTCTGTTCTAAGAATCATGTTTAAAGCCTATAGTCACCAGAAATGTGTGTGTGTGTGTGTGTGTGTGGTGTGTGTGTGTGTGTGTGTGTGTGTGTGTGTGTGTGTGTGTGTGTGTGTGTGTGTGTGTCTGTGTGTGCTTGTGTGTATGAGAGAGAGAGAGCATGCCTGTATAGAACATTAAAGTCACATGAGGATCACATTTCTGTAGTGGACTTACACTGGGGACTCTTTCTAACATTATTACATAACTCAAAATAATAAATCTCTACTACAGCCCAGTGTTCTGGCAATTTATTAGAGAAATGTTGACCATGTGGACTCAATGTGAATGTGGGTCATAACAAAAGTACTTCCTCTTAACATCAATAAAATAAAAAGATTCGACGAATTTAAATCTAACCGCGGCTCTACAACCACGGTCAGCCAAAACATATTTTTTCTGATTTTAGGAATTTTGATAATTTTGCCATAATTCACAGGACATCTCTCAGACAATTCACAACGTAGGGAAATTCCCTTGTTAATTCATTAATGTTTATCATTAAATAACACTTTAGCATTTTTGTAAATGTTAGGGTTTCCTGGTTTGCATCTTTTTATAAGTAAACTGAGTATGGGTTTGGACTTTTGGTTGGTTATTTTAAAAAATCACCTTATACCACCTTGTAGCGCTTTTTTAACAACAATACAATCTAACACATTGACATTGCCCAACTTGCCTATACCCTCTTTATAAATGTAAAGGATATCAAAAGATAATATTACTGATGTTGATTTTATATGTTTTTCCTCACCATAAAGCAAGATTTAATCATTTCTAATCAAAAGCCACTACATTTGAATAGATTAGATTCATTGCTTGCTGGTTTACAAGGCATTGCACATGGGTTAAAAATAAAATAAAATGTATCAAATTAGAAACCATCATTAACAGTGACTATATATTTACATTTTAACAAAAGAAAGTTACATGTCTACTATAGAGTATCGATAGATAACACAATAAAACATATACAGAATAACTTAGAATACACAAGTAGGCCTAATAGAAACATTTACTAACACAACAAAGGACATAGCCTACAAGATTATTTTTTGGCTTTCATTTTCTTATAATTGTTTTGCATTAAGCTTTAGCTTTAATTGATTTCATGTTAATGGCCAAATGGCGGTGATAAGATGTGTGATGTAAAATGCTGGCCTCTCACAATGTCCCCCCACTCTCTCCGAACAGCAGCGGGCAGGAGGCGGGGCCGGCAGACGTACAGCCGCTACCAGACCCTGGAGCTGGAGAAGGAGTTCTTGTTCAACCCGTACCTGACCCGGAAGCGCCGCATCGAGGTGTCGCACGCTCTGGCCCTGACAGAGCGGCAGGTGAAGATCTGGTTCCAGAACCGGAGGATGAAGTGGAAGAAGGAGAACAACAAAGACAAGTTCCCCAGCAGCAAGAGCGAACAGGAGGCGGTGGAGAGGGAGAGGAGGGAGAAAGAGCTGCGGGACGGAAGCGGAAGTGGCGACGGTGGAGGTGGTGAAGAAGGAGGAGGTCCGGCTGTGGTGGTGGGAACAGCGGGGTCACAGGCTTCTGTGAGTGAGGATTGCTGCGAGAAAACGCAAATGTAGGGAGGAGAGTGTTGGGGGGGTGTACAGGAGGGGATTTTTTGTCTTAATTGAGGCCATTGGACTGCTCCACTGTCTCCACAATTCAATTGCTGGAAAGGAACTTGGGTCTCCAAAATGGCGGCTGAGGATGGACAGGAGGGGCCAAACGCCTCTGAAAAAAAAGAAGCAAGAAAGTGAACTAAAAAAATAGAAGAGAGTGGTGCAGGAATCAGTCCTGAAACCCAGAAATGTGTAAACATTTTAACACATCCGGTTCCCTCATCTTGAGGTCAATGGTGTTTTTGGTTAGATGCCTGAAATAAGATCTGTGGTAGCGTAAGAGATGTTCACGTTTTGTTCTAAAACAGTTTTGCAATTACGCTTCAAAAATCATAAAGTGGTGTTAATATGTGGAGATTATCCTGCTGAACAAATCGTGTAAGGATCATAAATGTGTGTTTGCCACAGATCTTTTTTTGTCAATATTGCAAAATCCAATGGAAAATGCCCATTGATTTTTGTCGAGGGAGCCCTTGTGGTGCTAACTTCCGGTCGGCTTACAAAAATGCCTCATTACTGCACCACTCTATTAATGAGGGCGTCCAACAAGCATAGTCTACTCTAGTGTTTAAACAAAACAAAAAAAATGATAGCTTCCTTTCTTTGTGGAACAATTATCGTGGAAACATTTCTATATTGTTAGAAGTTTATCATTAACAATTTTATCTTTGGCAGCTGTATAGTTTTTAAGTTAAAAAATGATGATGGTGCACTTTTTACTGTACTTCTTCTCACTTGTATGTTGTTGTTGTTGTTGTTATGGCAATGATTGATTGATGCTGATGATGATAATGATGATGATGACGTAGCAATTAATGACATTTCCAACAACAGGAAACTGCCTATTTATGCCGTTTTAGTAGGTCTCTTTTTTACACACTCTAATTGTCGTTTTAGTTCGTTTTTTGATCGATGGTGTTTGTTTTATGTTGTCTTCTTTTTCTCTTTTTGGGTAAAAAGCATGCGCACAGTGCAGAATAAAAAAAAAGAGAACATTCATAAAAATAAAAACGAGGAAAAATCTAATACAATTGTGTAATGCGTTTAATATGGTGCAAGGTTCTGGTATGAGTCGAGATTAATTTCACGGTATTATTTCAATTTCTTACAAGTATCAATAAAGATGGAGACATCAGTGGTCTTAGCCAATATCAACTCATAATCAGAAAGGATTGATTTCCTTTTAACTTTAATCTGCATTCTTCCACACCTTTTCCATCACCATTCTCCTTTCCTCTCTGTCAGCACCCAGACTGATACAACTATTCAGTTCACAAGGCCACACGTTTAAGCCTCGACTCGGAAATCTCCTCTTAAAATAACAGACGTCCCCCCCTCCTTCCCCCCATACACCACACCCGTCCACACACACACATCCTACATCTTATCCAAACACCACTTTATTTATGGCCCGGTCCTCCACCTCCACTTACATTATTACAGGGCTCATATTCACTATTACACTGTCTTCCATCATCATCACGATGACGACTTGAGGATTGTTTCCATCTGGAAGGATCAAACACTCTGCGTATTTACACATGCATGTCCATCTTCATGCATTGGACTTCAGTTTGTTTCCCAGACGTTAGGGGAATCCCCAAAGCACCAAATATTCTGACCAGGTTTCCAGGCATTATTTGGGAAACAGACGTTTTGTTTAAGCCTGTACAACAGTGTGTGTAGTTTACATGGGACCAGTCACTGCCTCTGTGTACACACAATCTGTCTCCGCCAAAACATTAAGATAAGAATGTACAATAATTCAATGCGGTTTTATTTGACATTGATGTTGCAGGCCTATACAATTATAGTTCTTGTTATTTTGACATTTTAACAGACAGGAGTTCATGACAGAGTGCAACTATGTCATTTTTCCACTTAAACACATTTAAGGGATTCACTACAGATTCACTACAGATTTAAAAGGAATAATTAAATACAGTTAAGTCGAAGATTAGAGACGTTTGGTCTTCAAGTTCAAAGACACTTGGATGTTGAGCTGCAAATAACCCTGATGACATCACAGGGTTATTATAGCCTGCAACTGTTTTCATTTGCTGGGTAGCACTCCTTTTGATGAGTAAACAATTGCCCCTTTCATTCCAATGGCCAGGTTAAGTGTAATGACAACGATCTACTATCTTTATAAAATGCCACATTAGTCAGCAATAGAACAGAAAGTACTCAATATATTTTCCTCGCTGTCCAACAAACGCTGTAAAGACAGGCATGCCTCCAATGTCTGACAATGAGACTGTGTTATAGGCTAAACATTTTTATGCCGGGCGCCAATTGACCACCATGGGAGCACAATAGCAAATGCTGGCATATTTTGCATTAAATCAAATGCCAACATTTCAAATGACATTAATTAAACTGGAGGTTTCGCTGCATTCTCATCAACTCAATTATTAACTATATGATATATTGTGAACGCCCAAAAAAACTATTCAAAAAAATCACTTCTATGGATATAGTCCAATGGACATGTGATTTTACGCACGGAATAATATGTCCTTTGTTCCAACACAACTTGCATAAAAAAGAATTGATCATTTACTTTATGGTGGCGTGAGGATGGCGCTGTCTTTCACTGAAACAAACACCCATTCAATTTCTCCAAAAGTTTCCCTGAAAATCACTGGATTTTTACGCAAGCATAACATTTACGCATGAGTGCTTAACGTTATTGGACTACTCTCAGGGATTATTTCCTAGCGATTTTACTGCTGCGTGTGGGAAAGGCCAAAAGTCACGGGAGCATGTACGGATTTTACTCAAGGACCTGAGCACCTGCATCAGGGTTGCGGTCGAATAGTCAAAAATCAGCTCCTAACTTCTATCCCTATCGTCTATCCCTTGACCTCTGTGTGAAACGTCACGGGATTAAGGGATAGTGGATAGGAGAATTCAAAAGGATTTAGGAGAAGAGACTGTGGTACTTTAGAGAATCCGACTGCTCTTACACTATCCGACGTGTTTATGATGCGCCAGTGGACGTCATAAATGTGCGTGAAACTATGGAAACTACAGTTTTCTATACAGCGGACTACATGACGTAGAATAAGAACGACGGACTACTGTAAACTCATCTAGAGACTCTGCACCGTGCTCTGATGCTGTTGCTTTATGCTTTATGAACGTGGACAACAGAGAAACATATTCTTCATGACCAAAGTTCAAATTTATGCTCGTCACCCTCTCCCTCCGGTCCATATTAATACAAATGATCCCAATACGTATGATTGTATGAACTATGAAAAGATCTTAAAATCAATACAAATGTATTTATTATAAACATTAGTCCTTAACATCTATCACTGTGTATATCACCATTCAAACATATTTTAAAGTTGAACAAACCCCACACAGCTCAGTAAAGACTGTGAAATGTTGACTTTATTTGATCATTTCAGTAAAAACGTTCATATTTCTCTTTTTGATTATAATACTGATGAACGTTCAAAACAAAGCACTTTGGCAAGTTACCACATACGTTTTAAAAAGCTTAATAAGCACCGTAACTTTCATGATATCATTTCTCGGTCATAATCGGTTGTTTGCTAAAGCACCCCCGATAGCCATAGCACCCCCTAAGTACCCCCAAGAAATGTATGTGTATTTCTGAGGCAAAAGTTTATATGATCATTATAGGTATAAAAAAAATAAGAGCATATATGAAAAACAGGTATGAAATACTGTATGACAGTAAAACAAGAATACAGTTTAAAAGGGGAATGATTTGTAAAATATCCATAAAGAAATAGACAATCTGTTTACAGTTCTGTTTCATATGGGTGTTGAGAGATGTATCCATAGATCTCTTCATGTTGCTCTCAAAGTGCACCAGATTGATGCTTTTAACTTCAATATTTAAAAAAAAATCTTCCCGGGGGAGCATGCCTCCGGTCCCCCCTAGAGGATGTGAGGTCCACTCCCCACTTATAAAAAAATAGCACTTTACCCCTGCTTACACCTATATGCCGTGAGCTGATTATCGAGCCTTCATTGTAACAGTCGCGGGTAGCTACACTGTGTATGTGCGTGTGGGTTCAAATTCCACTGTAGCGACTGGTACATTAATGGGAAACCCTACATGTTTGAGCACCCTCTATGAAACGTCAAGCTACCCCACAGCACCCCCAAAAGAAAATCGCTGGCGCCGCCACTGTCGTGGGCAGTTTTGCAGAGACTCCTGTGAATGCAGTGAGCAGAGGCGTCACACTGTAGTGGCAGCACACAACAGAATGTTTTGTTCTGCTGAGTGGGGCCCTTTCTTCTGCATGTGTGGTCTGCAAAGTAAAAGATCTCCTCTCTAAGTCTCTTCGCCAGTTTTACGCATGTGCCTGGAGCCATTCCATTCCCAGTCCAATCAATACCACCTCTAATGGTGTTCTCCACTTTTTGCGCACGACTTAACCTACTTTCAACCCAGCAGTAAAGTTTTCAGTATACAGGCTGGATGTTTGTCAGCATCAAACGTTTTGTTTTCCAGCTCTACACGCGCGCAGTGATTACTGGACATGTTCCGAGTTGCTGCGTATTGATTGTTTAATATAGATTGTATGTTGTGGGTTTGTTCCAGTGTGTTAATAATATTGCATCCAGGGGGAGACACCGTCGGCCATTGGGCATCTTGACATCACATGGACCCAAGGTCACGTGGTCCGCGAGACAGAGGGAGGGGAGGAGAGTAGAGGGGTGGGGTGATTTTTTGTGTAAATCTAGACGGTAATGTCTCGCCGATAATTCACGGTGCCTCGTAAACGACGACATTAAAGCGCCCCTGGGCTACAAATCAAATGCGCCAAATTATGAGTTCGCTGGACCTCGTCAATGCGCTGTTTTCCAAATATTCCTCTCTTCACAGATTCTGCAACTTTCACGTTTTTTTGACTTCCTCTTCTGCTGCTGCCGTGTGCTCTCCGTGCGCACTCGGTGCCATGGATCACTCCACGTCTCCAGAGGCTGCCCTGGCCGGCCTGCAGGAGGCAGAGTAGCAGCATTTCAAAAAGGGGGAGATGCAGATTTACTCCTGGATGATAAACTCAGGTGAGGAGGAGTTGGGGGGGTTGAGTAATGACATGTAAGGAGGTAATTAGCAAGGCCTCACGGGTGAGTTGGAGAAACACAGACGTAAGGGAGGGGAGTTTGGGGCAGAGTGATTCCCTTCAGATATTTCACAATGAACTAATCAGGTGCTAGAAAAGTCCCAAAAATACATTAAAATCGAAAAAACAAAAAAGTAAATGCATCAAAGGGTTCGGGCTTGTTATGCATCAGGTATCCATATCTGTCCCACAGTGAGGACATTTACACTTTTACAGCAAAGGGACAGTGCAGATAAAGACTAAATAAGAGAGCTATAAAAAGGCAAGCACTTAATAAAATCAGCGGTTCATAAAAATAAAAATAAAATAAATACACATCCAAGGCAGAAAAAATAAGTAGCATCATTGTAACAAAGAGAGTATACATGAAGGTATTGAAGTTGCAGCCAGTATATTACAGTGGTAAATAGTGAGAAAACCATATTATGCTAGTTTACTAAATAATTGTGTTGCATTTTACATTAACTTGGGCTTTTATGAAGTAAAGAAACGTTTCTAAAAGGATTCACGTTCAAATTCTTAAATTCATGTAAATAAAAGTTACAAAGAATGAGAATATTGGACAGGGTGAACATGTTTAACTGACAAAATAGGTGACGAGGACAGTGTGTGTGTGTGTGTTTGTGTGTGTGTGTGTGTGTGTTTGTGTGTGTGTGTGTGTGTGACAGATATAGAGGTGTAGTTAAACCCAATAATACCGCTCTTTATACGGTGGGCCCGGTTGCGCAGCGGCCACTGCCGGTGTCTGAGCTATGCCATGCCTGCTTCTTCTTTTTCTATGTCACTTTTTTTTAACAACCCCCCTCCTCTCTCTCTCTCCCTCTCTCTCTACCTCTCTTTGCAAATCTTTTATGGCTCTACGACCTCCATAAAACCATAATTTAAGACGTGGTGAATATTCATTAGGTGGTATTGTGTTTCAGGAGGGGACCTGGGAGCGCAGGGGTTGCTGTGTGTTATCCAAAATACTTAGAAAGTGAAGCACAGCCTCCCACTTCCTCTCATGGTGCTCCCGGGGACCGGTTATACTCGGTGTTTACGTCATGACGCTTTACTCAGTCAGTACTAGCTCACCCACTGAGAGCTCATTGCAATGTGCTATTTACAGTACCAGCTAATACTAAAAACATACATAAGCAAATTACCAGATGTGTGTGTGTGTGTGTGTGTGTGTGTGTGTGTGTGTGTGTGTGTGTGTGTGTGTGTGTGTGTGTGTGTGTGTGTGTGTGTGTGTGTGTGTGTAGATGTAGATGTATCTGTGTGTTTTGAATTCCCTTTTGTATTATTACACTGTAACAGACACACAGAGAGATAGTAAGTGTAGAAAATAAAAATGTCATCTGGAAATACAATTATTTATATTTGTTAGTGTTGCAGACTCATAAAGTCAGATTCATTATTTTGTGAATTTTGTTTGAAACAGATGAAGGGAGACAGAACACATATTGGGAAATACTATCAAAATGTAATAATAAAATAAAACAAACATCTTCATCAGCTTTATTTCTAGTTACAAAAAGGGAACCGTATATCAACATTATACCGCCCAATTTAATGAAATAAAACACAACGTTTAGGGGAAAACATTATTTGTACTGGTGTGTGTGTGTGTGTGTGTGTGTGTGTGTTTGTGTGTGTGTGTTTGTGTGTGTGTGTGTGTGTGTGTGTTTGTTTGTGTGTGTTTGTGATTGTGTGTTTGTAATAGCAGTATACGAGCGCACACCAATCACAGGCAGCACGAAATAACATAAATAAGACATTTACTTTAGTGTATAACGGTGCATACTTGAATGCAATAAAAGGAATTAATGTCAAAGAAGCAACTGTACAACAAAAACAATTACAAAAAATAAGAAAAATAGAAAATATTAAAAAGAAATATAGAAATATACAGTATGTTAGTTACGTATACATGAATTACAGAACAGTATATCAAACATAGACACACACACACTCACACACACTCACACACACACACACACACACACACACACAAACACCCAATCACACCTCGCTGTGCAGCAAAAAGGAAGTGGCACACAGATAAGCACACACACTTACACATAGTCAATCACACACACTCCCATGCTGCTGACAGTCATCACACACACATTCTGACCACTGCCTTCTATCAACAGGAGGAGGAGGAAACACACTGTAGAGAGAGGAGTGTGTAAAGCACAGCAGGGGGTATTTACTCACACTTATTCCAGGGGTTTGTAAACGTAGTGAAGATGCTTCATTCTAAAGAATTCTAATGGTAAAAAAGAAACAGGCATGTTTTCTATGAAAGGCCCCATAGTAAATAAATACATATGTCAATTAAAATAATGCTTTCTCTATTTCTACTTAATTAAGTATATTTTATCAGGGATACTGTTGGAAATGTTTGATAAGTAGCACAATACATTTATAAAGACTTTCAATTAGTAATAATTTAACTCCAAAGTCACTTTGAGGGATTTAAAAAATAGAGCAAGAAAGTATCAAATATGTGTAAATAACAAAAGAGAGAGATTGTATCAGTAAATAAACATGGAGTTCATTTAAAATAAATAATAACACTGTATTGTTCTCGTTCTCTGACATTGTACAAAGTGTGTTACTATAAAACTCCAGAAACATACTGAAACACACATATAAAAACACACTGACAAGAATTTAAGTGGATTTGGGTTCTTTTACTCATACAAAAATACAAAAATACATATGTTTTTTGTATTTTGTTTGTAATACAAAACCATATGCATACTTTTTAGAAATACTGAGGTCATTATCCTAAATCCTCCTCTTCTCATTTTGTGTGTGTGTATGCTATTATGTATCTAAAATAACATTCTATGAATTCAATTGTCTGCGGGTGACATTATATTATTTATAAGAGGAAATCAATGCTGTTTCAAGTCCATCTAATGTGAACTTTTGTCCAATCCTTTTTATGATTTTGGTGCCTAAATGAAGTCAAATGTAGGTATCTGGAGTAAGACCTTTACAACAACAGTGTGAGAACAAATGCAGAGTTTGTGACATGAGGGTCCACAGCAGTACCTCATCATGTGTGCAGATAAATGCAGTGTGTGTGAGGAACAGTGTGTGTGATGAAGAGTGTGTGTGATGAACAGTGTGTGTGATAAACAGTGTGTGTGACAAAGCTCTTGTCTTCAGTGCCACACAGCCGGGACAGTGTCTGCATGGGAAGCTAACAAAATCCTTATCACAGTAAATCTATGTTCTCTCTGCAGCTCCTCTCATGTGCTGACTGTATGATAAACATTTATTATCTTTCACTAACGCGGTTAAAGTAAACAGCCGTAAAGCCCAGGCTGTTTCTTTACAGCCTGTTTATTAGCTTGTATTGCACTGAGTCAGGGTCTGTTTAAAGATTACACACTAGAAATGTACAAAAACATCTTCAATATATCATTGATACTTTTGTTATTCTTATTACTGACTGCACTACTCAGACGGTGAGAGAAACGGTGCTAGAATGCCTTTTACAATGTATTCATGTTAGCTCTTGCTGCTACCTCTTCACTTTGATACGTTCACACACTTTGTTCTAATGCTGCTAACGATCTGTGATAAGATATGCTTTATTGATACCAAATTGGGACGTGTTTTCGTCACAGCAGCACGTTAAAACAAGGCATAGCATATCATTTGAGAAAAAAGAAGAGTAGAAAATAAACAATGAATATAATATCTCAAAATAGACAATATAAAAAGTAAAGTTGACCGTGAAAGATACAAATCTGTAGACTATCTGTAAAATGAACACTATGACCAAATTACAGCTAACACAATTTAAAAGTAAAAATGTATTATGTCAACAAATGTCACATAACTGTATTAGGTTAGTTGATAGCAATAATATGAAGTTGAACCTGTCTGATTTAATATGTAGGATATTATTAACATTATCATGGGTGTTATTTGATTATATTTTGTTGTTTTATTAACTTCTTTATTTGATCATCTTAGGAATTGATGATTCTGATTAAAGGATGCATTTCACTCGTTTGGGGAAGAGATGGTTTCTCATTTCTAAAAAATGAATCAAAAAGTCCACTTCCAAAACTCCAACCTGTACAAATGGTTCCTCTCTCCAGTGTTTGTGCAGAGGGGAATGTTGCAGCGCTCTGTGGCCGGCAGCTGACCTCAGAGCACGGAAACTGTGACCCAGTTTCTCCTTAACCTTCAGGCACTGCGTGACCTCTGAAGGCAGGAGGTCAACACGCTTTCTGTGACCTCACTCAGCACACACTCATGCACTACTCACAAATAGAGCAATACATTTCATACTTTTTCTTCAAATAACATTAGTAATGCAACTGGAAGCATGTTCAAACTTAGATTGTAAAATACACTTTATTGTCCTCCATACAGTGTATTCCAATTTATTCTGAATATTTGATATTGTGTATTCCTAGATATGTATCTCTCTGCTGTTGTTTACAGTATTTACTCCTAATGTGTATTATATATTTAATGTGCAATAGCTTCTTGATATGCTGTTGTAACAAAACTATTCTCTAGTTTCGTATTTCAATCAAGTCAATCTCATGTATTCACAGCAGTGCAATACTTAGTCAAATAACATCTTGGTCCAAAATGCAAAAAGAATATGTTGCAAACCACATTATACAGGTCCAGAACAAGGTACAAACATATGATGCATAAACATTTAAGGAACTAATAACAACCACAGAGGTGGAATGTAAAGTACATAAAGTACTGTACTTAAGTGAGGTACTTGTGAATCTTTTATTGTTATGTTACTTTATACTTCTCCTCCACCACATCTTGGAAGCCAATATTGTACTTTTTACTACACTACATTTATCTGAGAGCTTTAAACTGAATTTATAATAAAGGGTCATCTTCTATCTTCAATATATTCAGATAATTAGCTTTTGCTAAATATAATTCATTTTGAAGTATTATTGAAGGTAAGATATTTGATTCTACGCATAATGGATACTTTTACTGTTGGTACTTTAAGTATGTTTTGATGCTTATTAGTTTCTACTTTCACCTAAGATTTATAATGCAGGACTTTTGCTTGTAAGAGAGTCATTTAAATATTTATTATTTCTACTGTATTAAGTAAAAGATCTGAGTAGCCTACTTTTTACACCACTGCATATCAATAAAAGTATTCTGAAATATGAGTACAAAAAGTGTAAATGCACATATACAAGCAAGCAATGTATCTATTTCTTTCTGCTCTAAATGGCTGCTAGCTTCTCCTGCATGCCATTTCTTTCTTTCCCTCAGCTTGAACCCCCTCTCTAACCGTATGTGTGACTCATGCACATCTCCTCAGTTGGTGGAGCGCTGGGCAGACAGACGGCAGCTGAAACAACATGGGACCACGTGATGAGGAAGTGCTTTATGGTGTTTGCAGAGACACCACAGTGTTTGTCAGGAAGTGGAGGAGGAACCTCAGGCTTTGCTTCAACACAGGCACACACATTACAGATATCATTTATTCATTCCATTAGGAAATCAATCAGTCCTTTAAAGATCCTTCATAGAGAGCAAAAGGGTTACACAGTGCGAGTGCTGTTAGGTTTGGATTACAGCCTGTGAAAGATACATGAACATGTTCCTCTTCCATATTTCTTTATAATTGTACGGAAATTGTTATTCAAGTATCCATGCAACCAATGTAAATACAACATTTTAAATATTTGTTTCTAATAATTCAGTAGTTTATGTCCCATATTACAAAATGGGTGTCCCACATTTCAATGTTAATATACAGAGTACACTTTTTTTATTTTTTTTTTATTTAACCTTTATTTAACCAGTTAAAAAGCATTGAGATAAAATCTCATTTACAATGCTGACCTGGCCAAGAAGGCAGCAACGTTACACGTTCTTACACGTTCTTACACATTATTACACAGACATATAAAATACAGAAAACACAACTAGGCTAAGTAAACAAAAAGACAAAAAGCAGTCACTACATTGTGCACATTTGGGACAGTAAGGTACACTACTTATTACTGCAAGAGCAGCTGGTGGTAAGGACCTCAGACAACATCAATTTAAAACAGGCTATTGGGACAAGTGCCCTCAGTTTGAGGCTTGATTGAAGGTCATTCCAAGAACGAGGACCATAATAAAAAAGACTCCTTTTTCCAGCCTCAGTCCGCACGGCAGGAACCTGGAACCGTATCTGCTTCTGAGGTTGAAAGACTCACAAACTGGAGCAAATCTGGCACAAATATACAGTGGAAGCTTACCTAAAATGGCTTTATACATTAATAAAAACCAATGCTGCATCCTACGCATAGTAAGTGAGGACCATCCAGTTAGGCTATACAGTGTGCAATGATGAGTCCTATAGGGTGAATTTGATATATAACGCAGTGCAGCATGGTAGAGTGGGTCACCTTAAAAAGGTTAAACCTTTCAGGGAAATGTGGGCACATGAAAACTAAATCAACAAAAAAGGCATGCTAGAATGTTTAAATGATGACCTTATTATGAACACTATAACTGTCTTCAACGTTTAAGTGAAAAGTTTAATGTTATTTTACTGTTAAGAGGGAAAACAATGGGAACACTTACTCTAAAAGTGCAAACAGGCAGCACATGAAAAGAATCAATGTGCTGATTCAGCTGCTTTACATTCATGACTTATATCCACTACAACTTTTTCTTTCTATTGTTGTCCCTTCTATTAATGCATTTTTTTGTCTTTGCTAAAACAAAAGGGGGAAAAGAATAATGATCCCAAATATTGGAAATGATCTTAACATATCCAACATTTTGCTAAATACAAACTATGATATAGTAAATCAGACACAATGATGTCTCAACTTGAATGTGCACTCACCAAGTTGCCATTTTTCAAGATGATTGAAGATTGACTCACCATCAGCATTTTCATCTTTCTTACTCCACATGTTGCCTCAATGTTTCTCTTTCCTCGAATCTACAATATCTGCTGCTAGAAATTCCATATTTTTAAATCAAAGTATTTGACATAACTTGAACCCCACACAGTGAGCCAGTGTGGTTACTTCTTTATTATTTCATCCATACAGAAATGTGTAGCTTTACATGGGCTGCAATAAGAGGAAAAGGATGAGGAGGAGAGGGGATAATAATAACTTCACAGGACAGTCTAAGATAACATATTCTTTCCCAATTGCTCTTGTAGGGAACAGAGGAAATCAAAAGTTATTTTCACCCTCCATTCGTGTTATCATCCTCCAGCAAACATGTGCCAGTGTTTTTAAAGAGCTGTCAATATAACTTACATAAACAGTTGCTTGAGAGCAGGGGTCTCCAACCTTTGTTCATTTTAGAGCTACTTTGAAAAAATGAAAGTGGCCAAGAGCTACTTGCATCACATCGCTTACATTTATTCACATAGCCCTCATTAGTTGAATTAAGCTATACTTTTGTACACATGTGAAATTGCAATACCTAAAGCTTATCACAAATCTTAACTTCACATCAAGGTCCAAGAAAACGAAAATGTCTCACATATTATTATGGCCCACATAGTAAGTACATCACTGAGACTTCACATAAATGTCCTTAATCACCACCTTACAAGCATCTTATGGCACATGTGTAAAATAAGTGCATTCCCTCTTTTTCACAGTCAGTGAGATGACTGGCCCTGCATGGAGTCCACCAGGTGTATGCTGGAGTGTACCCACTTAGGTTCACTCTAATCATCAGTCAGTCTTGATCTGTATTTAGATTTCATTCATGTCAGAAAAAGCTGCTTCACAAAGGTATGTAGAACCAAATAAAGCAGACATTTTCAGTGCTGCTTGGTGATGTTCTTAGAGTTTTCTGGGTCTACAAGGCTCCAGAAATGTTGTGAGTTTTGCTGAGACTTAAGCTGAACATTATTTTGGAGATTTATAACCTCCATCTCCATCTCCACAGGATTGACACTGAACAGTTCAGCCATCTTCTTGTTCTTCTTCGTCTTGACATTAAATTATAAACCATAATAAATCAATTGTATAGGTCTAGCCTCCCTATATCTGTGTGTGAAATTGTTCCATCCTCAAAAACAAAAAACTAATACTTCTGTAGTCTAGCTGCAGCTTCTAGCAACGGTCTTCTGTTTAAAAAAGACACTGAATGTCCTGAATGTGGCATCACTAACATGACTTAAGTCTGAACACAGCAGACAACAGGATTATTTACAACAGCATTATAAAAACAAAAATAGTGCATGTGGGTGAACACTTACATTCTCTGTCTTGCTGTTACATAAAGCCCATGAATGTATGAGATTAAGTTGGCTTCATCATCTCTCAATCAGTGATTAAGTGAATAATAAAGTTTCTATCAAGTTTACTATCAGCCTGTCACTCATTATTTTCAGGGAGGGGGCGGGGTTTGGAGGAACGGAGAGGAGACGGTGATCGCGGAAGCTTTCCTCCTGCCTTCACAAACTTTACACAAGTATTTATCAACTGAAAATAGCAAGAGGACATTCATACTCTGCAATCCAAGACTTGATTAAATCCACCAAAAACCTGACATGACGATAACGAGTGTTTTTCAAAAACACAAATCCCTCCCTGTGTGTCTCTGAGCCGCAGCGACAGGCCTGATTCAGAGCGGGTCATTCTGCTGTTGGTTCTGGACTGGTGTTGGTGGAGAAAGCAGACTGCTCCGTGTGTGGTGTCGCTGTGCCGCTGTCACGTCTGTTCCTTGATCTCTGCGTCACCGACCAATTTGATATTCATGTGACAGAAAAAAATCTAAAATAAAAAAACCTTATTGTCCAGCCGCGGCCGAAAAATCAAGAAGCAACCTTACTACGCTATAATCGATAATCGAGCGAGCGGCGAGCTACTGAAAAGCTGCCCGCGAGCTACCGGTAGCTCGCGATCGACGTGTTGGAGAGCCCTGCTTTAGAGATTACAGCTCAATGTATGTCTACTTTTTCAGAAATGAAACAGAAAGGTTCTCTAATGTTCTGTTGGACCACAGGAACATCTTCTGGTAACGGATGGAGTCAGCTGTAATGCCTTATTATACTCTTCTTATCCGAGAACAAAGGGACAGCATTGCTGTTGATGAATGAAACATTAATATACGAAGGGAAAGAGTGGAAATGATTCAATGTTAAGTTTAATGTTGTGTTTGTTGGACAATCAGACCTTAACAACCCCTCTGCTATCAAGGATTTAGAAATGCAGAAAACTCAACTCTGTCTGAGTTTTCAAAGCAATCAGAAAATTATACCTTTTATAATTATTGGTTTTAATGATTCCATTGTACTTTTTCGAAATCAGATTTATGTTGTAGTTTCTGATCTATTATCCTTTCCAAAAACAGTATTCTTTTATATATTCATCAGTTTTCTGTGAATCAGATGTTTTAATGAAGGTGTGTGACTGTGACTGCAGATTGCCCATGTGTTAGAATACTGTATGTCTTTGATCTGGTCCCTATGGGTTATAAACAAATATAAGACCTGGCGCTCTCAGTTCAATGGAAGGGACATGCTCAAAACAGTTAGCTAATTCAAGCTATCTCTTGCAATAATATTATTCTTATGTATTTGGATGTGTTTTGCCTATATTTCTGTATTTGCAAGTGTTAACTGAGACCTATACAATATATATATTCAGACAATAATGCATATGAAAATAAAAGAATATCAAATGTAACTGCCATGAGTATGTCATCATTCATTTTAGATGATTCTGCCTTTCATCTGGAAATATTTAAAGACCGCAGCTGCCTGTGGATCTGTTGGAAGATAATACTGTTTCTTAACATGAACAAAATAACCCCCATCAACAGAAATAATAGACAATTTAATCATCATTTATTATAGTCCGAGACAAACATTTTACAAATAAAATTACTACAAGTATTTGTCTGAAAAAGTTGGTGCGGTGACAGCACTCAGTTATCATTTATACTCATAATACAGCCAATGTTATGGAGCTAAGGAAGAGGAAACAGGAAGTTTAGTTTTGGATTATTTTCAATTTATTAAATCATTATGGAATTTCAGACAAGCCCAATAGATGCAGGCTTTCTTATTTGTACTTTATAGTCTTACAAATACATGCAAATACAAAATACAGAGGAAAAAATAAACGTGTGTATCGTTACCGTTATTTGGCCCACACACAGAAGCACTGTTCATTTCTAACCTTCCTTTATCGGTTTCACTTTGACTTGAGAGAGTAATCACGACTTTCACAGGTTGTAAACCTCAGTAATGAGTCAATTCGCTCTTAAAATATCCTCACCTTGTTTACAGGTTTAAGTGTATTAACGGCTTTTTACCTCCCACTGTTTCAGCTAATGGCTAAATAACGTTCAAGGTCTCAGTATTTAAAAGTGCGTCTTTATTTAGCATCTGAAAAAAGGAAATACATGAATGTTCAAATTCAAATGATCTGATCTGATAATCAATAACACATTTGAAGACAGTTCAATCCGCTGGTGATGAGATTCTTTTGAAAGCACATTTATTTTAGTTGGAATAATAACACCTTGCATTTTTTACCGAATGAAGACTTCTTTAAAGGTGTTTGAGAGTGCGCATTAGTTTAATTATTATGTCAAATGCTCTGAAATGTAACACTTGACACTGAAAAGTTCCCATTACCAATTCTAAACAGAAAAACGTTTAATATAATATAATATCACCACCCACCTGACTGAGATAGCGCAACCATGTTAGTTTCAAAAGATATATGTTTAAGCACTAGTCATATTTAAAACACAGACTACGATAATACAACGTTCCATCTCCAGTTGTTAAATAAAGGCGCATTTGCAAGGACATTTTGATATGTTACGCATTCATTATCTTTGAGGATTTCTCAAAGCTTGTGTGTTGAAAAAAAGAGCAATAGATTGCTTTTAGACCGACCTCCCTCCGGACTGACCCCCCCTCACCACCTCGCTGCAAACCTCCGAGCCGCGGGCAGTTTAACCCGCATTTACCTGCGTTCATCGTGCCCAGAAAATCCAGGCCTGCTCCATTCCAGCAGCACACAATCTCTCCAAATCCAAACCAAATGTCTGCTGGTGAGTGTTGCCTGGAAGAACTCTGCTGAAACCAAAAGAGCCCAACATATACTTGTGGAGGGCGGTGGTGTGTGGGGGATGTAAAGGCAGGTCCTAATGTCTTTATTGCGTCCATGAAAAGGCCGGAAACCCCAATAAAAGCAACACACACACAAAGAGAGCAGCAGACAGTGCGCTGCGGCCTGTTTGTGCTCCTGCATTGTTTTCTAACTCGGGACACTTTCATAGAGGAAGTGTTGGATCCGCGTTCACCAGACGTGCACTTTGGAGAGGGTCACATGTGGGTCAGTGAAGGTTTGAAATAACGTTTTCAAATACAACAATCTCAGTGCAGATGTCTAAAATCACCAGGTGTTAGATTACTCGTGAAATTAAAAGGCTTTATTCCTGCTGATAGCAGATTGAACATATTTTTGTAACCCGGACACACATTCTTGTAGATTTGTATATCCACATTGTTTTATAACACTGATAGGAGAATACGTAATGAACGCAGATGCTGAAGAAACATGCAATGTAGAGTAACACATATAGGCCTACGAAGAAACACAAATTCTCCTGAATAACAAAAAGCTGGATTTTTACGGCACAAACAGGACTAGGTGGATGATGTAGCCTATATGCAGGTCGGCCTATTGATTGCAGCATTTTACGTTTCCAATATGCTTTTTTTCGGCACTCGAAAATGTCTGTAGCGCTGAAAATGTCGATTTGGACCATGCTGGCCCATGCAGTTTTATTGAAGCAAACACACGAATTGTTTGTGTAGTCCTGCAAATATGACGGCGTTGAGCTAATACAAGAGAAAGCCAGGAGGCGTTTGGGATCAGTGGACAGATTCAAGAAAATGTATTATAACTGTTTCCCATTCAGAGCAAGTGTATACGATTCGGCCTCCGGTTATTCGGGTGAAATTGGCCTTGGTGTCTCTGTGGATTCAAACTACACGTTACATGTTTATATTCACAGTTTGCTATTATTGCATGTTCTTCTATCAGTGTTATAAAAACATGCAACGTAGGGTTACAAATGTACAAGAAACTCATGATTTGTGTCATAAATCTGTTCATCTGCTATCAACAGGAATGAAGACTAACTAGGCTACTAACTCCACGCACAAACTAACACCATGGTCGTCATAGAGCCTCATAGAGTCCAGACCAGCATAAACATCTAACTCAAGGATCAAACAGAGGAAACCTATTCCCCTCCAATCAAGTGCGTAAAACATCAGCTTTTGGTTATCTAGTTGCGTGTTCACCTCTTGGACGCAACACTGCCTAACCATCGGGTTTGTTTAACTGTATTAAGAAGGTTGTAGTAACATTTAAAAAATCACCGCAGTGTGTCTTTGCAGCGTCTTTGGGGATCCTGCGGCTGGGCATGCAGGTTGTAAAAACGGTGACTCGTTGCCGCATTGCGAAACCGCTTTTACTATTCAGGCCCACACCATGTGATGCTGTGTGCGGCTGCAGACCAACACAGGGCCAAATGTCACCGATTTCTCTTAAAACAGAGAGAAGCACTCATCCTGCGGCTACAAACAGGGCGCATGGACGACCATACATTTAGCTTTTACCTTTTAGAGCCTTCAATCGTATAAAAAGTGGCATAGGCTACGTGGTTGATAACTGTCATTTGATGTTAAAATGGATAATTCGCCCGCGCGGTTGGATTTCTTGGTTGGTGGTGCAGTTTTCACCTTGGATCCACCTTTCTGCTGGATCTACATCTGGATACATACCAACACCCAAATGTGAGATAAAGGGGTTCAACCTATAATGATATCTATGCTTCTTTGGTTCTGCATTAGGACTGCCAAACTGTAACACCTCGTATTAATTAACCTTTTGGGTTTGCATGTTATTGAAATACATTAAAAAACACTTTTGTAACCACACATTGTTTTATTCATAGCAACACCAATAAAGCAGCCTGTAGCACAACATACACATCCAACATAGACGGTTTAAGAAAAGGAACCGAGGAAGAAGAACATCCTATACATTCTGCTGCAAGCTTCAGAAGAGCAGAAGAAGAAGAAAATGGCGGCGGGGAGAATGTGGAAAGAGAAAGAGCAGGTCCCCTCTAACAGCAGTCCGTGAAGAAATGCAATAAATTCTTTGTTGTTTTATGAAAATTTACAACTTTGTGATACAAGTTTATGAGTGGCCGCGCGCAGGGATTGGCCGACGGGCTGGTCATGTGGACGCGCTTAACGTGAACATGAACTTTTTATGATTTCCCAAGTGGCTATATTGCTGCTGCTGCTGCACTCCGCTCCGGCCCGTGCAGCCCGCCGCTCCTCCCTCTCGCTGCCCGGGGGCTCGGCGCGCGGAGCACCGGGCGGAGGAACCGAGCGCCCGGCTCTAATTAAACGGACGAGTTAATGAGAATATTGTGACTGAGGAAACCCGGCGTGAGGAGACGCTGACAACAACCCGCCCCCTACCCCCCCCCACTCCTCCTCCTCCCGTTGATCTTCCTCCTCTGCTATGGCTCCGTCTGTGCTGCTGTCTGCTGGAAACCGGTGGACCGAGATCGGAAGAGCCGCGACCAAAACCCGGGAGAACCATCCTGGAGATGCCTTCGGTATTTTTTAGTTCTCATTTTTATTCTGACACATTATTTCATTTGATGGTGATGGTGATGATGGGGAGTGATGAAGATGGGTTTCGACGGATGGGTGACAACAGGGAGCGCACCCCCCCTCCAATTCCATACGCCTTCCTCATCCTCACCTCCTCCCCTTCATCCAATTATCATCCATCCATCCATCCGGTCTGCACACGGTCTCGTGCCATACCGGGGTGCCTGGCTTGCCTTGCACGCGGGACGTCGGAATCAGCTGCAGGTGTGTGGGGCTCGTGACGGATGATCAACAAACGGTAAGAGGCGTTCAATCATGCGCGTTCCTTCTCCTGCAGCTTTGCATTGTTTAAGGAGCAAAAAAAAGTCGGAGTGCGTGATTGTGCAGCTCCCGGTTTACACATTAACCGTAGAAATTAGGTGTTAGCATACTTTCGCATCTCAGATTGAAGTGTTCCCTGGCTGGGTGAGCCTTCATGGTGAACTATCCAGCTGAATTGGCTCTGTAGGTGGTGGGATGAGCAGCGGAAGAGACATCCACCAGGTTAAACTCGGCTGCTTGGTCTATTTGCCCCCGAGCCGTGCACCGTGAGGAGGAGGAGGTCATGTTTCCGAGATGAGGCATTGCTGTGAGGGCAGGTGTGCCTGATGTGTCAAATAATTTTATATTACCTATTTGGTTTTATTTTGAAAGAACAGACCTTTATTTTGTGCGTTATGCTCAGTGTGTCTTATAGGCTTTAGCAAGTAACTGACAGCCCCTCCATCTGCCTCCCTATGGCCTTTTATTTTGTTACTTTTAATTGTTTTACTTCCAGATCTGAGTGGAAGAGCTTCCAGGTTTCAGCTAGCTGACAGCCTGTGTGTGTGTTTGGTGTGTGTGTGTGTGTGTGTGTGTGTGTGTGTGTGTGTGTGTGTGTGGTGTGTGTGTGCAGACACAGGAATTTGTTTTCTGCCTCAGTCTGTCCAGCCCACTTTTATGACTTTGTTTCCCTTCTCATTTCCTCCCTGCGGCGGCCGGGCTGTTTTGGCATTTTTTTTTGTCAGGACACCGCCCAACACGCCCCCCACTCACAAACACACATCTGCAGCTATGTCTGTGTGTGTGTTTCTGTGTGTGTGTGTGTGTGTGTGTGTGTGTGTGTGTGTGTGTGTGTGTGGTGTGTGTGTCTGTCTGGTTTTTCTGTGGTCTACAATTTGTTGCTGTATCAAATATCAAACAGGGAATTCCTTCATCCTTCCTCCCATACATGAGTAGTTATTTCTCCTGTGATGTGTTACCCCTCTCACTCTTAAAATTGAATTATTCATATCTCTTGTCAGCTGCATGTCAGTTTATTTTGTTACTGGTGCTTAATACGAATCTTCAATTCACGGAGTTAACTTAGGCTACATTGTAACAACCACAAGCTAATAAATGACCCTTCAAACAAATGTGTAATTTTTGTTATTACTTTTTTTTTTATCATTTATACAATACTCAGCAGTCACTTGTTTTCCTTTTTAAAATAAATAATTTCCTTTAATATTAAATCATATTTGAGGAAGTTATCTGTGGCTACTTGCTTTTAAAAGGGGTGCACACTTGTGCAATTGTGAAGCGGACATAGATGGTAAACAAGATGATGTGTTCTGTATCTTTATTAAAGTATTTTGCAAAGGCATTCACAGAAACATTCTTCGACAATACACAAAAAACCACATCATCAGCTGTTTTTATATCAAAAACCAAACAGGTAACCGCTTTAGTGAAAGATACAGTCTGGTGCCGGACTGGTTCTGTCAGCATCAATATAGAAACAAAATGTCCAAACATTTCCAACAATATCCAAGCATATTATTAGCGTTTTCATATGTTTCATTTAGGATTAGAAACCAATGTATGCTGCAACATTTTCATCAGACAAACGTCAACATTGGATAATCTGCAGACTTCTGATCAGTGACAACTTCATTTAACGGCCAATGCTTAGAAACATATCCGGAATAAAAATAAGATACTGTCATATTAATATACACTAGGCTTTAATCAATCCCTTAATTAGTTCCTGGACTTCATGTTCACCACACATTCCTTCCTTTATTATCAGCTCAAACACGCTCTGTTAAATATTTAAACGAGCTGAGGGACGGCGGGGATTTATGCTCTTCATATTCATATTATCATGACCATATGTTATTGATATACATTTTTATATTTTATTATTGTTGTATTGTTATAATTATATTCAATATAAATATTACATTTCCAAACATTCATTTCTAAGCAGTATTTTCCTTTCAGAAGATGTCCTCGGTCTATAACCGGAGTGAACCGGAAACGTATCTGAAGTTGAGAGACACCTTAGTCATTTATGGTAGTTCTTGTTTATAATACTGCAAATTATGAAATTTAAACTGCTATACATTAAAATATACAAAACTGTAATAGCTGATTATATAATTGATAATTATTAACAACATTTTCAGTATTGCCTGGTTGCAACACAAGCGATGATTCCGTCTCATTTGAGGCTGCCAGCAGAGGCAATGTCCTAGCATGTCAAGTTTTATATTTAAAAGCATGGATTTTACAAATATTTTTATTTTAGACACGTACATTTATATTCTGCAGCTTGCAATACAAGGCAGACTTTTTATTTGTCATTTAAATGGCATATTTTGCACCAGAATGAGCATGAGTTCTGGCGAGCTGTTCTGTTGTCTCCTTGCAATGACGTGATCAATGTGCACATTTTATACTGACACTTTAGCTCTCTGCATTTCAATTACATTTTGAAGAACTGCGTCTTGCACACTTTTATAATGTTCATGGTATCCTTTGTTTACATATTTAGTTTGAGTAAATACGTTGCTTTATTACAGTGTATTTTAACGTTCTATATGATGTTGTTTATTCTAAATACTGTCAAATGTTTATATGTATTTACTGTTTCTGTTTATTACATTTGACTATATTTTATAATATGTTTTACCAACATGCCGTTTTTACAAAACAAGTTCCCAATTTAGGGTCATAAAAATACATCTAATCTAATTTGATGTTCAAATTCACATTTATTTAACTATGAAGATAGGCTAAAACAAATTCAGTTATTTAAAATGTGATATTTGAATAGACTATATAAACTATGAAGTATCATGGGCTGCTTTTGTGTTTAGACTGAGGAGAGTATATATAATCTCCAATTGTTATCTTATCTTGCTCTTCTTAACATGTATATCATTTAATGATTGCTGCATTTTAATTGCACTTGCACCATTCTCATTGCACTGTTTTTTTGTTCCTTTTCTGTGTTATTGCATTGTTGGAGGAGGCTGATCTTCAGATCCTCATTGCCAAATGCTATGTGACAATACAACCTTTGTATTCTTGAATCCATGCTGAACTGTGCAGCACGCTCCTGCAAAACGCTCTGGTGCCACCTAGCGTCATGGTGACGACAGTGCCAAACATTCCCAAAGACGCACAAAAACACACTCTTCCTCCTGTGTGTGTGTGTTTGTGTGTGTGTGTGTGTGTGTGTGTGTATGTGTGAGTGATCCTCTCTCACACTCCGCTTCCTGGCGTCAGAGCTGAATGTGTTTGTGTCGCCGTTAAAGGTGTTATGTGCTGTTGGCTACGTGTGTGTGGTCTGCAGTGTGTGAGCTGTTGACACACTGATGATGTGCCAGTGACTTCACGTTTTTTGTCCTCTTCTGAATGAAACCAGAGCAGGGAGCGCGCGCATGTGCGCGCACTTTTCTTTCTTTTGATGTGATTGCAGCGAGAAAGATTTGTGGTATGGGGGAGAGGGGGGGGGGGGGGGCGGGGGGCTGCTTCAGGCCTGGTTGCTGTTACACTGGTGAATGAGGCGTGGAGGAATACATGCGCTCAAGAACACACACATAGCGCGATCCGCCCGAGGAAACAGAATGCTGGGATGTAGAGTTTGTGCTGATTGGTCAGGGTCGATGTTTGGATGAACAAAGGCGAAGAAGGCTGTTTGGTGTGTGTGTGTGTGTGTGTGTGTGTGTGTGTGTGTGTGTGTGTGTGTGTGTGTGTGTTTGAAAGAAATGCAAGCCTTACGATATGGTTTGGGGATTTTATTTTGAAAGAAAGATGCACCATGTTCTGAAAATATTATTACAATATTGTCAACAGTGAAATAAAAACAATATCTTCATGTTATTTTTCTTTCTAGCTACACAAATACATTCACATATTTGCAATATCCAGACAGTTTCACACACAGTAAAATACAGTATAGAAAAGTATGTGTGTGGTGTGTTTGTTTGTGTTTGTTTGTTAACTCGTCCTTGCTCTGTGATTTCATCATCGTCCATTGGCTCTTCATCTAGAGATCTGATGTGCGACCTTCCAAATATATGCACCATGGTGTGTGTGTGTGTGTGTGTGTGTGTGTGTGTGTGTGTGTGATCATTTGCAGGGGCAAGCAGTAATCCAGTGTTGCATTTGATTTATGATTCCAGCATCATCTGACTTTAATCCGGCTATCAAAATCAACTTTAGTGCAATAAATCGCCCCCCCCCCCCCCCTCCCAAACTCGACATCCAAACCCCCGATTGATTTTTCTGTGTGTTCAGATTATCAGGACGGTAAAGATGAAAGGGAAATATTATTATTTAGCTGCTTAGATATACCACTCAAGTGCCCCGGAGAAATCAATACCAAATCAATTCTATAAATTACATATTGATCTGTGTTGGAAGAAGTTTTGAGTTCATTAATTAAGAAAAAAGTAAATATATAATGACTTTGTTAAGTCCTGATTGAACATGTTACTTTAGCAATAGTATAAAAAAATGTAGTATTAAAGTATTACATTTAGTAACTTAAACTTAAATGTACATTGAATTACGTAACTTGAGGAAATATAACACCGTTTACATAAATAGAAACAGCACTTATGAGAATACTACCACTAATGATGATACAATTAAATGATCATACCATTTCGAAGTGCAATAAAAATGTAATGTTCATGTTTTAAAAGCTAAAATGAAATCATGTGTGTGATGACGTGCACCTGCATGCGCGTGTCCGCTCCTTCCTTATTTACCAGAGAAAAACAAAAAGCCCTCCCCGTGATGCTGCATTCATTCCACCGTTAATCTTTAACTTGTCCCGAGGCCCTGTGGTGGCCGAGGGCTCGCGGCCACCGGAAACACTTCGGTGATCTGACCCAGAGCACGAGCTCACGGTGCCGTGAAGGACAGGCTCGCGCTTGCTAGAAACGATGAATAGATTAAAACAAAAAAAGCACTGGGGAGGCAGTTTCTCTCAGTTTGTTATTAACTGGTGCAGGACACACACAACACACACACACACACACACACACACACACACGCACACACACTGAGCTGTTGTGTAATCCTCTACATTTCGAGATACGTAAGTGAAAATATTCGAGTTAGGGTCAAATGTTCTCTTTTCCATATTTAACAATCTAATGATACCAACCTTTCCCTGCATGTTATACATTTTCAGACCTATATCATTTTGATATGGAATGTATTATACTTCTTGAAACCGTTTTGAAAGATTCACCATAGTTGCAAATAAATAAATACAGACATAATATATATATATATATATATATTAAAATGTAAGGCATGTCAGAAATATGCTTTTAGAAACAAAGATACAATATTTTATATTTTCTGCAATTTCCTAATACATCCTGTCAGCCGCGGCGAGGGATTATCAAAACACATTCAAAATACATATTTATATAGTTTATTAAAGCTTGTTAATAATTATTTACTATATATATTTGTAATTGTTATTTACTAAGCGATACTTTATTGTTTCTTTGTTGATGCTATTAGTTCTATCACTGTTATGTTTGCTACTGTATGTTTTGGTTTTTCGGTGTATATAGAGGAAGGTTGTATAAATGGACAGCACGCGCACTTCTGTATTTTGCACTGAATGGATTATAAAGCTGTTGTGTTGTGGTTGAAAAAGGAAAATAAAATACAAATAAAACCATCTGATGTTGAAGTGTATCTCTCTGCAGGCTTGAAACCAAATTGTGGGAGAAACAGGAGAAAAGACAATCAAATAAATGGAGAATGTTCAATTTCATAGACAGTTAATTATATCTCACCATGCTTTTTACTGAGTGCGGTGTGTGATCGTTACGGGGCTGAACTGAACCACAGATGAACTGTACACAGCTCTGTGTGTGTGTGTGTGTGTGTGTGTGTGTGTGTGTGTGTGTGTGTGTGTGTGTGTGTGCAGCATGTGTTCATCTGCTGTTTGCTGCGGGCCTGTTTTTCACTTGGTCGCCATTCCTCGGACTTTACAAGGAGTCATAAACGGTCATAAAGCCATAAAAGCCCCTAGGACTCACTCACACACACACACACACACACACACACACACACACACACACAGAGGGAGTCATAAAGCTATAAAGCCGCATTCTGACTGCTCAGCTTTAATTGTGGATGATCTCTGAAGTTGCTCAGATTCCTGGAGTTCTTCAGCAGCTCTCTCTGTTTACACTCAGCTCCATCAGCTACACCGTCTGATTTACTGCGCACCGTGCGCGCGGAGCCCCCAAACGCGTGCCCGTTATTAGGCTGGTGTGAAACCATGCACTGCCGTGCGCATTATCGCCCTGTCGAGGTTAACCACCGTAAAGTTATACGAATGATGAAGGCCATAATAGTATTTGCTGTTATTATTAATATATAATAATTGTAATATTTATTATTATATTTGTAGAGGACTCTAAGGACATAATCCACCGTTGTCTGGTTAAACACTAGCAATACACTTGTATGCCTTTCCTGTGCTGTTTTACATTCATACTATTACAGTGACAGACAGTGTGTTACTATGGAAACATACAATGTTGAGAGTAACTGTTTCCAATGTTTTTTTCTGGTTGCGTTTTAATCAGTGTTAATAAACGACACACAGTTTGTGTAGTCAAAATACAAAAGTGGCTTGTCTCTATTTTTTCTACAAATTATTATTATTATTAATTGTATCCATGTTATTGAAGTAATAGGTCAAACATAATAATAGAAGTAGTAATTCATATTTGTTTATAAAAATATTATTTGGTTTATAATTAAGTATGATTATAAATAATTGTATTAATTAAAATTAGAATAAAAATAAATAGGCTCATAATAATTACATTTCTGTTAGCCCATTATTAATATCATTATATCGATCTCAGTCCTATAAAGCAACATGTTCGTCGACTTGCTTTCTAATGGTCGTTACAAACGTACGCTTTTCCGAAAAAGGCCATAAAACAAGGGTAAGAAAGGGCCAACTGTAAAGCGACATGTACCTTCGTTGTCATGGAGGCCTATGGCGAGCGGTGGGAAAAGGGACGAAAAGCAGAGCGCATTGACAGTAATGCGTCAGAGAAGGTGACTGTCCTTTTGAGTTGAACACGTCTGTCTGTCTGTCTTTCATCCACTATCTTTCCCTCTGTCTCACCGCCCCATCGGACGGGATGTTTGGGACACAGCGTCCAGTCTCAGACCCCGAGTCCGCCCTCCTTTCCGCCGCTCGGTACCGCGTGCCGCTCCGCTCCTCCTGACTGCAACACACCTGGGCGCGCGCACACACACACACACACACACACACACACACACACACACACACACACACACACACACACACACACACACACATGTATGAAACCATAGGAGGTTAATGGTAGATTTTGCTATAAAAAAATAAAGGAAAACAAACATAAAAGGTAAAAGTAAAAATATGCACATTGTAATACAATATTAGCAAGTAAATTACAGTTTATAAAGTTGTGTATTAGTTTTAATAAAGTATCAGTGCTAAGCTAAACACACAGCTATTTTGTGTGCATATTCAGGACAGTCACATGATACAGTAACAGATATTTGCACACGTTAACCTTCAAGCTGTGTTGAATGAAGTCACATGAGCCTTTAACTGAGTTTAGCACAATGATTATTGAGCGTTTATAAGTCTGTTAAACTGACATTAGCTATTAAAATATTTTATTATAGAGCTTACCCTATTTCTATATATCACAACTTCAGTATTGTAGGCCAATCACATTTTTTTTTTTAAATGCTCATGTTGTTAAGTTTTATGCTATAGAAAATGTTAATATCTCATAAGTGTAATTAATGTATTTTTTAATAACATTTAATCTGCTTGCCTAAGACATCATTTTGCACGTTAATGATTTTTTTTTAATTTGTCTGACATAAACAGCATAATTAAAATACTTATGAAGTGTTTTCAAACTTCATAATGCACCATTTGTTCGAAGCACTGAGGCCTGCCATTAATCTGCAGTGTGATAGGCCTACTATTGAAAGCACCACATTAAAACCACTTTTTATCAGCATGTCAATCCAGTTTTAGCTCAGTTCTTCCCGTGCCACACACTCAACTAAATATGAACATGTCAGAAATCATATTTACTCTGCAGCTACCACTAAATACGTTTTTTCCTACTCATGTCAAAGCCACAATTACTTTAAACCTTTGCCATCTAATGCATACTGGCTGTGTATGTAATGATAGTATTACCGTCCTGTGAGTCCCAGGCTGGAGAGATGCCTGTCCTGCCCCGACTGTGCTCATTAATGATTAAACCACAGGCAGCTCCAACACAATGCTGCTGCTTCCCGTTCCCACAAAGTGGAGAGGAAGCGGAGCGTCCTGCCAGGGAGAGAGCAGAGGGGGGAGAGGGGGAGAGAGAGAGGTCAAAATGAAAGTTAGGAACAGAGATTCACCAACTGATCCTCCACAGAAAGCGAGAGTGGAGAATTAAACTGAACGGTTATAAGAGATGCAGGAATGGACGGGGGTGGGAGCAGGAGTAAAAATAGAGTCTTTGTTTCTGTTTGTCAGAGGACTGTCTGCAGTGTGGCCGTGCAGACAAGTCAGAGCCTGTGAGGGAAGCACAGAGACACACACACAGGCAGATTTATTTATGGCTGCGGTTATTTTACGACCTCAGTGACACATATTCCGTTTGTAAGTGAGAATTAAAAGCAGGCCGGCTTTGCTTTTCTTTTTATTTATTAGCTTGCTAAGCTTTGCTTTCTTCCCCCTTTTGAATGAGAGGTAGAAAAATGATAAATGTGGGAAAACTTATATGGTTTGCTACAATGATGACCTAATAACATATGGATAACAGCTGATAAGAATGTAGCCAAGAAAGAGAAATATCTCAGTATGGAATAGATACAATATTTGTTGTTTAAAAATATTAACAATATATTTATATTAAAGGTTTTGAAAACAGCACAAATAATCCTCACAAATAATATAACTTTTTTTTCTGAAAGTTTTTCATTTCTGTTCTACTATAGTTGTAATAACCTAAACATAACAAATGTAGAAAATTGCACAATTAGCTTTATTTAAAATACCTTTTTTTTCGAGCTGTAGCTTTACATTAACATTGTGGCTAAATGCAGGCTATTTGTTTAAATATATCTTGAATGTAGATGACCCCTTGGAAAGAGTTTCAGGCGCGAGGCTCTAATCAGTGTCAGGAAAACGGGAAAAATTGGGAAACTCCGAGACTGTTTTCCTTCCTCTTCTCCTTTTACATTTCATCCTAATCAGTGTCACAGAAGTAGAAAATGATAATTCACTGCGCGCATTGATCAAACTCCTGCACACGCACACTCCAGTAATTTCCTACAGACACAGCCTGGAACTAACGGAGTGTGTTAGTATGTTATAATTAGTTGTATTCTTCCTACAGTAAAACACGGGCCTGTCATCCGGGTTATTTTACAACAATAAAACATTTACAGATATCAGATTATCTTCACAAAATATCCTTCCAAATTAGAAATAACTCGTCCAATTCCGAAAATAGTCGCGATAAAAGGCCTAATGCAAGGAGAGGACACACACACACACACACACACACCCGAAAACACACACACATTGCAATGGGGTGCATACATCTACCAACCGACCCAAATATACCAATTACAAATGTACAAACACCTCAATTATAGACGTTGATAGCCCACATTTTATTGTAGGGTTCACACACAGCCACACACACACACACACACACACACACACACACACACAAGACTCGTGCGCTTCTGGCTGGGATTTACGCGCTCCAAATTCATTTTAATACGCTCGGTGTTATGTGCAAAGCGCCGGGAATATGTTTTATTATTGGGTTGCCTCTGGTGGTGCAGCAGCAACCATCCCCTCAAGGAGGAGGGGGGCGCGTGCGTGTGCATGAGTTCCTGTGTTTTATGGTTCCAACAACAGACGGAGGAGGACACACGGGGAGAGAAAGAATCAATTTTACGCGCGGAGGATTCCGGTGTTATTGCGCAATCTCACCGGGAACCGAAGGAAGATTGGAAAGAGAAATGCAATGAGAATTAGAAAGAGAGAGTCTGAGATTGTGGAAGGGAAATAGGAAAGGGGAGAGGTGGTGGTGGTGGTTGTGGTAGTACCAAGCCCCCCCTCCCTATTCTTCCTCCTCTTCTTCCTCTAACGAATGCCAGGCACGGAAGCTTCCCATTGGTCAGTGAGAGGTCAGCTGGTCTCTGCCTCCCCCGGTATACCCCTCCTCACCCCATCCCGTCTTCTCCACACAAACACACACACACGGACCCCCCCGCCCCCCCTCTTTCTCTCTGTGTCCCACACTGGCACTCAGCCACCCAGATAACCCCCCCCCCCCCCCCTCACCCTCACCCTCCTCACCCCACTCCTCCCAATCTGCGATAAACTAAGTGATAGCAGCAGCCCGTCGGACTGTGGGCTATAAAACACAACAAATCATAAAGTGCAGGCAGGGGAAGGCAGGAGGACGGGAGGGAGAACCGTTAGCCGTTAGCCGTTAGCCTCCTTCTACTCCTCCTTCTTCTCTTCTTCTTCACCGTGTGAACGTTGTTGTTGTGTTTGTTCCGTTCCCTCTTATCCTCCCCTCTCCTCTTCTTCTCTCCTTTCTTCTTTTTCTTTTCCTTCTTCTTTATCCTCCCGATGAGTTCCTATTTTGTCAACTCCACTTTCCCGGTGACGTTACCGGGAACGGGTGCCGGCGGACAGTCGGCGGAGTCGTTCCTCGGTCAGATCCCGCTTTACTCGTCGGGATACGCCGCTGACCACCCGCTCCGGCACTACTCGGGGGCGGCAGCCGTCACCGCCGCCGCTGCCGTTGCGTACGGTGCGAGCGGCGGCGTGCACCAGGACAAATCGTATCCGGCGTCCAGCTACTACCAGCAGGCGGCGAACGGAGGGTACGGCGGGCACCGGGGTGCGCCAGGGGTTGGTCTAGGGGGCGCAACAGGAGCCGGTGCATGCGACTACGCCACGGCAGCGGCGGCCGCGGCGGCTGCGGCTGTGGCGACGAGCTTTTACCGGGAAAAGGAGCACCAATGCAGCCTGGAGGAGCACCAGCTCGCCCTGAGCCAGGAAGGCATGCACCGTAAAGCGGAGTGCGCGAGTCTGAGTGGGAAAGGGATGTTCGGGGACCCGATGGACGACAAGCATTCATCAGCCCCCATTTATCCGTGGATGCAGCGGATGAACTCGTGCAACGGTGAGTCTTCTCCTTCCTTTCCTTGCATATTTTATGATTCCCCCCCATAAAACTGACGTTTGTTTCCTCTGCGAGCCGCGCTGCTGTCTTTCCTCTCTCCTCTTCCTCCTCCTCCTCCTCCTCTCCCAGTAGCTGCTTTATGATCCCCGTTTGTTGGCCTGTCAGTCAGTCATGTGCTCGGTATTTTATTGTCCGTCATAAACCGGGTTTGTTTGGGTTGGAGCTCCTGTTACTGTATGTGACCCGCTGACCGGCTGCTACCGAGCAGAGGAAGACAGTCAGAGAGGAAGAGGCTGTCAGGGAGTGTTGTGGGAGAAACAATGAACAGATAGAGGGAGAGATAAAAAGCATGAGTCAGTGATCTATTTACTGTCTCTGTCTTTTTGTGTTTTATTTCCTTAAAAACATTATTGTTTTTTCGGATTGGATTTAGAAACAAGCTTAAAATTAAATTATTATTATCACCTTCTTACCTTGTAACATTTCTCTTTTGCAAACTTTTACATATCCTGCTACGGATAAACGGAAACTATCTCAGTTCCTGCTCTCAGGTTTTATCATCATTCCTCTTCTCTTATCCAACAGAGCATGTATTGTTGACCTTTTATCGTTGACAGTGTTTATTCATAATTTAACAGATGATGTAGGCCTATACTGGGTTAATAATCTGCCACTTTTGGAGTTAAAAGGAGGGTGCTTCACCAGTTTAAGGGGGGGGGGGGGATAGTTCTAAAAACAGCCCGAAATAAGCATGTCCTGTTTTACACTGTAAATCAACTTTGAGTATAAGGGTCTCTGCAGCAAACCCGAGTGTCTTTCTTTGTGTAAAAGAGAAACGCGGTGTGTTAGTGAGTAAAGGAGGATGATGGGGGGCTTCTGTGGTACAGAACACTCCGAGGTAAAAGGGATGAGGTCTGCAGAAAAGATATATAAGGAATACACATATAAGGAATACACATATAAGAAATACACATATAAGAAATACAGCTCGAGCTATGTGACAGTTAAAGATGTAGCTGACAGCAGAGTGGCACAGAAACGCTGAGTGCCTCTCCATAACTTGGTTTGGAGAACTTATTATTTATGACTCTTTACATTCTGATTTTTGCTGTGAGCATGGTGCGGTGCCCCCCCCCCCTCATCCATGCTCTGCTTCAGATCGATACAGAAATTGAAGCTGCTGAACTGACAACATGGCGATGTGTTTACCACCGGGGGCCAAAATACTGTTAGTGAAGATCAGAGGAGACTCAAGCCATGGAAGCGGATCTTCTCCAGGGGAAAACCCTCTGAAATATTACCCTTAGTGTTACTTTTCTCTATTATAATGAATATTATTGTTGTTGTAATTTGTGCTGGAAAACAGCAACAATGCGATTCCTTATTCACTGATCAATGCTGCTATTCACGGTGACATTAAAATGTCAAATGGAATAGCTCAAATAGATTTGTTTGTTCTTTTTATGACTTATTTTGGTTCCACATAAAGTCAAAATCATAAAGCCAGCCATTATAAGGAGAATATAAGTGTCGGTTTCATAATGGAGGGATTTATTTACATATATTATATATGAAATAAAGCGATTGCAGTGGGTTTGCAAGAATAAAATTGATATTTTTCTCTTTCTCTCATGTATAAATATATATGAACACCATATGACATGCATGCACTTCTCAAATAGATTTAGCTCACCATATCAGAATGTGTATGCACGTTTAATTGAAGGTATAATACACAACACGTCTACACATATAGGCTAAGTAAAAATGATGGTCGAGTCCTAAAGTTAGTGCCTGAAAGACAGAAAGTAGGCTACATTTAACAAAAAGAAAAACTAAGCAGAATATAAATTCAGGTGGTATTTTCGGAGTGTGGCAAAACCCTATGTTTAAAGATGTTACTGTTGGGTGGCGTGACTTATTTATTGAATATTTAAATATGCAGAACCTCCAACCTCCCGCCATTATAAGTTTTTATGGTTTCTGTGTTTTCTATAGTGACTTTGTTCAAATGTAACTTTGTGTGTTCCTCTCTCAGGGACCTTCGGCAGCCCCGGGAGGCGCGGGCGGCAGACGTACACGCGCTACCAGACCCTCGAGCTAGAGAAGGAGTTCCACTTCAACCGGTACCTCACGCGGCGGCGGCGGATTGAGATCGCGCACGCGCTCTGCCTCACGGAGCGGCAGATCAAGATCTGGTTCCAGAACCGGAGGATGAAGTGGAAGAAGGAAAACAAGCTGATGAACTCCTCTTCTTCCTCATCCTCCTCTTCCTCCACGGTGAACGGTGTGGAGGAAGAGGAGAAACGGACGGAGTGAAAAGACTGATGTAAAAAGACACTTGAAAAAAGGAAGATGGAGAAAAAGACATGGCGGTTAATCCTTTTCCGTTTTCGTCCAGACTTGTGTCTGCTAGGAACCTCCTGGAAAAAGTATTTTAATTTAACTTTCTTTACCTGAGCAGTGGTGAAACATTTACAGGACAGGAGGACGGGGAGAGGAATCCTTTTTGGATCCCTCATGAAATGTTTCCAACTCTTTGTGTGGTCTCGAAATTGGGAAATCATTCGTAAGAGACTCGTGAAGCAACCACGTGACTGTTGAAAACACATCTACAAATTAGAAATATAAAAAAGAGAAACACAAACTTAAAATGTGAGAGGGGGTGGTGTTGTATTTTGAAGTATACAGTGAATTAGTAACACGCCCCATGTTTTGTTGCATTCCGAGAACACCACCTCACTTCTTATTCTACCTAGTTTTTATTTTTGTCAAATGTACTTCCTGTCTGTCAGGCACTTATTTTGAAGCTTAAGGACTCGACCATCCTTTTTTCTACTTATTTGTAAACGTGTTGTGTGTATTATACCTTCAATTAACGTGCGTACACACACGAGGCGGGAGGGAAAGCTATTTGAGGAGTGTATGTCCTATGGTGTTCATATTTAAACTGTATAGAAATAAGAAAGGAAAAAATCATGTAAATGCAGGTCGGGGAGGTTGGGGTGGGGGGGTTAATCCACCTTTCTAGGTGTTTTCCAACATAGAGGGGGTGTTAACCTACTGATGTTTTTTCTCCAAACTACCTAAAGACGTTCAGGAAAGCGTTATATATATTTTATGGATTTTTACATTGTTTATGTTAGTGTTTTTGTCCAGTAATTAAGTATATACCTATGAGAAATGTTCAATAAAATGTTAAGTATGTATTGGTTAAGATTCTTCATGTTGTTGGTTTTTCGTTTTTTTTTTGAGTCTATACAACAGTAGCATTTTAGTTTCCAAAGTGAACATCGAGGAATAGTTTCATTTTGATTTAGTGCCCCACTTACACCCGCGCATAAAGACTCGTAAACCTTTTAGCCTCTAAATCATGCACGCACATATTTACGGCGCGAGAGGCAGCGCACGCGTTTTTTTTGGAAATGACAAGGGGCGCGAGCTCTCGCTGATGGCCGGCTGCACTAATTGATGACCAGCCCAAGAGAGAAAGTTGACCTGTCCTCGAGCCGAGCAGACAGACCCGTCACACACACACACACACACACACACACACACACACACACACACACACACACACACACACACACACACACACACTTCACCCAGGCAAAGTGGACAATGTCCTCGTCACCCTTTGAACTCTGCGTGTCCTCTGAGTGACCGGCGCGCGGGGCCCATCTCTCGGCAGGATAGCGGCTTGGGATTCAGTGACGCAAGCGCGTTAACGCTAAAGGACCTCTTTACCTTTTACATGATATTTAGCTGGTATTTCTTCCAAAGTGAATAACATACACTTCAATACCATAGATTTGCCTGGGAGCAATGTTTGTGCTAATCATATGACCCAACAACACAAAAATATGTTCACTGCGGGGGCTGGGATCGAACCACTGACCCTCTGATCGGTGGATCAGCCGTCTTTTCGACATAAGCTTATTTCTAGCAAATTATTTCTATGCTGACAAATTAAAACATGCACTGTAACAACATTAGCAGGTTAATCAACAGAAAATGCATCATTAATTGGGGATGTGGCTCAGAAAGCTAAATGCTTGTCTAACAATCGATGTTCTTGGGCAAGATACTGAATACAAATAGCTTTCGTGCTATTTAAGTCGCTTTGCATTGAAGAGTCAACTAAATTAAATGTTATGTAATTTCATGTAGGCCTTTTACACCTATCTAACACCGAAAAGTCATATATCAGAAAATATAATTTTTGTTTATAACACTCCTACTCCTGAGTCTTTTTTAACTTTACCACACTTTAGTTTGTTTGAGTTTCTCAACTGCTTTCTCCATAGAAGACTCCCGCTGCCATGTATAAGTTCAATATTCTAATTATTATTGTTTTGAAATATTTCTATTGGGGTATCTGAATACTTCCAGTTGTGTTATCCCACTTGTTGTGCTGGCTACGTGGAATTGGAGTATGATATTCCATTTATAGGACATTAATAAACGGGAAACCCATTATAACTTTTGAATTTGCCCTATTATACCCCTTGGCTTACAAAGAGATGTTATACCCATAAATTAGACACACAGTATGAAAATGCTATTGCAATATTCTTATAAAACTCATAATCAGTGTAACATTTTCTAAATGTATTCTATGCTGGCAACAGATCACATAACAGTGTTTTAACGTCACCATAATGCTATTCACCTTATGAGTTTGCCTAGAGGACTCTGACTTCCATGCATGTTCTATATTTTAATCATTGTTAATGTGACATAATTTTATTTTGGAACAGATTTTTGCTGGAGATGTACAGGTCTTTCTCTTGTTTGCCTGCCGCATTGAGTTTATATATTCAATTGCTGCCAAGGGAATAGATGACATGGGTTCTCAGTAAATAGGTAATCAGCAACATTAAATTCAGACCATGCTCAAAAATTCCAAAGTAGAAGTGGTGTAACAGAAAGAGAAGCTGATGGCCGGCTGTGTGGTTCTAGTAGAGGCTCCTCTGGCAGATGTTCTATGTTAAACAGTGAAACTCTTCACTGTGACCCAGAGGACTCATTTGACAGACCAACACTTTCTAACTACACACACGTGTTTGCTGTTTTCATGTTTTTGGCAAAGAATGGTACAGACCTTTGTGTTGTCTGAGCGTTCTGTCTACCTTGTGTTCTCCTAAGCATAAAACAAGCTTTGATTTAAGCTATGCCTCTAAATGTATGCAGCAAGAGTTTTAAATTATACCATGAACTGGACACAATCTTTAACATTTTAACTTAATATGAAATCCTCAAAAACAAGGGCTCTTTACAACATCTGTGCACAGCTTGCCGTGAAGATTTAAGTGAAGATTGCAATGAATTGTGCTCACAGTTGTGCACTTCATGTAAGAATATTTAGTGGTTGATTGTATCCATGAGCAATCTGAGCAGAAGCAGATTCAGGACGTATTCCAGTAACAGGAATTCTGAGGAATCCTCATAGCCAAACTGGATAGCTAACAAAAAGTCAAAATGAAGACAAAAAATTGAATGGAAACAAAATACAGAAAAAAAGAATCCAACATTCTGCTGTTTTGAAAGCTCAAAATCTAAATAAATATGACTTCTTTTATCTGTTGAATTACTTTGGGCCAAAGTGGTCAGGAAGCAGTTTCGAGGCACAAATATCCAGTGTGCTGGTAATCTAAATATAACGAAGGGAATGTGTTCAAAAGTGTGAGCCAACTGGGTCAGGGCCTCCTGTTGCTCTCGGGACATTTCTGGCACACTTTGGCTTCTTTTTAGGCCCTCTGAATGCTTCCAAATGAATGATTAGAACTCATTTCAAAACTGTAGTGAGATAAATAGCAAATATGACTTCTGTTTTGTGCATTTCCCTGTTAGAGCCTTCTGCTTTTGTTTTATTTTGCCTGGTGACTTCCAGATTATTTCTCTTCCAACTGCTGGTTCCTTTTGACGACGTGTGACTCAGTGTGACAGCAGCTGTCTGAAATCTGGCCTGGAGCTGCTAACACACATGCCGGAGCACATTAATGCACACAGTTTCTCAAAGAGTGCATGCATTTTTATAATTTCTTACAAAAAGATCTGGAATCTGCGCCATGTTCTCGTCTGTGTGCATGCACATGTGTGTGTAATAGCTACAACGAAACATGCACACACTAAGAGGCTTTATGAAAACACTCACAGAAACACACACACACTCAGCCAGACACACAGAGGCACCCTGGCTGAAATGCATCCCAAGCCGGGAATCAACAAATCATAAATCAGCAGATTTCCATCCAGTGTAGACGTCACAGATCAGGTTTAACATTCCTGCTCTGCAGCTGCAGACAGAGAGAGGCCAATCACACTTTCTTTATCAGACATGACTCTGTGGGAATGGTTAAATTATTCTGGTAAAAGTTATGGCTAGTCATTGTAACAGTTTATTGCTATACAACACACTTCCTGTTTGACTAAAGCTTTATTATTTTAATCAGCATTATGTTTTTATATCCAACGTGGATGCATACTGCATTCAACATGCGGAAGAGGAAACACTTCAAAAGTAAATATACATTAGTATTTATAGTCCGTTCATTGAATATGGACAGGTAATGTGTTGAAGAAGCATAGTGGTAAATATCGATTATATTATTTAAAATATTTCAGTAAAAGTAGAGAAGTTTTCCGCGGCCCTGATTGCATAACTGCCTCTGCTCACAGATGTTTTGGTGCTTCAGGAGTGCGTAATGACGCAGTAAAGTGCCTATGCATTCGGCATTTGTGGCGCAATACATATTCGTATATTTTATGACTTTTGACACTTTGAACACATTAATGTTATTTTAAATACTTCAGTTGTTTTTTAAATGTATTATTATTATAATAATAATTATAAGTAGTAGTAGTAGTAGTAGTAGTAGTAGTAGTGGTAGTAGTTGTAGTAGTAGTAGTAGTAGTAGTAGTAGTAGTAGTAGTAGTAGTAGTAGTAGTAGTAGTAGTAGTATTGTATGATTTTCTTTTTTGTATTTTGTAATTTATTGTTATTTTCCTTGTAGGCCAATGGGCGGAGGACCTATTTTCTCAGCTGAAGGTGTAAGCATTGACAATTGTGTGTGTGCCCTGTTAAATATTCTATAATTAACAGGTTAGTTCATGGTGTATGATCACTGGCTCCTAAATTCCAAACGGTCAAAGGTCAGGTGACACACCTGAGTGAGGCCACACACACTCACAGGAAGACAAAAACGGAAGGGAGATAATATATTATAAAACCTCTCTAAGACTTTTTTTTCGAGTTCCTCTACTTCTATTTCTCTTTGTTAATCAGTGCAATAAATTATGTCTGCAGTAGGTGGCGCTCTGAGCTCACCCCCGGCACCTCCAGCTGCAGAATAAAGTGTGTGTGAGAGAGAGAAAGAGAGAGAGATTTACCCCGCCCCTCCCTTCATCATTAGAAACCTCAGAGCATGAATTACCTCTCCAAAGTCATCGGTGAGAATTTACGACTGGTCAACAAAAGCACGTGACCGCCTCCCCCCTCTGCTCTCTGTCTCTCTCTCTCTCCTCCTTCACCTCACCCCTCACCTCCCCCACCACACACACACACACACACACGCTCACACACACACCCCTCAATCCAACACACACACCACCCCACCCCCATATTTGGACGGCGCATACATAGCTAAAAACGAAGTACAGTGCAACGCCATAATTCACTAATACATCATAAATCGTTGAAAGTACCCGCGTTATAACGACCAAGAGAAATCTAACAAATCAAGCGCCCCTTAGCACTCAGCTGTAAGCCTGCAACTCTCTAAAACAACCTAAATGAGCTCTTACTTTGTAAACTCGTTCTCGGGGCGCTACCCAAATGGCCCCGACTATCAACTGCTAAATTATGGAGCCGGCAGCGGCGCAATGAACGGCGGGACGTATAGGGACTCTTCCTCCGCCAACATGCACCATGCACCGGGCTCTTACGGCTACAGCTACAATGGCATGGACCTGACCGTCACCAACCGGGGAGGGGGGAGCAGCGGCGGCTCCGCCAGCACCGGAGGACACTTCGGGGACTCCCGGGGCTTCGGCTCCCCGGCCCCGGAGACGGGCTTCAGGCAGCAGTCCAGCTGCTCCCTCGCTTCCGCGGGAGAATCCCTCCTGTCACCCGGCAGTGGAGACAATAAACTCGGCGCCAGGAGCTCGTCTCCCCGTTCGGAGCAACCAGGAAGTGGAATTTTGAGCTCTCCAAACCTGTCCTCCACATCTTCCTCCTCCGGTGGCGGCGGCGGCGGCGGCACGGCGCAGCTATTCACGGAGCTGGACGACGCGTCAGAGACCGACGAGCTGCAGCCCGGCCACGGCAACCCGCCACCCAGGAGCGGGCAGAGGCAGGAGGGCGGCCCGGGGGGAGCTGCAGCTGGCAGCACGGCTGGCAGCGAGGCGCCTCCGCAAATATTCCCCTGGATGAGAAAGCTGCACATAAACCATGGTACATGCCGCACTTGTGTTTAGAGCCCATTATCTGTATATCATAGGGCGATACTTCATAATGTTGGCTTAATAGACTTATTGCTGCTTTGATTTGAGTAAATTGGCAGTTGGTTGTTTACGGTTCCCTTCTTTTCCTGCAACGCACAAAGCCTTTAGCCCTGCGTCAATTTAATATAATAATTTGACTGTCAGTAAGGGGTTTGAACCGTGAGCAAAGCACAAGCTGTCTTTTTAGTTTGGTGTCATCAGAGAGGATTTTTCAGTATGTTGTTGGACTTATTTGGAAATCACCTTAACAGGGCACCCTCTGGTTAACCGTCTGAAGTTGTGTATCACCGTGTGTCCACAAGTTATCAGGGTGAAATTTGTTTAGCATTTCTCTCCTGTCCAAGCTAGGGACCCCGGATGGTTGCCCCCTGTGTGTTTTCTCCCTCTTTTTTTATTTTAGCAAATTCCACAAAAGCGTCATAAATCTGTCAGGGGAGAGGCGAGCCGGGCAGCAAAGCCTGACCGGCTGAGGAGCGCAGACACAGCCGGGTGGGAATAGAAAGAAAGGGGGAGAAATAGAAAGAGAGGCCAGGAAGGCTTTGGAGACAGTTGCTCCTTTGAAAAGTGAAGCTTTATTACGTGTGGGAACTTTATTAGGGAGGTGAGACAGAGGACGGGGCAATAAAACCCCGAAGGGAGCTAGAGGGAGTACAAAGGGGGACAGAGAGGGTGATGGTGAAAAGAAAACAGTAATGTGACAAATAAAAGCAAATCTCTCAGCACAGGCTGTGGAGTGGAAATTACTAAAATAAAATTTGTCGAGAAAGAATTGTGTCGAGAATGACAATGTTACGCACAGTTGTTGTGCCTTTTACGCATGTTCATTGTTATACAACTGTGGGTTAAATCAGCCTGTTGTATCGTGTATAGGGGATAGAAAGAATAATATTAACACCTGTAGCTGCAATACAGCACAGGCCAATACAACACACATGTAGAAAACATGATCTTTGTGAAGGCTAATGCTGCGTCAGAGCTGTGCCAACAGTATATGTATTTTTAAAGATATTTAAAGTGCCTTTATTGGAGAGACAGAGCTGAAAATGCGAGACAGAGAGGGTGACATGCGTAAATGGTGCTGGTTCGGACTCGAACCCGGGTCTCTCCTCTGCACTATAGGGACTGAGGTTTACGACGGCCAAGATTGTCTTTTTCGGGCATTATTTTATACTTGGGTGTACTATAGTGTATTGAAAGGTGTTCCTGGTATTTTGTCCACACACTGTCAGTTTCCATTTATAAATGGTAACCGTTTATGGTGCGTCCAAACACGGCCCTCTAACACCCTTTTATTCGCTCCAAACCCTCAGATATGACAGGCCCGGACGGGAAACGAGCGAGGACGGCGTACACGCGCTACCAGACGCTCGAGCTGGAGAAGGAGTTTCACTTCAACCGGTACCTCACGCGGCGGCGACGCATCGAGATCGCGCACGCGCTCTGCCTCACGGAGCGGCAGATCAAGATCTGGTTCCAGAACCGGAGGATGAAATGGAAGAAGGACAACAAACTGAAAAGCATGAGCCTCGCCACCGCGGGCAGCGCCTTCCAACCGTAGAACTGAACCCATAAAAAATCCACACAACCAGGGAAAAGAAGGACCGCAGGAAAACAGACAGAAAGTTGAAGAAAAACATCACAAGAATCCATGGTGCGGAAGATGAAAAAACGTGTACAAACAGATTCCAAATCTAGATTTTAAAAACACTTCCTCACATTAACTTAGTACTGTACAGCTGCGCAGCACTTTTTATTTCTCCGGCATGTCGGTCTTTGGTGTTTTAACGCGTAAACATGACTGTGGTGCTTGTAAAAAAAAAAAACACAAACGTAGTGTTCCTGTATGTTGTCGTTTATAAAATCTGTCCGGAGCAGAGGAGTCGAGATAAGGAAAGGATGAAGGATGCTACCTAATTTCTACTTACGTCCTACCTTACAACCTTGCTACCTACCTGTTGTTTAATGTCTGAATATCGTTTTATGTGCGATGTTTAATATTTGAAAATGTGCTTCCTAGAGATGTTAGCATGTGAGCTCTTATTGTAAGTTGTTTACAGTCAATAACGTGTGTATAGCATTTAGTTTGAGTCTCTGTCAGTGAGTGTTCCTATTTTTACGAAGCAGTGTGTGAGCGTGTGTGTGTGTGTGTGTGTGTGTGTGTGTGTGTGTGTGTGTGTCCAAAAACAAACAATCCCTGTTGTGTATAGCTCTATTATTCAAAAAAGTGTAACTGTATATTATTTTTATTATTATTGTAATTATTGGACACATGTTTCTGAAAGGATGTATATAGATATATATTGACATTTTTTAAATGTCCAGTTGGCTATTTGTATTTGCAGTATGCGTATGTATGCGTGCCTGCGTGTGTGTGAGTGAGTGTGTGTGCGCATGAAAGATAGATGGCTACCGTCCTGTGCCTTACAGGACGGTAGCCTTTCTGCCAATCCGCCAATGAGCTTTTTGTATTTGTTTGTAACTTGGAGTAAAAAAAATCTACAATAAAATGTCCCATATTCAAAGTAGCTGCTCTCCGTCCAAACTTCCGCACAAATGGCTCACCTTGCTTCAAAGACTTTGATATTTACTCCAGCCAACGTTTTTGGCGTTCTTTAAGTTCTGCGTAAAATCAAGTGAGCACATTTGCGCTTGTTGCCATTATAGATTTATGAAAATAATATATATTTCATGTGCAAATCTTTGTCCATCAGCCAAACTTTCAGATGTATTTATACTTCTATGTGGCTTAGAAATATCCCAAGATAGTGTTATTGGTCCTGGTTAGGCCAATGTGGTTTCTGGACCATTGGACGAATCCAGTTCTATCAGAAATTCACTTCCTTGTACTCTTCCGTGCATTTTTTGTATTCAATAGCAATCTCCTTTGAACATTTTGGTCTTGTGAAAATAGCTTACATAACAGTTTTCTACTCCAGATGATTAAAGATGGAAAATAGAGAGTCGCTTCATGCGTAAAGACGCACCAAACATCCGTCCGGAGGCCTGTGGTCTGTTTCCCAGGCCCACATTTCTGAGGCGGCAACATCCTGGGAGTCATGCTCACCAAGCAGTAACCAAGATTCATGAAACACACACACACGCACACACACACACACACACACACACACACACACACACACACACACACACACACACACACACACACACACACACACACACACTACTCACACAAGCGCCATACACACACAGGACAATTTTCATCTCTGCTGACCAAGTCTGAAAAGACAACAAACTATATGGATGAATTGGTCACTTTTATCTAAAAGGCCTCCCTTTTCCGCCACTGCTGGGCAGATTAACTTCTCCTGATTTCCAACTGTAAAACCAACTGAACTTAAAAACTCACCGGCTGATGCTGCTTCTCATACAAGGCTCTCATTCTGAGCTGATGGGGGGGAGGTGGGGGGGAGAGGTCCTGCTCCGAGCCTCATCTGGTCACAACCGCTATCTCCTGCCTTCTCTGTGTTTGTGTATGTGTGTGTGTTGAGATATTTTTAAAGCCTTCTGCTTTGGGGCCAAACTATAAAAAGCAGCTAGCTTTGACATTTACATGTCAAACGGATGAGGGTTTTTATCTCCAGTTTGGATCGTAAAGATCAGGCCTGGCCTTAGACTGATAGCTCTCACTGGCTCTCCTCTGGTCACGTGGGGTCCATAAAGTTAGTTTTATGGTTTTGGGGAGTTGACAATGTACTATATATTTCACATTCTAGAAAGCGAGTGACGGTTTAACGGCTTAGCGGGGATCCTAAAGGGGTCAGTAAAGTGGAGACAGAGTGCGAGGGAGGGTGGTGTGTGTGCATGAGAGAGAGAACAGGCCACTACTACCGGCCGCTGCTCCGGCTCCGGTTCACACGCCGAGCCCGGAGCGGCGCGCTATGCCGCTGTGGACGCTGGGAACACCCGGTGGAGAGGAAGAGCCAGGACGCACAGTGAGTACTGTCTGAAGGCTGTGTGAGTGCGGGCTGTATATGGAGGGGGGGGCTTTGTAATTACCATGTCACTCACTCACCCTGTAATGCTGCTGTATTAACGCGCGCGCTGAGAGCTCCGGTGTATTTGAGATTCGTTGTTGTGTCTGTTCCGCACAGATGGAGTGGAATGTTGCGTGGGTACTTCTCTGGAACCCCTAATGTATGCATGTGTGCGTTTTAGTTCGTGCGTAATTATCGCACACAGCCCCACAGGAGACTTGATCCTCCGTGTGGAGGTCTTCGTGTGCATGATGTGTAACAAACTTACTAAACGTTTACAACATACCCAGGATCAGTTGGAAAGCTATACGGGCGCATATCAGGTGTTCCCTTGAGGTTTACTTTCTTCAATCTGAACATGGGGTGCCTTCATGTACGCCTGATGAAGCAGAATTATGTTTGTCAAAGGTTTGGGTCTTGTTTGGCTAATAGGCTTGCTCCTATGGATCACAAGGAAACATGGACACAAATGTGTGGAGAGAAATCTCATATTTCCTCTGATGGCTTTAATTGCAGCATTTTTGGAGAGGAAATCGTTTCTATCACTGTACTTAACTTTTACGCACGGTCATTGTGTGCGTAAAAATGGTTTCAGATAGAAATTGCACCGAGAAAATGGACAAAGACATGCACATGCACATACACACACACACAACACACATTCACACACACACACACACACACACACACACACACACACACACACACACACACACACACACAACACATACACACATAAGTAAATCTTTGTCTGTCCCCGGCCCTTGTATTTTCCATGCAGGATGGGTGTGAGTTAAAAATGCGTCGTGGATACAAACATTCCCAAAGCTCCTTCCAGATTATTTTACACCAGAGCTCTGGCCTCTGGTGCTTTTTAGGCATTCTCAATTTCGTATTTGTAGACATTTCGTTAAAAAACTATTCAGCTATTTGCTGCGTGTTTATATTCACACAGAAGTGAAATGAGGCACACACACAACACACACAACACACACACACACACACACACACACACAAACACACACACACACACACACATACACACTGCATTTGTGTTTAACTCAATCTGTTGTTGTTGAGGAAAAGCTGTAAATCAAATCAAACCTCTACAAGAAGCTCAAGCTATTGATTTTACTCCATAGAGATAAAACAATTGACTTATTCAAACATATAAAGAATAAAAAGACTCAATCAACTGGAATACAGAATTACAAGATAAAGTTGAAGCGTTTTCTGAAGTTGAAGTCCTGCCATTTTTTTATCTGAAGCAAAGATTAGTGAAACTGTTTATGAGTGTTTTGAAAAGTGCATCGATGACAGGCACACACTGCACCAAAACTAATGAACAAGCGTGAAAGCAACACTCTTTGAAAGCTTTACCAATCTCATTTAACCCGCGTGACACAAGAACATCCTGTGACACTAAAGCTCCAATCCTCACATATTCACTGATCTCTGTTCAGCCTTTAATTCTAATGTTATGTAACACCTAAACACACATTTACAACGATCTAAACAACACCAGGCGATTGAACATCACACATTAATAAGGAAAATAGGACATGGAATAATTAGGTCAAGTGACTCAAAAATTCTCCAAATAAACAATATAATCTTCTTCTAAAATGTTAAATGGAAACTATATATCTAAATTCCACAACTCATATCCGTTTAAAATCTGTGATAGTATTCGTTTCTGCAATATGGATAGTTAATACCATTAAAAGTGTCTTACAAATTAAAATGTAATGTAAATGTATTAAGTTTGACCTATTGTATCTGTTGAACAACAGTATACTGTTTCAAACCGTAATTAGACACATTATAGCATTATGTGTCGATAACGCCAACCAAAATATGCTTTAGAAATATATATGTTTTAGTAAGGGTGAAACTAGAAGTAAAATGTGTCACAGCCCCCCCCCCCCTTTAGATCTGTAGCACCTCGCCACTCTCTCCCCTCTGATGTCTGAATCAGGACTCGAACTGTCAAACAGGCCGGCTACCAGTCACGCGGCGCCGTGCTCTCCTCGGCTTCTTATTGCTTAGATCCATCATGTAAATTGTTTAATGTCTCGTGTCAGGGCGCACGTTCATATTTCGCTAAATACCAAACGGAGTTTCGAACATTTTCAGTCACTATATGGTGTCCCTTGCTTTCTGCTAGAGAGTTATCAGACGATCCCTGAGGGGAAACTGTCCATGAGACAATTAAATTAATAGTTCTCATTTTGTGTTCGGGAGAAACCGCAACATGGCGCCCTGCAGAGGCCGACAAATGGGATACAGAGTGTGGAGTGGCTTATCAGAATTGGCACACTATACAAAAGGAACCATGGCTTACTGAAATCTGACACGGTGAATTAATTTTGGCAGAACATGTAATAAAAAGTAGCAGAACTGCATCCAGTCAGGGATATGAAATGCGGGTAAACCTCCAGGAAAATAAAGTAGTCAACCTGAAATTAACTGCATATTTTTCGTCCAAATGCAGGCTTAGTTTTATGGAAGATTGTGTTATCAAAATATGGGTGTTTCTCATAAAGTAGAAACTTTAACGCACACGTCTGTCCGTGTCCTACTCTATTTTTAAAGTAGGCTAAGTGTCATTTTATTTAAATATAAGCACCTCTTTTTAGAATATCACACTGTAAGTAACCCTAAACTTAACCTGTTCTCACAGTGTTTATGTAGAGTACTTCACGTCTGAGTGTAAGCCTCCCTGCCATGACCACACAGTTAATCCGGAGTCTAATACGAGAGGAGGATTGTGCTCTCAAACTCTCATTTATTATGCTCTCTTTACGCATGAAGCCGGCCTGCAATGCTTTTCCAGGCTGGGCATTCCTGGCGCTGCCCTCCGCCTTCTAAAAGATTTTTCAAAAGAATGTATTTCAGAGACAGGCACGAGATGGGATAATGAAGGAAGACGTTCTTTTTCTTTTTAAAAGTCTTCTCTGGTTAGTTATGGAGACAAAAAAGTAAATGTTCTTACTACACATGCTACCACACATTTTACTCAAAACCAATTAGTTCTTCTGGAAATAAAAACCCAGGATTTACTATAAAGTAAAACAAATTATAATGTGCCCATACAAAGTCAGAAGAGAGTTTCGATTCCCAAATTATAATATCCCTTTAAATAAAAAGGTTGATCTCTCTTGTCTTGTGATTATACCACATTATTCCAATATGAAGATAATAATATAAATACAAATAATAAAAACAATACAATTATTATTTTGTGCGTAATTTATGTGTAATTGTGTCCAGTATATGTTTTGCAGCCACCCTCACGACGAAAATGGATTTTGTACATCCGGTGCGTGTGTGCGTGTGTGTGTGAGTGTGTGTGTGTGTGTGTGTGGTGTGTGTGTGTGTGTGTGTTGTGTGTGTGTGTGTGTGTGTGTATGTGTGTGTGTGTGTGTGTGTGTGTGTGTGTGTCTGTGGGGCCGCCTGGGTCCTTGAGGAAGTTTCAGTTCAGTAAACAGGAAGGCGCAAAAAAGTCCACATTTCATTTTACATCAACTTCCTCCTTTTAATGATGATACGGGAACACTCCCACCAGCAACCCCACTCCCTACCAGGCCTCTCAACACACACACACACACACACACACACACACACACACACAAACACACACACACACACACACACACACACGCGACAAAAATAGTTCCTGTCCATGTCGGGGTTATAGAGGGAGGCTGGTTCATGGGAAGGTGCAGCTCTTTTGTTTTTGGGCTGTGTATCATCTGTTTCCCGTGTGTGTACACAGGGCAGCTCCAGCCTGCAGAGCCGCCTCTCCTCACCATTGTGTGTGTGTTCTGTGCATTATGGGTATTATGTGTAGGGCTTGCTGCTCCTTTGAACCTGTCCAGGCTGTCACAAGGCGCTGACTTTGGCTTTGCAGTGTGTGTTGGTGATGATGATGAGTGGGGTGAGTAACTCCTGCCACTGGTGCTTTTTTTATTTCAAGGTGTGTTTGCTAAAATGTGTGACTCACAGGCTTTGGGAAGAGGGGTGTGTGTTGTATGGCATAGCAGAGGGGACTGAGTTGGGCATGGGAAGGTCCTTTGAGGCTTTTTACGCACTTGTGTGTGACGTTTCTTTTTTGTCTAATTTGGCCTTAAATTCATATTGTTTTTTATATTTATATGATATTTGAGTGAGGATATAGTGAAGCATAGTCTATAAAAAAACATATATATAGGCTACCTATTCCCTATCCTTTGAAAAGGTGTGTGTGTGGGTGCGTATTTGTCACACACACGCACTTTCTTCAGTCGCAGCATCTCATGTGATTGCTTTGCGTTTAAATCGGCATTTGTGAGGCCTTAATGTCTCTGCATACTGATAGGGGTGAACCGCGCGGCCACGGCTCATGAATTATGCACGAGCAGGAGTCACCGCGAGGTCAGCAGACAGGCTCGAGCCACGGAAGAGCGCAAAGTGAAGATGGCACATACCCCCCCTCGTTTGTGTGTGTGTGTGTGTGTGTGTGTGTGTGTGTGTGTGTGTGTGTGTGTGTGTGTGTGTGTGTGTGTGTGTGTGTGTTCATTTACTTCAACAACACAGGGGAAAGGAATGAACAACTGGCTGCTTTTATTTATCTGTCAGTGTTCCCCATTTCCGGGTGAGAAGGGGGGGATGTTTACCTGAAACAAACTAAAAACTTCCACAATTTACTGCAGGGTAAACAAAAACAAGCCAAGCCCAACACCAGATACATGGGGAAATATCCTATTACGAACAACAAAATACAATCTTTATCATTTTAAAGTGCATACATTAAATTGCATCAACTGACTACAGTCTTAAAAACTAAACTTCGACACCTGGACGAAGTTTTTCTGGACTTCATTCTGAAATGTGAGCTGTGAACAGGCACCTGTACCAGAGCCGCGTTGATAATAAAACCAGAATAGCTTTTGTTTGCTTTGCCGATGAAAGGTTGATAACCCTGCACATTTTTAAAGATACAGGTCATGGGGGGGGCATTGTGATTATTTTTTCAGGTTATGCCGCGTTCAATGCACGCCTCAGTTACGGTGACAAATAGACTATAGGGATGTTAAAATTGGATTAAAACCAACCAATCAATCAACCGATTTATTTATTTTTGTCCAATAGCACTGAATAGACATTTGTCTCAGGGGGCTTTAAATTGTCTACAGTATAGAAACCCTCTGAAAACATCTTTAAATGTGTTTATATGTACTATTGCTACTCGGGCGGTATGGTGGATTTAGATTTAAAGACAAAACAATATTTCAAATGAAGGATATAATTAATGCAAAAAAAACAACTAAATATATTGACTTTTAAACAACAATGTGTAACTTATCAATTATCTATTGGGTTACATGTGATCGGTGAAAATACAACTAATACTAATAGGCTACTACTACTACTACTACTACTACATATACTACTACTACTACATATACTACTACTATAACTATGCCTATACTGCTAATACTACTACTACTACTACTACTACTACTACTACTACTACTACTACTACTATTACTAATACTACTACTACTACTACTACTACTATACTAATACTACTACTATTAGTACTACTACTACTACTACTACTACTACTACTACTACTACTACTACTACATCTACTACTACTACTACTACTATAACTATGCCTATACTGCTAATACTACTACTACTACTACTACTACTCAGTGGCGTTACTTTCTGTTGAAAACAGACAACATGAGGCCTATGTGACATTTTTGGACAGTGCACGTTTGTGTCTTCTAACGTTGCAATTGTGTTTTTCTTACTGTGCATATGAATCTTACTCATTTGTTAGTCAACATTTCTTTGTGCAGGCTGTTTTTTCATAATTTCTTTTTGAAAGATAAGGATTTTTGAAAGTGATTTGGACAAAATCAGCCATTTAAAAAAAGTGGGACATGCTGTCCCTACATGACACCTACTGCTACTGAATAGATACATCATAATATAAAGATTAATTATAATAATAATATTTCATAACTCTCCTGCTTTCCATAATGGATGAACAGAAGCCCACTTTTTCTTTAATCGCCCTTACAATTGAAATAGTTTAAAAGGTTATATAACCTAATTCCTCTGTGTTATTGTATGGAGCATTATACATCAAAGCAATTGTTTTTTCAAACCTCCTTGGCAATAACCCTGATTCTGATTCGGATGGTTTCAATGTGCGCCACATATATTCTCCCACAGAATGCAGCTCTCTTGCGCCGCCACCAGAGCCCGCTTTAGACCAGGGCAGAGAGCTCGAGAGCCCCCGCGAGCCCCTCTCTGTTCCGACCTCCCTCCCAGCACGCGCCCCCGTCCTTTAGAATCCTAACTGACGATAACCTGCAGCACCCCCGCCCCTGTCTCGCTGTTAAAATACACAACTGTCACAACTGTCACCGTGTTTCCAGCTGATTAATGGAGAGAGGTTCGAGTATATCTGTAGCTGTAGGTAGCCTACTCTCTACAGAGAGAGAGGTAACAAATGCCACCTTAAGGAGGCAATTAATTCCTGCTCTTTTAGGCGCTATGTCTTAATGCTATTATGTGTGGAGTGCCAACAGTGCCATAAAACGCCAATGTCCACACATTTTGCAAAACGCTGATTCCTAATCCAGCTGAACAGCAACAGGCTTAGTGTGAAACATAACCCTGGCAAACATCCAGATATAGAATACACTGACAGTGTCCTCTCCTGCTCATGTCCTTCTGCCTGAGGGCAAGGGAACAGCCTGGCTGGAAGTCAGAGCTGATAGGCAGCCTCCAGTACGGGTTCACCAAGTTGAAGGGTCAAAAGTTCACCATCGTGCGTGAGTTCCGCCTTCGCCTCTCCTCACTCACTCCAGGCCAATTGCTGTATGTCAAAGGCAAAAAAGGGAGGGAGAGAGAGGAGTGAGTGGGTAGAGATGAGAGAAATGATAGCAGGAGGCAAAGGAGAGGTGAAGGCCTGACCTTCCCTTCCCTTCCCCGGTAACAAAAGCAAAGCTCCCCCCCCCCCCACAATGTACAGAGAGAGATGAAGGGAGAAGAAAGACAGGAAAAATGGAGGGGTGGAAGGTGGTGGTGGGAGAGCGGAAGGTATTCGGTGACATGGAGGTGGGTGGATGGCTGGGGGGTGCAGGTGTTTGGCTACACATGTGGTTCACACGTCACTTTCTGCTCTATGAATGTACAGTGGGATATTTGGCCATGGGCAACGGCTTCACTGAGCTGAAGGAAACAGATGACTGAAGCATAAAGGCCGGCAGGTAGAAAAGAATATTACCATAAATATGAAATTAAACTAGCCATATACTAATGTAGGTGATTGATTTCAAATAGTATATTATCAATGCTGGAATGAGCATGTGCAGGTAAGCAAAGGTGGTTTGTTGGTTTCGACTCAACACAAATGATGAGAACAGTTTCCAGAGGTTTTTTTTATCCCCACAGTGTCTGTGAAGCCCTTTTCTCAGATGCTACAAAAAATAAAATAAAATAATAATAAAAATAATAATTTCCACGTAACATGTGTCCAGCACATAGAACATAATATATAATAATAGTAATGATAAAGAACAAAAATAAGAAGAAACACTAGTTGATACAATACAATTTACTTTTTTTAACTTGTTTTTAAATGAGCAAAACCAAACATGCGCAACCAGCCTCTATCAAGTTTTTCATCTAGACCAAAATATCAAATGACAAAACAATGTTGTAAAAACACTGTGTGTGTGTGTGTGTGTGTGTGTGTGTGTGTGTGGTGTGTGTGTGAGAGAGTGTGTGTGTGTGTGTGTGTGAGTGTGAGTGTGTGTGTGTGAGTGTGTGTGTGAGTGTGTGTGTGTGTGTGTTTGTGTGTGTGTGTGTGTGTGTGTGAGTGTGTGTGTGTGTGTGTGTGTGTGTGTGAGAGTGTGTGTGTGTTTGTGTGTGTGTGTGTGTGTGTGAGTGTGAGTGTGAGTGTGTGTGTGTGTGAGTGTGTGTGTGTGTGTGTGTGTTTATGGTGCTAGCATCTATTTATATTTCGCCAAACTATTTCAGAGAGTAAAGCAGAGCTCTTCCTCTCCTCCTTATCAGCTGAACCCTGTCAAAAAGACACTCTTATCTCACAAACCATCCAAAAAATATTACTTTCCTTATCTGATTTTTCCACTGCATGATTAATGTCTGCTCCTGTTTACTTTTCTAACTGAGAATGATGAGCCTCTAACATTCTTCTTCTCCCATTGTCATTATGTCCCTTTGTTCATTTTTGTATCATTATTTTTATTTTCAATAATGGAATAGATCATAATTACAATATCGCTAAAAAAAACATCAAATAATAATAATAACTTCAATCCAATGTCCAAATCCCCTTCTTCTTTTTTTTACAAACTTGTCCTCCAACTACAAAAACTCCCAATCGTTTAATCTCAGCTGCTGTTGAATTGGACACATATTGTTGGAGCGATGCTTTATGGTTAAATGAGATAGGGGGGGAGAGCGGAGTGGAAATGAGTCGCAGCAGAGGAGCAAAATGATAATTAAATAAATAATCCGTTTATTGACGTAAACACACAGCAGAAAGGTAATGGGTGAATAACTGCATTACAGAATCCGTCTGCAGTTCATCCTGAGTTCAGCAAATTAACTCGATCTAGGAACGGGTTTTCATTAATAACATAACCTTAAAACGCAACGCATTTATCTGTCTCCTTTCCTATCAGTGGTGGAAGAAGAACTCATATAATATATAAAAGTATAAATACCAAAATGGAGAAATAGATACTCAACATTTTACGTGAATGTACAAAAGTATTAAGAGCAAATTATACTTTATCTAAAAGTATACTCATTAGGCAGAATGACCATTATAAAATAATCTAAATCACGCATTGGTTATAATTAGCTATTCATTGTAATGAACATGATTTAAGTGTTGCAGCTGGTAAACCATACTTTAATATGAATAAGAAAAATAACCTGCAAAATATCTGATATTGTTAGATAAAAGTATTGAAGATACAGTATGCCTCCAAATTGTGGTGGAGTATAGACAAAGTAATCGATAAAGTAATTTAAAACTGTATACAGTAAATACTTTCCATTGCTGTTTTCTATGTGTAGCTTATATGATACCTTTAGGATATTATTCACAAAAATATATAATGGAAAACTAAATGGAAAATAATAACATCAGTTTCTGAATCAGTGATGAAATGTGGAAATAATAGGAAAGTAATAGTAGTGAAATGAGGAGGGATACGTGCAGTGAACTCGATACAAATCCCTCCGCACAGAGTCGAATCACATGAAAATAAATCCACCTGATCGCTCTCTGTCTGATCTCCAGCCTCTCAAAGCCGAATAAGTGCTCCACGCGGAGGGTTTTATACAATAACGCAACACATTATTCCTGCCAAATATTCCTGTTTAACTCGGGAGTGATGCTGCGGGTTCACGAGTCAGCGTGCACGGCGGCGGTGTCATTTATATTTATACAACAAAAGGGAAAAAGGAGAAATTATCCTGGGAGAAAAGAAAAATCTGGAGAGAGAAAGAACCCTCCCTCCTCCGCCTCCCCTCCTCTTTTCACATCTACTGACCATTTTTCTTCCAAGTAATGACTCCAACTCAATGTAGTATGACGGAGAGGGAGAGAGAGGGAACAGAGTGACAGAAGGGAGTGAGAGAGAGGTGGAAATGGCTTAAAGAAAGGGAGTGGAAAGAGGGGAGGGGGGGTGAGGAAGGGAGGTAGAGAGGGGGGAGGCTTGGTTCTGCTTGGGGTGAATGGGAGGTCAGCGCGTCTCAGCAATATTAAAATGTGTACCGGGGACGCGGAGTGACACGCCTCGTCCGTTAAACAAAGAGTGTGCCAAACTGGCAGATTAATTTGAAAACTTAAGTCCTTGCACACACACACACACACACACACACACACACACACACACACACACACACACACACACAACACACACACACCCCATCACAACACTTAATGCCTTAAAGAGCCCACAGTCTCCACAGCAGCCCTGCTCGGTCTCCCTCAGCCCCAAACCGCTCGCTGTAATACCGGCAAACTCTCACGGTAAGGGGGGGGGGGTTCCGTTTAGTTTTAACGCCAATTTGGTCGGGTTATTACGCGCGACGTGCCGCTTTTTTCTGATGGATTATCACCTTTAAATTCTAACTACACCGTCTTATTTATAGTTTTTTTTAGTTTTTTATTCTGAGCGATGCGTTCCAGATACAGTCGCGTTTACCGGAGTGCGCGTGTGCGTGCGCAACAAACGTGGATGTCGGCGGATATGCAGGAATTGTTCAAGAAGAATCCTGGAGAGGTAAAAAAAAAAAAAAACCTGTGGCGTTGGAGGAAGAGAGAGTCGAGGAGCCGAGCCGTGAAGAGGAAGGATTCTCTGCGCAGAGACAAACCGGAAATAAAGAGCGGAGCACAGCTGAGTTGGAAATGGAAAGGAGAAGCAGAAGAAGAAAAAGAAGAGGAAAATATAATATCGCTGTAAAGAGGGAAAATGGCTGAGAGACGCAGAAAGGATCCGCGGAGTGAGAGGAGTGAGTACACACCAGAGGAAGATCCTCATACAATATGTGTGTGTGTGTGTGTGTGTGTTTCTAGTAGTGTGTGCGTGGCAGGTGCTTTCCCCATGCTGGGAGGAAGAGGAAGACCACGTGCTGCACCCCCTCCCCATGCCTCCTCTTCCTCCTCTTCCTCCTCTTTCCATGACACTTATATTTACATTATTCATATTTTTGAGGCTGTGTGATCTGTCTTTTTTTTGCAAGGGTTTTCCTATGGACGTTCATGAAGCCTCCATGTGTGACGTCACGGTGCACCGTAGACATTTTGGAAATAATTCAGGTTGTTACACAATAATTAAGGGTTGTTATGGTACACTGAAAACAACTGGTTGATTTAAATTAAATGTATTATGTCAAAAATAATTCACACGTATTCGGTTAGTTGAAAGCTATTTATTTGAAACTAATATTTGTGCTTTTAACTAACCAGTCATTTGAAATCTGTTGAAATAATACATTTAATTATAGAATTGTTTTCAGTGAATGCAGCTTTTAGTCAACTTCTTCTGCTCTAGATACACAAACAAACAAACAAACACACACACACACACACACATACACACACACACACACACACACAAACACACACACACACACACACACACACACACACTATCCCCAACATGGCTACCAGAGAAGGGTGAAGGCTAGGTCGTGGAGGAAGGTTAGAGGTCATGGACAACTTTCTCCCCCAAATAGTTTGAACATTTTAAACAATTTTGCAACACTTCTATATCCGAATGTCACACAGCTACATTGCTAGAGATATTGTCATATTTCCCACTTGGCATAATGACACAGTGAGCATGAATGAGATTTGTTTTCAATGGTTTCTGCTCTCGCTGCAGTCTTATGTGCAGATGTGTGGTCTCAGCTGTTGGTGTGTGAGGTAGTTTGCAGTGGTTCCAGCGGTTTGGTTTCCTCTGCTGATTGCTGCTGTCTGCTTCTTTTATTATTAGCGTGAATAAAAGGCTCCCATTGTCCCATACTTCACAAGCTATTTTGTATGTCATTTTCCTTTTTCACCTCTAATTAAACAATGATATGTTGTGTAAACTGTCACTCATGTCTTCATTATTTGTATTCGTCAGATTTTCTATTTTACGTTTGTTTATTTTCTACTCTTTTTTATTTTTTAAATGGTTTTGTTTTAGCATGCTGCTGTAACGAAAACATTTCCCAATTTGGGATCAATAAAGTATATCTTGTGTTATTTGATTCTACAAATAAAAGAGCGGATTTAGGGGAATTTTATAGTTAAAGTGCAGCATCATGAGGTTAACTAAACCCTCCCTGCTCTTTCAATGTACCTGACATTCTGCAGGTTGTTGGCCCTCTATTGTCAAATTAATTTACTCCTTTGGATTTATCATCAAACAACTTTAGATTAATACTTGCCATACGGGGGGGGGGGGCGACGACGACTTTGCATGACAATAACAGGGAATGGATCTAGATATATTTTTCAAACTGCACAAAGGAGCAGGAGCACATTCTCTTCTTCTTCTTCGTTGCCCTGATAGCTTTTTCACCTCGGTCATATTTCAGAGCTCTGACAGAGGGTCGCTGCGGATAATGACGCCTTTAACCCTTCATATGTTCATTTTTATTCTCTCTTTGTGGCTGTACGACAGTTAGGACCCGAGGATGAGAAAATGAAATAACCTTTGTGCAGTGTTTTAGGGTATAAGGTTGAAAACAGATGGACACAAAAAGCTAATTTGATGTAATGTTGCACAGCTGACACATGTTTATTCCTCGAGATATTTACGCATTGCCTGCCAGATCTTTTTGAGGATTTAATCTCCCTATTTATCCCTTTATTATACTAATATCCAGGCTATAAAAACGATTACATCTTACCTTAACACACGTTAAATGTAATCCATTTTCCAAGTCGTTAGAGAGAGATTCTTTGTGTGTGTGTGTGTGTGTGTGTGTGTGTGTGTGTGTGTGTGTGTGTGTGTGTGTGTGTGTGTGTGTGTGTGTGTGTGTGTGTGTGTGGTTTGATAACAGGACTAGTGGTTGGTCAGGTGGTGTTTGGTCCTGAAGTCTCTGATAGGTTAGGATTCTTAATATTTAAAATATTTCAATGAACCAAATAGCAAAATATATTGTTCTTGTTTTAATTTATTTTTTAAATGCATTTTTATTAATTATTTTTCAACAATCCAAGCAGATGCATTTAGTCGAACATCAAATATTCCTGTATTATTTTGTTGATGTCATCATACACATATTTTAAGAAAAACACAGAATCAGCTTTTTTGTATACATAAAGGAATTTGCTTTGGTGTACAATGGTGCATGCATGAACCTAAAGAGGACCTACATTTAAAAAAGGAGAACATATTGAGCTATATAAAAGCTATTTTATTTTTCCAATAAAAAGTACAATAGGAATAAGACAACTTACGTGCAGCATATCAGAATTTAAAGTAGCAAAGATTTGCAGATATAAAACGAAGCCTACCTCAAGTCTAAATCTCTCTCTGTGGGTCTCTGGTTGGCAAATTGACCTTTACCTGTGGCCGGACGGAAACAATGCCCCCCCCCCCCTCTGTTCACCTGAATGGGGCCTGTTGACAAACTTGACAGCGGGAGGGGAAGTTCCGCAGTCAGACACACCTTGATCGATACCTGAGGTGGCCCGCGGCTCAACGGGAGGTCAAGGTGAGCAAAAGACACCCACACCTGAGCAGCATAGTATACGATGGATTGTATTGGAACAAAAAATTAAAATAAAATAGAAATAATGAGGAAAATAGAAAGAGAAATGAAAATGCTAAAAATAAAATAAAAACAGGAGGGATGCCATGCAGGGGCAGATTCGAGGCCGGCTGCCGGAGCCTCTCCCCCGGCCGGAGGAGTGTCTGGGCTACGGGCTCTTACTGTCCGGTTTGGTGATGTATGAGCACTTTTTGGAGGAAACAGAGAACAGCAATATTGCCTGCAGGGAGGGAGTGCAAGTGTCACAAAATCAATGCAGCACAACAAATTACATTGTAAATATGGCAGGAAAAACCTTTTTAAGTTAAAGCACAAAGAGCTTTTTTCCGGAGCATATATTATTAGTTTTTATTATTGCTCTTCAATTATCCATTAACTTTCACATTTGAAAGCAACAATACATGTAGAATGTGAACTGGTTTAATGCTTAATATATTTAAATTAACGTTTCTGTTTTAATCATGCTTTATTTTATTTCTTTAGTGTAGAAATAAGGATAGCTTGTTATATGAGTGCAGGCCTTTGGTTAGATTCTTTTTTTAATTTAGTTGAATCAGTTTTGGAGTCAGACTGCAATTCATTTACTAAAGTGAAGGACATTTATTCATTTATTCATCGGGCCATCCATTCTTCAGCCGAATCATTCAGAACCCTTTCTGATAGGACAGTGTTCCGGCGTGCCAAGACATTTATCTCTGCTTCCATTACGCAGAGCCCCTTCTGCCAGGATCTTTTTTTACTTTTATTTTATTCCTCTTTTGGATGATTACAACTTTACTTTTAATTAAATATTGTGTGGTTGGATTGAAAGCTTTGGAATCTTTGTGTACTTTTATTTTGAATAACACTTTTCTTTTAAACGAAATTCAATTGATAAAAAAAGAGATTCAATAGGCAACATAATAATGTTTTATTAGCCTATAATTAATACTATTTCACAAAATGAGCCTTGAATCTTGAATCTTTTGTGCATTTTTACGTACATTCGTTATTGTTACAAGTTAAGTATAAACAAGGTAATAATCCAAGGCGTATTACACCAAATGAGTTATAAATAAGAAAAATATGTCTTTATTTATTTATTTTTAATATGTATTTAGCCGTTTTCCATTTAAAGCTGCATATAGTAACATTATTTAAAAGGTGACTTTAATTCACTTCAAAAATGAATTTCTTTGTTTTTGATCGTCACTCTGCCTTGTGGGAAGTGTCAGAACATTATAACTTCATCTCACAGATCTCCCCCCCAGCAGTGAGGGGGGTCAGGGGTCAGAACAGTACAGATGGATGGAAATATTCCAGCATGGCCTTGACAGGGGGTTTATGAAAGCAATAAGAGTCTATCGACGGAGTGAGCGCGCGCCTCCAGAGAGCCACTGTCTTCTATATCTACCCTGTAGATCCGGATTTGTGTAAAAATCATTGAAACAATCACAAATTCGCTTCTAGGGGAGTATATAGTGGATTTAAACACGACGGCAGCGATGGATCCAACACGAGGAAGAGAGCTACTATCATACGGATCGCTGCTTCATATTAGAATATCAGTCCCAATCACTTTTCAGCAAATATATTCGTATTTATATGACGAGTTTATTGGTGATTATTTGATATTGAAGCGACTGTTATTGTGTGCCTCTTCTCCCCCAGAGTGATGAAAACTCCCAAGTTTTGTCCATGTTATTTGTTTCGATCATCAAACAGTCGTGCAGTTTTAAAGGCCAATTCCTGGTTGAATTGGACTTTTTTTATTTATTATTTGTCCTGTTGAAAAATGATGCGGTCGACTGTAGCCTACTGTTCATCTAGGAAGCAGGCGATGTGTGTGTGTGTGTGTGTGTGTGTGTGTGTGTGTGTGTGTGTGTGTGTGTGTGAATATAACATAATGTATATTCTATTTACTGCAGTGTTTCTTGTTTTTTTAGCCCATGTTATGTTTCGGTACTATGTCTCATTGTAACAATGTTTAGGTGAGAATGCTGGGAAAAGAAAGGGACTCCTTGTTTTATAATGTTTTGGGTCTGTTTTCTCTTAAACAAAATGGATGTAGGCCCTTAAAAGGATCAAAAGGCTGTATATATATGTACAACTGAAGTGTAGTTTTGCAATGGAAATCTAAAGTCCCCGGCTCTTCCCACTATGCCACATATGACATATTTGAAATAAAAGGAAAATACATGCAGTAAAATAGTTCAATGGACCAAATGGTTCAAGTTGCATGAAAAAGAAAATGTGCACATATATAAGATATAACAGAATGTACCATTACATACTGTACAGTAGAATAAATACTGTCCCTGTGTGTTACCCGGTTATTCGTCATGGTCTGGGAGATTCATTTCCTTTTGGAGGAAAAACAACGACTTGTATCTCTAAAGGGCAAATGCCGGCGCCCAGTGTGAATGTGTAATATGGACTTGCCATGCCAGTGATGTTAATACCGGAAAGTGGAGGGAAATGCATCCTGCTTATTCATGCACGGCAAAGGGCGACTGGATTACTATGCAAGGGGAGTTTTAAAAGTGAAATGTGCGCGTGTAGGAGGAACGCTGCTTTCGAGCCGGTGCTGGATTCCTAATGCAGAGGTCTGCTGGTGATTTAGAAGGCCGTGTAACCTGAATTAGTTGATGAATTTTCTATCGATCCTAAACAAGCCAGATTTATCTCTGACACCGTGCTGCTGCTGCTGCTGCTGCTGCTGCTGCTGGGTGGCGGCGCGGGGCCACTCTCACACTCCCCGTTATTAGGGATTTAAAAGAAGAAGAAAAAAGAGAAAGCTTTGGCGAGCACACACACCCAAATATATACACAGAGGGTGGTGCAGGCGCCACTTTAATTCCCCCCGAGCACTTTCCTCGCTGCTTCTTTTTTTTCTTTTTGAAGTTGCAGCCAGACGCATAACAGGGGAAGGTTTGCATAAGGGAGGACTCGTCATACTGTTGCTCGTGTGTGTCCTTGCTTGCGCGGATTTTGTCAGACGCGCTTTGTTTTTGTTGTGATTCTGGTTAGGACGGCGTGCGCTCCGATTTGTGGCGGAGGGATACATAGAGAGAGAGAGAGGGCCCGGGGAGGGAGAGTTTTGTAAAGACTGCGAATGCCCATAAATTGAGGCCATATGATGATGCGCGTGCGGGGGCCCGTGTATATGCTTAATCCCATTTCCTTATCCGGGGTCCGTCCCGGAGGCGCGCCATTGGCCGAGCGCCGTCACGTGGCTTCTTAACTTTGTTCACTTGACAGAAAAGTAGGAGGGTTCAACGGAACAGGAATAACCGAAGAGTAAAGGGATGAGATATAAATTGTAGTTATATATTTTCCGAGTAGGTGCAATTCCACAAAAAGACTGACATTAATGGCCATGAGCTCCTATTTGATCAACTCCAACTATGTGGACCCGAAGTTCCCACCCTGCGAGGAGTACTCTCAGAGCGACTATCTGCCCAACCACTCTCCGGACTATTACAGCTCCCAGAGGCAGGAGCCCGCTGCCTTCCAGACGGACTCCCTGTACCACCCACAGCCCCCCCAGAACCACCACCAGCCTCGAGTGGAGCCGCCGTACACGCAATGCCATCGCCCGGGACAGCCCGCCTCGGTGGTGATGTCTCCCCGGGGTCACGTCGTCCCCTCAACCGGACTACACGCCACCCCTGTCCCGGAGCTCAGCCACCGCTGCGACTCGGTGACACCCAGCCCGCCTCCGCCCGCGTCTTCTTGCGGCCAAACGCCCAACAGCCACAGCACTTCGTCCCCTACTAGCACTCGGAAGGACCCCGTCGTGTACCCGTGGATGAAAAAAGTCCATGTAAACATCGGTAAGTGCAAACTTCTCTCCCTCTCTCCCCCCTCTCTCTCTCCCCTCGCTGCTGCTTTGTGCAGTCAGCTAGGTGTCCACCGTCACAATCTACGGCTTCCCCTCTCACCGTTTCTCTGCTAGAAGTACAAGAGTAGCCCTTGGGTCGAGATTTACGGTCGTCTGTTTGCAGGGCCAATATAATTACACCCTCCATAAATTTTTATTACACCTCTCCGCTGAGGTGCCTTTTGAAGTCCGATCTCAGGCTCTAATTCCTCGCCTTATGACAACTCAGAGCGAGCCCATAAGTTAGCTTTTATGCTTTGGTAATTTGATTTTAAGTGGCCTGGTTGTATAAACGGTGTACTTTACTCTGTCGAGCCCTTCTTCCCCACTCGTTGTTCCAGGGGAGGGAAAGTTTTATGGCAGCTGAAATATTCATGTTTATGGAGCCGGCCGTAAAACACTAATGTAAAAGCGAAGAGCTGCAGCCTGTTCTGGCTCTCGGTGAGCTTCTAATAGACTCGGTGCCTATTGCTTGTTGGGAGAACCGGAGCGCGCGTTCGCGGGGCGACAAAACGTTTATAAGGCACCGTGATGCGTTCACTGCACCCGGCTGTTTACTCGGTAAGAAAAAAAACAATTTCTTGCATTTTAACCTTTGCGGTTAGCTGCCATGTGTTAGACATCAGATTCCATTGCAAAGTGTTTGCTTTGGGTAGGCTATTTGTTGAATCAGTTGGTGATTTAGCCCCCCCCTCCCCCTCCCCTCCCGACAACACCTTCATTTTCAACCACTGAAAGAAAAGGCTCCGGACTGCGTGTGTTTCTGGCTGATTTGACGTATTTAGATTTTTACGGGATTTTTTGCACGAATGTGTCAAAACTGCAAGACAATATATGAGCTTTCGGAAATGCGTCCCTGCATGGCCCCCCATTTTCGAATCACAACATTTGGACACAGCGTCAGGATTCACACCGCCGCAGGGCCTTCACTGACACCTGACAACATGTTCACTGCGAAGGCAGAGTCAACAATCTGTAGTTTAAAATCGGCTGGAACAGCTGCATGTGGACATGTATTTGTGGTAGGGTTAAAGAGGACTGCTATCATTACAGATGATGTCAAGGTTGCAGCCTTTTTATTCTACAGTGTGTCCAGCCGCGGCTTTATTCCTCCTCCATGCTCATAATGCATTTTTATTTCTTCATGTGGCTTTATCTGCTGTTTTTTTAATTACCATCTGGCTACTGTGTCGCTTCCTGTTTAATGACCCAGATATAATATATATAAAATATAAGCCAGATAAAAAACAATAGTATTCAGTGCAAGCCAATATTGTGCTGACAACCCCTGTCTTTGTCTTTGAATTCACATTATAATGTTGCACTGTGGAAAACATGGCTTTATATTACATATTGTTGTTGTTGTTATTATTATATATATTTTAATTATTATTATTATTATGCTATACTTTGGACGTGATTGCATGGTGTTTTTATTTATTTTAAGACAATAATATTGTGACGCTCTTTTATTCCCACAGTGAACGCGAACTACTCAGGGGGGGAGCTGAAACGTTCGCGGACGGCCTACACGCGCCAGCAGGTCTTGGAGCTCGAGAAGGAGTTCCACTACAACCGGTACCTGACGCGCAGGCGCAGGGTGGAGATCGCGCACACGCTGTGCCTCTCGGAGCGGCAGATCAAGATCTGGTTCCAGAACCGGAGGATGAAATGGAAGAAGGACCACAAGCTGCCCAACACCAAGGTCCGCTCCGGGGCCAGCAGCAACACAAACTCCCAGGCTCTGACCGGATCCTAGAGCCGCCCCGGGCCCCTGCAGCCCGGTTCTGTGGCCCGGTGTCAGATTTTTGTTCCCAAACTGAACGCCGCAGCGGCACCGGAGCCTGCACTTTTGACCGGAATAACGCCCCTGCTCTGGAAGGGGAGAGGGATGTCATTGCCGCATGATGTTACACACTATAATATGACGTTATGATGTGGGAGGGGAGTGTTCCCATTCACAAAATATGAAATGAACAAAAGTACGCGAAGGAACAAACTGAGAAAATGACGCGGCCGCTTCTTTGCTTTTATTCTGTCTACCCACACCCCCTGCTTTTTTTTGTATGTCTATCTTCTTATTTTTGTTAAACTCCTCTCTCTCTTCCTCTCACGATAGGCTCAGGATAACGTGCCCTCGTGCGTGTGGTTTATTTTTATTTTCTCAACCCGAGATTTATTTTTCTTCTTTTTTGGTGAAGATGGATCCTCGTTTTCATCTTTAATCATGCCAAACTCGGGCCCCATTTGTCATGTTTACTCTGCGGGTACAATGCAAAGGGGTGAACCGCGGCTCTGCCCATTACCCCCCCTTGCACCCCCCCATCCCCCCCCCACAACCACTACCCCCTCACCCACGCACGTGTGATAAATGGAACTCACGTTTCGTCAAGAGAAGTATTCTTACACACACACACACACACACACACGCACACACACACACACACACACGCTTATAATACCTACTCTAACGTCAAATATTACCTCCGGTATGATCCAATCTGACAGCAGGCAGCTTTCAGTCTTGCTGCTATAATTCTTTTTGTTTTGTTGAATGAGAACAATAGCTTTTCAAATTTCTCTTATAGTTACTTTTGAATTCAGTGTTGATTGTAAATGATGCTGAGGAGGATAAGGCCAGTTCATGTGGTCCGTTTATTGTTCATGTTGTGATGTAATATACAGGGAATTAAAGTGAAATTAAAACATCTTCCACTACCAATCAAACAGGGTTTATAAAGCTGCCTAAACACTAATATTCAAACCAAAATCCTGGTACTAATAAAACACATTATACACGCAGCACTATAGAATGTACCTATTACCTCAGTTGTACTTATATATTTTTTTATGTTTTTTTTGGTCCTCTATTTTCTATTGCTCGTTCAATGAAGTGACAGCTTTTCGAGCTTTTTATATATTTTTTAAATGTGTGATTATAATATTATTACCTGCAATACAAACTATTCATTTCTTGCATGTGGAAATGTTTAAAATATAATTTAATTTTAGCCAGGGGAATGAGAAAAATAAGGAGCCTTTTGTTGCATGTCTGAATGGATTTAATTTTTATATTTCTTGCTCTTTGTCCTCTCTCCGCACATGTAATGCGCGCACACTTCCTCTTCCTCTTCCCTCTCCCCTTCCTCTGTCTGTCACCTTGTTTTAGATATTTTATTCTGCAAGTGTTTCTCAATTGATGTTATTTTATTTACATTCCAAAGATCAGTTTCTATATGATGATGATGATGCTAACAATTATGCTATTGTTGAACATGTGTTACCGCCTCCGATGTGTCTCTGCTTTTGCCTTCTCAGTGTCTACCTTCCTATTATTTGTAAATAGTTCATAGAAATTTAAATAAATGTCTAAAAATATAATTTCTCTATCCTCCTCTCTTTGTCTCAAAACTACGAATTGTTTTGCTAACATAAATAAACTGAAACATTGACTTTGATTAAATGTATTATGTCAACAGATTTCACATAGGTTGAACCTAACATTTTTATTTAAACGTATTATTATTGCTTTCAACTAACCTAATACAGTTATGTGAAATGTGTTAACATTTAATTAAAGTCACCTTGTTCAGTGTAAAGGTAGTCGTGAGGTTTAGGGTTTTAAAGATCGTCCCTTTTTATTTGTTGTATTGGGACATTTTCCTTTTCTTTCCTATAGCAGGCTCCAGAAAACATATATTTCCTCTTCTCTCTCTTGCACATTTAACGTGAAGGATGTATTTAAAGCATATGCACACACAATAAATAATTTCATTTAATTTCACTGTAGCTTTTGCCCATAACGCGCAGAGACCTGTCTGGAGAAATCAGCAGCGCGCGATGATTAATCTGTCCCGTCCATGAGTGATTTTGGTACATTACGTCCTTTAATCTCGTTTTAAATCACAAACCGTCCCTCCGTTTCACTCCCGTTCTCCCGTTAATTTAACGGCTTGCACCGGCCCGACACAGAGGATAACCCCCCCTCCTCTTCTCCCTTCCTTCCTCTGACTCTAAAGGAAAAAAACCCTCCTTTAATGCTTTAATGAGTGTCATTTTGTTTTTTTTCCGCTGTTTTCTGGAGCGGTGCTGGTGCGCACACGTGTGTATTATTTTTTATATATTACAAAAGGGAGCGGGTCTGCGCCATAGCTCAAACCCTGACAAGCAAATAGATAATCAACATGACGAATGGCTTCTTTTGTAAGGCGCGGCTCCCGTATTAATTTTCATTTTCTTTTCTTAGAGCAGGTATCGAAAAATATGGAGCAGGAGAGGGGGGAGAACGAGAAAATAGCATTCCTCTCGATGAACTTTAAACAAAAAAGTGTGCCCCCTAAATTGGTCCGCTCGTATTCCTCGGCCCAGAGAAGATTCCCTATTACTTGTTGGCTGATTTCTCCCTGGGCCTCTTGCCACAGAGACTCCCTCTGCCCATTTATCTGTTTTCTTCCTGTTTATGAGAGGCTGCTCCAGCTCCTCCTATAAAACACATAGATGTGCTCGCACAAAGGCGCACACACTGCGCCAAAATGGTAAATCCATGGCCTATATTGGGTTTTTTAACCGTAATTTTCATTGTTTCTTATAGCAGTATTCCCTTTTTTCTTATTAAAAATAATATGTTTACTATTTGCTTCCAAAGGTGCATCGTACTTCCTGTTAAAAGATCCATGTCCAGTTTTCTTCTTCTCATCCTCTTTTTTTATTGACTTGGTTTTTTATGGTTTATAATTTTATTTGGCTCATGGTTCTAAGGTGTAATACTCTCTCCTCCACACACACAAGATTATATTTGTCCCAATTGTCTTATATTGGACAAACAGACCCCCTCCCAATATTCACACACATGTTTTGTATGTGCCTCCACAATAACCCCTGAAGCCCCTGAGCGCTTCGAGTCCGAGTGGAAATAAATGAATTTGCGTGCTATGTGACACCTTGCACAATCAAATCCACCGAGGAATCCTTACTCTGTTTTAGCCTCCCTTTATCAGCCGGGCCTTCTGCTGCTCCTGTGAATGGGGAAGCCCACCCCACACCCCTCACCCTTCTGAAAAAGTTCATCGCCATTATTTTGTGGACAGGGCAGAAGGGACGGCACCTCAAGAAAAATGCGAGAATTATACAAGAAACAATCATTAATCACTGGTCCTTCTTTAAACACTTCTTCTCCTTCTTCTTCTTCTCTATTGTCATCCGGCAGCCACACACAAGACCCCTTCTGCCAGGAGAGGGGCAAGGAACAGAGAGACAGACGAGGAGAAGAAAAAGAAGACGTCTTGGAAACACACCCCTCCCCCCTCCTTCCCTCACACACATAAACAGTCACACCTCCCCTTCCCACCCATCAGCTATTTTTTACACCCAACAAGTATCCTACCATAAAAAAAAAAGTTTTTTTCTTCCTCGTTGGAAAGAAGTAAATCCTTCCAGAGAAACTCCAGTCACTCCCTGAGCAGAAGAAGAAGAAGAAGAAGAAGAAGAAAGAAGAAGAAGAAGAAGAAGAAGAAGAAGAAGAAGAAGAAGAAGATGGCCTCGAGGTCTCTGAAAGTGGTGCCATCCAAGGTAAGAACCTAATCTTTTTTATCTTTAACTCTCCTGCTCCTGTCTGATGGCTCTGTGGCGTTTTTATGGTTTTATTGCCCCCTGCGCATTTGGTGAGGTCAGGGGTTTATGGCCTGTGGGGCTTTGATTTTAGCGCAGGGTCTTCTGGAGTTGCGTGTTTGTGTTGGAAGGTGTGCGTCTGTTAGTGTGTGTTTGCATCTACAAATGACAGGCTTGTACTGATTTCTCGTCAGTTTGCACAAATGTTCACGTCCCCCCTTTGCTGAGGGGGTGTCACTTCTGCGTCTGTTTGTCACTCATGAGGCATCGAGCATCTGTCGTTGTGTTTTTGCGCATCTTTTACGCACAGGATTGATGTTTTTAGATTCCACAAGAGGTGTATTTTAATTCATGGGATTTATATAATGCAATTGGGAAGGAAACGTAACACAGTCGCCTATATAGGTTCATATAGCTCCAGTATGTGACAGAATGTGAATAATTCCTGGTTCAACAGAAGCTTATTATGCATTTTGTCTTGGCTGCGTTTCTGTGGTTATAAAGTGTTGCTATGGCCTATAGCTTTTAATGAGATACTGTTGCACGCACGCTTCTTAGAGTGTGTGCTGGAGTGTGTGTATGTGTGTTCTTAATTTGTTGGCCAGGTGCTATCAGGCTGAGGAGACTGCAGTGGGAATATGAATAATACCGCGCTCAATTGGAGAGAGGGATGCAGGGGAGGAGGGGAGGTCGAATAAGAAAAATTAAAAGAACAGGGGGAGCTCTGGTTAATGGATACTCTCTCGGTTGCGCTTCAAAACAATTTACCTCGAAAACAAACGATCTGCAAGCCTCTCCAAATGAACTGCGAACGATCGCCGGTCGCGGTGCGCGCGCTCATCTGCTGAGCCGAGCAGCAGCGCGCTCACTGCTGTTTGACCCCTCCAGAAATCAATCTGCCCGGGATTAAAAATAAAGGGCAGCGGTTCTGGTTGGGGGGGTTCTGGCCTCATGGGGTTACAGGATGTGCGCAGAGGTAAGAAAACACACGAGAGAAAGAAGGGTATCGAAGGAAGAGCAGCGAGAGAGGAATCGATGTTCGTGCAGGCAGCGGAGTGGCCGCAGAGGGTTCAACCAGGGGACACGCTTTCCTGACCGATGAGGTCCACAGGCTCTGAAGCCAGAGGCTGACCCGTGTTTACCCCCCACTCCCCCCCCCCCACACACACACACACACACACACACACACACACACACGCACGCACGCACACACACACACACACACACACACACACACGCACACACACCCACACACACACACCCACACATACCCCTGCCTTCCCCCTTGACCTCGCGAGGCTGCTGGTCCCATCGTTCCCTCGGACATTCCCAGACCTCCGGACCGCCCCCTGGCCACTTAGTCATAACAGGCCGAGTTCAGGGCACTGTACCCCGGGGGCACGGCGGCCGTATCTCCGCTCCCACACCCAGACAGACAGACAGAGCCGGGCAGAGGTCAGCCACAGGCCACTGCTGACTGTCAGCTCAATGAGGCTGTGTTGATGACACTGGCTGAAATGCACCATATTAGCCTTCTGGTTCACATTATATTATAATGTCTTGCTCTTAAAAAATATATATGGTTTTGTACATTTTGCATTAAAGCAGCTCTCCAAGTTTTGATTAATCTGTCATTTGAGAGGAGCTTCTGTCTCTCCCTGAAGCCTGGAGCAGTCTAATACAAGCTGTTGGAGACATGCTAACTTTAGGATGTTCTAAGAAAGGGTCAGCCAGTCTGATGTTGGACAGTATTTGGACAGACATGAACCTTGGTGTAAACAGAGGCTGCCCTTCCTGATTGCCTTGCTGAAAAGCTGCCGAGGAGCCTTTTTGTCCTGGCTTGTTCCAGCCATGTTTGCACACTGTATTCAGAGGAATGTTGGGTAGAATACAGCCTCCATTTCGACAAACGGATCCAAAGAAACAAATGGAATACAATGCTTATATTTTCACATATGTTGACCAATTCAGTGATTTGTAGATTATTTACTGGCATAGTGTTGGGGGCTGCTGGATATTTTCCAGCCTGGTAACCTGACCTGCAGCTGGAAAATCAGTCAAAGAGAAAATATCTCTTTGACTGATTAATCAAAGAGACAAAGGCATATGGGGAAAATGCTGTTGGTCAGTTTGTCTCCACCATGCCATTTAATGGTTCCTATTTAGGATTATCCCCTTCATTTTCAATTTCACATTTCGCAGGGTCTCATCAATGCAACATTATTGTATTTTTTGTGCAATCTTCCCAATGACTTCCCAATCTTGCAAGACTCACAATGGTATGGTTTGAATTGATCCGTAAAGATGTTGCGTTATTTGAGTCAGCATGCCCTCTGAAACAGCTCTGCATCACGCAGCTCGATGTCTTACATGCTGCTCATTACTATGACTGTAGTCCATTCACATCAAATGGGAAGCTAAAGAGCTACAGAAGCACTATTTACCAACAGCAAGGTCGAGGCCACAGCACTTTAGGGATTATATGATACCTAAGTGTCAGTACTCCAAAATAGAATAGATTTGATTATTTAGCGTATACTATATGGTTCTATATGAATGATTTTTATTTTATTTAATATTAGCTGAAATGCATTGATTATTTCTAATTGTTGCCGTTATCTTGAAACACTCTTTGTTTTTCAATCCAGCCAAAACACGGTTTAGGTATTGACTACCAAGTTTCAGTACTCAACACATCAAGGCCATTAACCATCTCCTAATGTAATGACAAACTGCAGGTGTCCGACCTAACAGTACACAGAGAACATTGGAACCAAACCAGAAGAAGATCTGCCTTTACAAGCCTGGTGTGGTTTTTTAGTTCCTGCCCTTATGTGTTTTGACGGTAGTTGGTTAAATGTGACAATAAATACACATAACTGAGCAGCTTCTTCCAGCCAACATGCACAGAACATGCATCAATAAGCTTAGAATAGTGTGGCGTGATAGAGACTGGAAAACATTGAGGGATTGTCATCACATCTTTTAATTGCAGGAAGAACTCATGCCTGAAATGCTTTGAAATAGGTTGCAAGGCCCAGCTTGACAAAAGCTGATGCACATTTAAAAACAAAACACATGTAAGACAATATAGCAACAAATGCATTCAATACATTTTTGAAACTATGCAATGCATTTGTGTCAATTCAGTTGATACATGTTAACCTTTGCAGTATTAATGCTCTCTGCCATTTACACAGAGAGTTTGTGGATCATTTTGTAAAGCGTCTTAGGAATAGAGTAAATCTCATTTCTGCTTTGAGCTCATGCAGGTTCATTAAAATCACACTTGTTAAATGAAAAGTCCTGCTGCTCTGCTGCTGCACAATGCTCACTGAGCTCCAATTTGGTGGAAAAACCCATTAGTTTTGTGATTTTGCAGCCGTCTTATGATGATACCAGAGCTTTGTTCTGCAGCTTGTTGCACTGTTTTCATTTCTGAATGATGTTTCATATGTCCAATTGAACTTATTTGGATTAGGAGTTAAGTAACTGGCAAAATGAGCCAGCTCTCACGTGTGGTTACAGAGAGGTGGTTGTCTGATCTGCAGTCTGCTGTCATGGAGATGTGTGAAGGCTTTATGCCGATCTGTGTTTCAACAGCAGATTTAGGAGGCTCAGGCTTGCACACAAACACTCATTGAACATCAACTTATTTTCTGGCCTGGGGAGTCTGGCGGTGGTTTACTAATTACTGAACAAATCTCTCTCCTTGCGCTTGTTGCACTAGCCACGTTGCCCGAGAAATATATGATTGTGGAGAGCAGGAGGAGAAGGGAGGTCATGGTGCAGGCGGCGGGCTGCAGGAGGAGGTCGTCACCAGAGATATATGGCTGCCAGGCTTTTACTCCTGCACCGGCTGTGTGTGTGTGTGTGAGCCATTTAAAAGTAGACATGTATTAAGTATTAAAAGAAAGAGAGCCAAATAGTGGCTGCCAAGTTGCACCACGCGCATTCACAATGTGTTCCAGGCTGGTTCAACATAATGCTGTGGAGTGTAATGTCAGTCAATACAGTGTTATAAATGATCAACTAACGAGGATAAATGTGATCATTTTCACATGTTGTAGGTGTCTTCGTTTATATCCTGTTATCCTTCGTCTTTATGAGCGATATGCCGGAAGGAAGAAGATTCTTTAGAGAAGAGAGAGTCCGCATCTGAGCCAAAAGCATGAATGCCTCCTAACTATTGCATATTCATCAACATATAATCATTATTCTTTGCTTTTGTTCTGTTTTACATCAAATCTGCAGTTGGGTCCCAACCTGGCAACCCACTGGATTTGCATTTGAAAACATTCTAATGGTTGAATAATACATGCATTATAGCTGGTTTTGGAGTCATGTTATGTCTTTGATTCAGTTCCCTTCACTGTAAAGGGATCCTGCAGTTTGGCAGCATGAGTATCTGTGATGTTGCATTATGGGATGGAGACAAGCAGGCCTACAGTGTGATGACTCTACCATTGTGTTACAGCAGCGCTTATATCCGTTAGATGGAAGTGATAAATAGGCTTCTGTGGCTTGTATGACTAATGGTGCAGCATAAGGCCGCATAGCGTATACTTAAGTATTAAACAACCCTATCTTTTACTTATCAATATTATAATGACAGAGACTGCTCTTTATGTATTTAATATTAGCCTTTGACATAGCAACACGAAAAACGTCCATTTACCACCAAACATTGAATTTGGACCATGACTTTGATTTTATATTTCCCAATGATAACTTCAATTGATTTGAAGCCTTCAAAAAATCTTTAAATGAGGAGGGAAATAAAATTGCTAAAAATAAATGTGCAATATTCCAACTTATCAGTGATGCATACTTGAAATATGCATCATTCTTTATAGGTTTCTCTGAAGATCCAAAGTCCTTTACCACTGAAGAGCATTTACTTGATAGTTGTATGTGTGCATTTTCCTTATAATAAAGCCAGATGTGACGTGTAATTGCTATATGCATGTGTTTAACTACATATATACAACACAGCATCTTTACAACTATATGTGGAAGAAAAATGCCTTCAATATATATTTTAAACATAAAAAAAATGCATTATTTGATCCACTTTGCATTAAGATGTGATATGTGGCATTTGAGATGTCAACCTATGAATGTGAATGCTCATTCATACAGAAAGTATCTTAAATAGAGAAACATCTATTTGTATTAGGCTATAATTTTGTATTATGCTATTATTTTTATCATGCTGTCCGTGGTCGGGTCGCGGGGGTAGCAGTTCCAGCAGAGAGCCCCAAACTTTCCTTTGCATGCTGTTGAAGGGATATGTTGCTGTCTGTAAACCGGCACAGGAAATCCCTCAAACTCAAAGACTAACATAGCAAGTGTAAATGTGTAAATGTGTAAATGTAAAAAGTGCCAACACTGTAACTCAGCAGGCTCCATTCTCGTTTCCGGTTCAAGCAGATTTGGACGCTTTCACAAATAGCAGTTAAAAAGAAACATGTTTATTGCTCAGCTGTTTTTAGTTATTGTTTTTTTGGCCATTTAAAAATGATAGAGCATGACTAAGGCATAAGTGCTTCTTCCGGCCAGTTCTCACGGCTCGTGAGACCGGGGGAAGACCTCAGGTCTCGCACAGGAGGACATATTTCAAAAAGCGGTTGTGCGCGTGCTGCCGTTTTGAGACAGATTTACGATCCGCAGTAAAAGGCGACATGTTAGAGCTTGTTAAATCATTCTGTGTCTGTTTTCCTCTGCCGGAGCAGTCTAGACATAATAATAATAATAATAATAATAATAATAATAATAATAATAATAATAATAACAATAATAATGATAACAATAATAACAAAGAAAAGACAGATAGTAAAATGTAAGGGTTTTGGTGTCTTGTGATCTAATACGCAGTCACTGAATCACGTCTTGGACAATTTAATTTTACGGCCATTCTCCATGTTAACAAAAATACATTTTCAGTTTCTCTCTTTTTATTCAAAGCCCAGTTAATCATTAACGAGAGGAAGAATCCACCTGTCTTAATCCATCACACACCAAGAGACCCCCAAGATCTCACACAGCTCCAACATCACTTTAATTATGGCCTTTTGGAATGATTCAGTCTAATAATAAGTGTTTAAATAAGTGTTTTAATAACCCGTAAGCCTTTTTTTGTTGCTGATTTCAATCATTGCAAAATGGCTTGTAATTTTCCAATAATATGCGGCATTAATTCTAAGTATAGACTCCTTTAAAGGATTTCTTTTAAAAATACAAAAATTGAAGCTATTTTTTCATCATCCCACAAAGATTTATGCACTTACTGATTGTTAGTGTTTAGCTGCAGCCTTACAGCGCTAGGTGAAAGGGTCTCTATCTCTGCACCCCCCACCCGTCATATTTCGGATGTTTATGCTTTTGAAAGGCTTTTATAAACGCTTTGCGTGCGGCTGTGCCAACTTTACACAGCTGATCGCGCTGCTGTTGTCAGGCCGGCCCAGGTCTCCGCTGATGCTACTTATCTTAGCTGTTGTTTCACACTGTGATTGCTATAATTTATGGCCGTCATTACAGACGCCATCATCACACCGCAAATGTTTGATTTCAATCTTGCTGTGGGTAGAATCTGAGGCGGAGCTCAGAATGCAAAGTTTAAAGGAATATCCGTGCTTTTTTAGTGCTTCGATTCAATACAATTGCAACTTAAATGTTTAAGGGATCAACATGTATGCAATGCTTTATTATCACATGCACAGTAGCTACACCAGTTTTGGCAATGCAAATCTGAAGTCCCAGGCTTCTTTAACATACACATGCATTAGACATAAAACAATACAAATAATGCAAGAAGAAAAATAAATGATGAAGGGAAAGGTGCAAGTTACTCATTGTGAAATGCAGAAAACACACAGATATGTTTCTTTCCAATCATTTGTAGGTGTTTGTCATGTTGCAGATTATATTTTTTGCCAATTTAGTTTTTTTACCTGATCTCGATAGCTCTGGCTGATTTTATTTGACCAACCACATGTTTTATTCGTCCATTCATCTCTAGTTTAAATGAAAATATAAAAAGCCTGTGGTGTTAGCATGTGTGTAAACCTGGAGGCTGCTGCTCCATTGTTTGACCTTGAAGTGTTTCTTTTTAGCTACTGTTAGCCTCCCAGGCTGAACACTTTCTAACAGTCTGAGCTCCATTGTTCTGCTGGAGCTCTGTTACAGAGAATGATCCAGCATCCATTGTTGGAGCCCCGCGCGCGGCCTCGCGGCGGGGGGGGACGTCTCTTCGTTGTTTCTTCCTCTGTCTCTCCCTCACCCTCTCCTTCTTCCTCCTCAGCATCCTTTCTTTCTCTCCGTGTCTCTTTGTCTCTCCTTTCATTTCTAACAGCTCTCCGTTACTCTCTCTTTCTAAGTAAATTCTGCTAAATTAATTACAGCGCCTCTCCAAAATCATGAATGGGATAACATTGTGTTTATTTGGGCTATTTATTTTAAAAATAAAACATTTAATTCAGAGTCATATTATCTCCCATATGCTAGGTGGAGTAATAGCCTGGCATGATATTTTTAGGGATTAGACGTTTTCTTTTCTATTTTTATGCCCGTCGGTTTTTTCAGTTGTTTGCTATTTTTTGTCCTTGTATCAAATGTGGTATTGTAACATCGTATGACTTAGAATAAAACATATTGAACATTAGAATATCCAGCTGCCACAGTCGCATTTCGATGCAATACATTAATTTCTAATGATTGATGAATTACAAAATAACATTTTTACGGAATTGGTTTCCACGCACACGATTTTCTTTAGTCTGTTCTAAATTGGCTCCTGGATGCAAAAACAAATAGCATAAACTTTAGACAACAGTCAGATAACATAATGTTCGCTTTCTCTCCTCCATCATGGAATATTTCCATTTGCTGGGAACAGATACATTGAAATATAAGACAGGACAATGTGAGGAACCCCCTCATGTTCTGCCGACTAACGGCGGCGCGAGGCGGAGATGACAGTGAGGAATAACGGAGAAAGAGTGTGAGGCGGGCAGTCATTTTTTAAAAACGAACAAAGTCGGTGACAATCATCTTTTATCGGTCTCTGTGCGTCTGTCACAGGCCGTGCTTTACCTCACAGTGTACACAAACACACGCACACACACACACACACACACACACACACACACACACACACACACACCACACACGGGTGCACGCGTTATGAAGTGTTCTGATGTCGTTTTTATGTTTTTTTATGTTTAAGTCTTGCAAACATGCACCGATCCGGATGGGTCCCACGAACAGACACGCGCGTGGATTGCCCCCCACCTCGTCCTCTCCCCTCCCCAACACCCCCTCCCGCCCCGACCGACACGTCACGTGCTTCATTAAATAATTCATGCAGAGGTTGCAGAACAGATATGTATTGGTCAGGAATATAACGCTTAGACATGGTGCCGCTCCGGAGTGTCTGACGTCGAAAAAATTCAACTGTCCTTTCAAAAAAAAAAAAAATACAAGCCCCCCCTATAGCAGTAGGGAGAGAGAGAAGAGGGGAGAGAGAGAGGGGGGAGAAGAGGAGACACTGAGAAACGCCAACAGAGAGAGAGAGGGGAAGAGAAAAGAGGGGAAGGAGGCTGCAATAAAACAAATTTGGACGGGTGTGCGTCTTGCGGGTCGTTGTGGACACCGTGAGTATTGCGGAAGTAAGGGGACTGCATGTGGGGAAACACTCTTCTTCTTCTTCTTCTTCTTCTTCTTCTTCTTCTTCTTCTTCTTCTTCTTCTTCTTCTTCTTCTTCTTCTTCTTCTTCTTCTTCTTCTTCCTCATCTTCGCTGCTGCGCCTTCCGCATCCCTCTCAGTGAATCATTCTAACAGCGTGGTAAATATGCGCCGCAAAAAAATACCCATCTTTTGCCGTGTTTTCTCATCGTGCATGTTGCTGTCGTGTTGTTTACACATCACCCCCCACCCATCATCATCATCAGCCATTGTTTATAGCGGTGCAGACCGGGGGAAGAGAGAGAGAACATTGCAATATTAGCCGATGGCTGTTTGTATTTTAGGAAGCACTCTTTAGGATATTCTTCTCCATCTTCCTCCCATCAGTCTGCCTCTACATCTCTCTCTGCCTCCCTGTCCATCCCTCCCTCTCTCCCCCTCTCTCTTCCCCTTTTTTCCCCTCCCAGCCAGCTACTTCTCTTGATTTATAGTGAGGCAGGGTGTCAGCGTGCGGCCGCAGCTGCCATTGTGTGTTTGTGAGGGAGTGCTGTTGTTTACGGTGCCGGCCGCGATAAATCACATTTTCTCTCCGCTGTGGGAAAAAATGACGGTCGATGGAGCGATGATACACCGGAACGCGGAAGAAGAAGAGGAGGAAGAGATCCCGCCACGGCCGCCGGCTCTCTTCCTCCTCATCTGCCTCCACACACCCTTTTCACTTGATTATTACTACGCCTGTTCTCTTGCTCAGTATGACTGTCTTCTGGCTCCGGGTCGTGAATTACTGCGGCGACCAATTAACGAGAGATTTGTTTGAATTTGGCACACCGGGCGCGCCTCCGCCGCCATGAAATCTCATAAAAAGGACCTGCCGGCCATGCAAATCTCATCCATCTAGCCAAGAAGTGTGAGGAGCCAAGCTGAAGATCGACATTAGAGTCTAAGGCTGATTAAATTCCATCATAGTCCTGTTTTTTAAGCGTAAATCATTAAAATGCTTAAGCACTGATAGTAGAATCAACTTCGGAATGTGTATAAACGTTATTTATATCACAGAAACAACCCTCATATTGTTTTAGTGTAGTGTTATACATCTGGTGCATGGTTGCATGTAGTGGAGAACAGTGGTGTCTTCATGGTGTCCAGACTGTACTCTGATTCTGAGTTCATTTTTTAAGAAGTTGTCTCCATCTTTCTCCAAGCAGTTTTTTTTAACAGTGTTTTCTTTTGATGTCTGCTGGAATGGAGCAAGGCGCCATTATTCATGTCAGCACTCAGAGGCTCTGCCTTAGCTCAAACCCTTCACTTTAAATCAGAACTTCTTCTTCTCTTAAAATTAGGGAAATAAGATGCAGGACTGAGGATTTTTTATTTCCATCTTTGCTTCATATTTCTGTTGCATTTCTTCGTCACACATGGCTATGTAAACTCAATGACTCATTGTGAATTGGTTGTAGTAGCATTTTTAGCCCTTCCCATTGAGAGTAGCAAGTGGAGTGGGTTTAGGAGGGGAGGGATGGTAATTTCATCTGCTAATCTCATAACTCATATACTACACATGGTTGTTGTTTTGGTATGGAGCCAGCTGGTAGAATATGCAAAGTGCAGTCTTTCATAACAAAATCAAAAATCATTGAATTAAATAGATACACAATTAGCTTACAATACTTTATTTATTGGCATTGTTGCAATAGCAGAACATATGTATATAATGGCATGTATGGGTGGGTGGATGGATGGATGGATGGATGGATGAAATCAGTTTATAATTACATTTCAAGGGGCTGAACTCACTAGCCTTCACTAGCAGTGTAAACCTTAGTGTAACCAAATTAGAGCTCAGCGGAATCCCATCCCCTAATAATGGGCGTTTTTTTCTTCCAAAAATGTGTATTCCTGCTGCCCGCCGCGTGTCAAAAACAATATCCCGCCTCATTGCTGTGGACATGGAAAGGGGGTGGGAGACATTTGGGGATTGCTTCTTCCTTTTGTCATACATATGTAATTCTTTGGCTGCTATGGGCCTCGTGTCTGATTGAGGTGAGGTTTAAAATACATTTCCAACACTCCACAATTTAAGAGGGGACACACTAATTAAATAGTCCCACGGTGAGGGAGCACGACAGCAGAGTTTATCTTATCTTATCCCAGGCATGTGTCCACTGTTGAGTGTGTTTTGTCTTCTGAGATGGTCCCGGATCAAACCCAGCTGAAATTGTTCAAATATTTGAAAGCGCGTTGAGAAATGATATCACTGCCTGCCTGCCATCCATTATAGCTGCTGCAGGGGGGGGGGGGGGCTGGCTCGCAACTCCTGAGGCCTCGCTGCATTTGGCTAAATACATGTCTGCTGCACTATGATTCATAATCCAGATGTTTGTGACCTCGGTGTGGGAAACACAGATAGATAGATGGCGTTAATGTGTCAATGCGCTGCGTCTGCGCACAATCGGCGTTTTATTGTGAAGCCGCAAACATTTGAGGTTGGAATTAATGTTTACACCGAGACCTGCTGCAGGACAAAGGCGACATTGTGCATCCGGAGAATAAAGGAGACAGATAGAGAACAATAACACGGGTAGCTTGTTCGTCTGTGTGGGCTAGGCCATGCGTTTTTCTGAGCTGGAGTGGAATCGTTAAATGGAAGCGCTTAGTGGGAATTTGTCGGTATTTGCTGAATGAATGTTGGTGATTTTTCGTTAGATGTGTGCGTTATTGTAATTATTTTTCATTTCATCGTCCCCACTGGTCACGGCTTTAACGGCGATCTACTTCAAAATCTAGCCTTGCTCGTTTAAAATGTGTGTGCATGAGAGGGATTTACAAACACGTCTTTTTATATCGACATTCAACCTCTTTTTTGCATGAGTTTAATCTTGGCATAGCGGAAGAATATTTGGCATTCTCACAGTGCTTTCTTGTTCGCTTACGCTGAAAAAAATAGTCAATTTCACACACAGAAAAACACTAATAGTTTGTTGTTGTTGACGGCAAGGTTGAGTTTGGCTTTAAATGGTCAATGACAAGGTCGGTGCGGACCCACGCGTCTGACTGGCACGCGCTGTGGCAGACTCTCACAAGGCTCATCTTCCCACTCAGCACTGTTTCTGGCAGCCATATTGTCTTCTTCTCTGTTCTTTTCCCATGCAAGACATGTTAAAATGCTCCGAGCGACAATACATGGCCTACCGCTACATGGAGAAAATGCTTTCGATTAAATACAAATAAAACGTTGCTGTTTTAAAGTCCCACTCTGTTCAAATCCATCTGATTAAACGAAGCCCGTTATTTTAGTCTCTATAAAACGTTGCCCGATTTTGCTTAACAGAAAAGTCAGAAACCGGAATTTAAAATCTTGAATACAGCGAGCTCTTGTAACACGGCTTAAGACACATGAGCAAAGACAGCAAGCATGCGTTTATTTAAGGCTGTCTTCATATAAATTCACAAGCAAAAACCCGTCTTGACCTACATTTTATGAGACATTGTTATATAAAATTAAAAAAAGAAATCTAGAGAAAAACAACAAAATATAGTGTAGTGTTTACCCTTAAATTTCACATTTTCTGAAGTGTTCCAGCCATAGCGGTCTCAAAAGATTCTCATATAAATCCAGCACAGGGAAATAATCCATATCCGTTAACTAAAGATTTTACTTAAACTACTACATTCTCTGAATTTAAGTGAAAAGCTAACATCATGGGAGCAGTGAAAGCAGTTCGGCTTTAAAGCAGGAACGGAGCAGAGATTCTTCAAAAACATAAATGTGAGCAGCGCGTCATAAATCTGCAGCCGGACGTTAACGAGCGAAAGATTTAAGAGCTGGGGAAATAATCCTAACAAAACCCCTTAACGTGTGTTTAAATCAACCCTAACAAGGGCCACGTTTTAGGAACCATGATTTATTATCATAGCAGCATTGCTTTGCAAAAAAAAACAATGTAAGGTTATCAATATTATAAAATAAGTATTATTAATATTGCTGAACCTTTATCATGAATTGCCTTATATCTTAAAGGATATCCACGCTCGCGCTCCAGGTACATCCGGGCTCTTCTCCGCGCGCAGATGATTACCCGTTCGGAAATAAATCAATAAGAAGCCTCGCACTAATTTATAATCGTCTGCGCGAGGGCAGTGATTCAAAGCGCGTGAAAAATGAGCGGCGGAAAGTGTATCCAGAGCCCGCGAGCCTTTTCACTTCAACCCGGCCGCAGAGCAGCATGCACGAGAGCGATAAGAAACCGAGCCTAGAACCGGAAATGTGTCTGCGAGGAGGGGCCCGGGCGCGAGCCTTTGCCTGCCCGTTCTCTTTCTTTTATCATTGCGGCTACAATCTAAAAATAACGGCTTTCTCTCTCTCTCTTTATTCCTACTGGCTTTGTCTCTCTCACTCTCTTGTCGTGTGTGCATGTGTGTGTGGCAGTGTAGGCATGTCTATACGCGTGGGCTGATAACACAAACAAACACAGAGAGGGGGGTGGGGGGTGCAGGAAGATAAGGAGAGCAGAGATTCATTCATGGTCTAAATTCTACCTGTAAATAATGGCCAATACCAACGAGACATATGCGCTCAAAATGTGTTAACATATAAAGAATAACAAGCCAGTCACATGTCCAAAGTGTCCAAAATATCCTTAAATCGTGTCTTCATGAAAGGCTCAGAAGATACATGTGGCTATTTTAGTTATTTCGGTTATTAAAGCAGCAATTTACAATGATTTGAGAATTGGAAAATCATTGAGAATACAGCACCACTAACACATATTAACAGCTGACGTGGTCCGGGCTCGGAATATACTTACTATTAAAAAAATAAAAATCGTGGTTATGTACAAGAATCTATTCAATTACGTGCCCATTTTACGCACTGGCGTGACTGGGTTGGTGGTGGAGTTTAGGTCATCATGTGGGAAAATGTATTGTGATTACAGAAATGGTTAGGCCTATTTCATTCATGTATTACTACAAAGTTGAAAAATATATTAATTAAGTTTGCTTCCGTTGATATTAATGCACGGATTCGATGTCTCCCCTCAAAACTGCCTGGATAAACTGTGAACGGCTAAACTCGTGTGATGTGTAAACACGCCAAACACAGGTCGGATCACAGCGGAATGTGTGCTCTTCCTCCCCTCAGCCTCTCCCCTCTTCCTCTCCTCTGATCGCTCTCAGTTTGACGCCATGTAATATCCAACATCTGGCCGACGCGCATGCAGGATGGACAGGCAGGTCACACTGAACCGCGCAAACCCCCCTGGCGCACCTCAACCAGACTCACTGTTGGACAGGAACGCGAACCAGAACACCCCCCCACCCCCTCCCCCTCCCAGACGCCATAGGTTCTATAGCTGTCAGTCCATGGCCTGGTTGAGGCACAGTTCGCGGTGTCATCCGTAGGTCTTAGCTGCGAGAAACACCGGTGGAGAGGTGCAAAAAGAGCCTATGGGGGGGGGGGGGGGAGAATGAGCTTCATTGGCTTAGGATGTTCTTCAACTTATCAGTGATACAATTTAAATGCAACATAAGTGGAAGTTTCATTATTTTAAAGATGCTCTGGAATATTTTGGCCTGCAGGTCAGGAAGAAAGGCTAGCCAGATAGCAAAACAACCGCAGTGCTTGTTTGGAAAGTTGAATAAAAAAATAGACAGGGACCTAAAGAAGAAGCGAGGCCAGTTCTGCTCATTTTGGCAAATTGGTAAAGGACGGATAAAAAAGAGGACAAATAGGCGGATAGAGGAAGAGACAGAGGAGAGGAGCCCGGGGAATACGCAGCGCTCTGGAGAGGAAACGGCTCGACCGTAGTACGCACCGGTCTGCTATTCGGGGGGAAATTTGCAGCACAAGCGAAAGGGGGGGTGAGCGCGCGCACGCGGTGAGTTCTTTAGGGTGAAGTAAGCACCAGCGAGCCCCAGACCCAGCAGTCCCCGGCAGCCTGTGCGCTCTACGTAGGCTGTGATTGTTGGAGATTTATGGCGGAGACGACTCTAGATTTATAGCTATTCCCTAAACCGGGCGAGTAAAACGCTTTAGAGGCGTGCTAATGGACACACCAGAATTATAACCGCAAGCTCTTCCAACGCCGTGCTATACATGCTGTTTTAGTGCCATTTTGGACTCAAAACCACGAGAGAAAGACGCCAAACCGTCCGTAATTACGCACGAAATTACGTCCAAGGATTTCTTCTTCTTTATTCCGTTCGTGTCCAAACAGCAGCAGGTCCAGGAGGAGAGACGCGGACAGAGAGCAGGTAAGCTCCGCCGGGGATGCTTCTCGCTCAGTGTCCCGGTGTGTGTTCCCGAGGCGTCCCCATCCCCGCGCGTTCCACAGCTCGACATGTCATTAATTATCTGTGTGTGACCGTGGTCTGTGCGCCGAGGCATCCGCGGGGTGTGCCAGCTCTATTGCTAGCCAAAAGCTTCTCTTTTTACTATGCGTGTGTGTGTGTGTGTGTGTGTGTGTGTGTGTGTGTGTGTGTGTGTGTGTGTGTGTGTGTGTGCGTTGAAGTCAGATGCTCAAAATAGGTAACGGAAAATGGCTCTTCTCTCTCCCTCCCTCTCACTCTTGTTTGGACAGAGAGGTGTGCGTCCGGTGAGTGCGTGTGCGTGTGCGCGTGACTGGCAGTGAATGGACCTGACAGCTAGGTGTAAAGAAAGAAGATGCATGCTAGCACTGCTGTGATTTATTATAGTGTGAAAAGATTGCTTACTCAAAAGCCTCCCCCCTTCTCTCTCCCTCTTTCTTACCCTCTTTCCTAAACCCCCCTCTTCCAAAAGACACAAAAAGTCCACAAGTGGTTCTATAAAAACTGATTTCTCAAAAGCAAAAGCTGGCAAAGTGGTTATTAATAAATGAATAATTTTACAAGGAACTATATATAATTATCTAAATACTGTGGCCATGAGACCTGAATGAAGCTTCACAGATGAGAAGAGGAAACATGAATAACCTGTTGCCTTATAATAACATTAAAGCTTTATTTGTTTAGCACTATTCCTATAGGTGTGGCTCAAAGTGATTAACAACATGGCACGCATTGTTAATTAAACAGAAAGAAATAGAGATATTCAATTCAGGTCAAACATTAAATCCTGTATAAACCTATTTAACAATTCAAGGAACACATATACGTATAAATAGGACAGTAGTTATAATGCAGGATCATCAGCGAATATTTTTTTAATCTTATCTACCTTGTCAAATGCTTATAAAGTCCATGGTGATTTTGATTATAAATTTTACAAAAAGAGCTAAACGTGGCTTAAATAAGTAAGCTATACATTGTAACTCTCTTAGTGTGTCCCCAAGATACACCGAAGGGCCCACAGGGAGAGAGAAATTAGAAAGAAAAGTATTTGTTATTTCTTTTCTCCCTTGAAAAACTGGAGAATTTCACGTTTTCAGGAAAAATCTTTCAAATTAAATAAACCGATAAGAGAAATCACTATTTGTTTGAACTATTCACCAATAGTGTGTCAGCAACACTAATGGCGCATTTCCATTGCAGGGCCATCACGCTCGGCTTAGTACGGTATAGTTAGGCCTTGTTAGGCCTTGTTAGGACAGGCTCACGTTATGCTGCGTTTCCATTACAGTTTAGTAGCTGGGGCAGTAACTATACTAACGCAGTGTAGGCGGAGCTGTGACGTCATCTTCAATGAGAACCACAGAAAACCAACATCAGCCGTTAGCTGTTAGCACTCAGAGCTCACAGCTCTCCTTATATCTGTTCAGAAACTAGACAAAGTTAAACATTTACAAACCACAGACTATCTGTGTCATGGCAAATACAGTCGCTGGTTTATTTATGTCTGTATAGGCCGTTGTTGTGAGTGTGGACGGTCGGAGCATATACTGCGTTAGCTTAGCCGATCTCATTTAGAAAACACGCATTTTAAAAGGTCTTTCGCCTGCCGTCTTGTCTGCAGACTTGTCAAAGCATTAATTCATGGTTTTTACTAACCGGTATCAGTATGTTGTTACTTCGGCATAATTTTGAAACGTGTATTACAATTAAATCACGGTCAAATATGTTCATTTTGTTGTAGTTGTAGCCCCCTTGCCAGCGATTCTCTCTCTCTAGTTTAGCATACTCAGCCCGACTCAGCCTGGTTGTTGGCCCGCTAAGAACCTCGATTTTATGGGGCCAGAAAAACTGTGAAATAGTACCCGCTAGCCGGAACTACGCCAAGTGGAAACGCAAACAAAACGGGCCGGGCACGGCACGCTTAAACCGCGCTCCGCGCTGTAGTGGAAATGCGCCATAAGACCCAACAAGTGTTTAGGACTCACAATACGATTTTCCGTGCACTTTAGGGGGTCACTAGCCAAAATATGGAACAGCTGATATGTGGGTGTCATATCAAGTATCCGGACAGCTCCTCTGGAAGCTCGCTTGACCTTGGTGGTTTTCACTCACTTCCGGGCAAAGAGACTTTAAAGTCATGAAAAACCCACAGCGACTCCAACACAGCTGTGATTTAATTGATTTTTTCATACATCACTGACAAAGTATAGGCAAAACAGCGATCAGAGTAAAATAGTGTGGGAAGCGCGCCTTACACTGTCACACTGTATAAAGGCTGACAGCTCTGGCCCAGATCCATACAGATGCTTTCTCCTCGAAACAGGTCGAATAGCAGGCTGAGCTGCTGCTGGGCCAAGTGGCCTGATTATATTACCACCCCTGGCTTCTCTTTCTGATCCATGTGTCATAAGAGGAGCATGTTGTTAGGAAATTGATACAGCCTTGTTGTACTGGTACAGGTTGTTCATCACTCAGCATAATAAGGCCTCAAAGATACAAAGAAGCAACTTAGGGAAATCGTTTTTTAAGGCGATGCAAAACCACAAATTACTACAGGATGAGTGCTAATGTAACTGACACATGAAGTGATCGTAATAGGTAGCCACTATATTTCCTAAAGTTTAACCCGTTGGTCACACAACAACACCCCTGAAAAAAGATGATCAGCCATTGGACAAGGTGCATGGCTTACAGTGCTGCAAGGGATGAGGTATTTTTGTAGGTTTACCCGTAAGTTAGCATCGCAAAGGCTCCTTCGCATAAAGCATTGGGATTTTTCCATTGGATTCTGGAATATTGCAGAAAAAAAGATCTTTCAAATGTAACGCGAGGCAATAATCGAGCTACATCACAGATGCATCACTTCTCGTCTCCACTGCTAAGCTAAAGGATGCTAATGTCCGGTGTGATGATGTATAGAAGTTTCATTAAGTCACTGGTTGGAAATTGCCTTTATAAAGCATGCGTCTAACCCAAAATGTATTAAAAAAACATTCAGTTTGTGACAATACCTGAAGTGGTAAAATGCTAACTAATTACTGGGTTGTAGGACTCATTCCTGCACCTTCCTCTTGGCCTCCAGAGTATACCATATGAGTAACTGCTCACTATTCACAAGACATTCTTAGAGTTAAACATTGACAGGATCCCTCACACACTTCCTGTAAAATCAACCATCAGCTTTCATGATATTAATTGTTCTTTAAAAATCAGAACAACTGTAAGCTGACACTGTCTATACGCTTTGATTGCAGTATATAAATACTGTTGGCTTTAAACTTGATTTTACATAGCTTTTAACACTCTTAGCACACACACACACACACACACACACACAGACACACACACACACACACACACACACACACACACACACACACACACACACCACTGTTCTTCCAGTGCCTGACAGACTTGGTGAGCTTGGCACTTTTTATGCCCCAGGAGCAGAAAGGGCAAATTGACCACCTCCCTCTGAACCCCCAAACATCCCCCCGCCCCCCTCTCTCTTTCTCCTGGCGTCAGGGCTTTCTTTCAGTTGGAGGTTAAAGATTAGCATCTCTGATAAAGATTAACTCTCTGTCAAAGGAAGAGCTGAAGGCATGAGTTTCTGGTTCGGAATGTTGGCGACACAGGGCATGCTCTTGTAAGGGGGGAGGGGGGGGGGGGAAGATATCGCGCTAACATGTTTGCTCGACGCATTATTGTGAGCTTTAAGGTAATAAATGCGTCCGGCAGTGGCTCAGTCAGTACGGGCTTGGACTGGGAGCCGTAGGGTCGCCGGTTCAAGTCCCCGAACAGACCTAAATATGGAGTGTGGACTGCTACTTGGAGAGGTCCCAGTTCACCTCCTGGGCCCTGCCGTGGTCCCCTTGAGCAAGGCACCAGACAACCCCCTTCCCCCCCACTCCCATTGCTCCCCGGGCGCTGTACAATAGCTGCCGACTGCTCCTAGTACTAGACTCCTGGTACTAGGATGGGTTAAATGCAGAGGCCAAATTTCACTGTGTCTGCTTTGCATGTGTGACCATTAAAGAGGGTTTCATCCCTCCGATTCTGTAATGTAAAGTTATGTCATACCTACTTATAAAAAGAGGCAAATGATTTCCTTTTTCAATATGGTTTGTTTTATAAATAACAATATGCACATGACGTGTTTTTTATTTAAAGAGGAAGAAACCAGGTGTAACATAACTGAATCGGAGCGTTGATGAAATCAAAAGTTATAACCTAATGTGAATATGCTTAGTTTGAGCTAAATCAAGTAAAATCTAACCCCGAAAAAGAGGCTATGCACGTCCAAATTGGACTCATTTACTTTATTCTCATTGACTCAGCATGATACATAACATTGCATTAAGTTTGACCCTTTAAATGTAACCTCTTAGAAGCAACATTTACATGGTATTAAAATGTTTTCTCTTATTTTAACACTTCCCAAATTAACTTGTTGATAATTCAGTTCTGATTGTCGGTAAACGTGTGCATGTCTGCAAACCAAGACCATACTGTAAACAGAATTGGTCGTCTTTAACAGAAGCATGTGGCTAAAACCCTAAACTCATTCAAACAGATCTTTTGTGCTCTGGGTGAGCATAATGCCTCAGTTATGTGACATCTGCAGCCACGAGCAACAGAAGTAGAAGATTTGTTCAGATGCCACAAGCAGAATGAAAAGAATATGTTCAAATAAGAGGATGCATATCCTAACAGCAGACAATGCCTGTCCTCTAACATGCTTCATTTCACAGTCCGGTGTACAACAATATGTAAACTGTCCAGTGTCAGTCTTTAGACACACGGTACGCATCAATAGAGGTTGTGAAGCTTAGACTGGTTGTAAAAGGAAATGCACATGTTTCTCATCAGTACATATTGGGGGAAATTAGATTATAGTTAAAAATGCAAATTATGTAATTTTTTACTACTAGAGCTATCTTAATCAAAATAATGGGAAAAGCTTGAGTTTGTGTGGTGGTGAAGCAGCATGGGATGATTGCAGTTTTAGCCCTGAGCTGATTTTGGTTGGGATACCTTCAGTGTGGATGGTTAAGGAGGTTTTTACCCCCTCTCCTCTCATTAAAAGCTGCAAAAACACTGAACCAAGCAGTTTTATGTAAAGAATCGTTGTTTTTCCCCGGACGCTCTACTGCTACCGCTGAAGTTTGCTCAGCTTGTTTTTCTCGGATAATTTAAGAGTCAGACGTTAGAGGTTTTTACCCAGAGCCGAAATTATCCACTGAGGTTTCCTCCTCTCCGAAAACAACGGAACTGATGATTAAAACAGTTAGAAAGGCTAATTAACACAGTTTCAAGTAAAACATCTGTGTTTTCTTATTGCAGTTTGGTGGGCACAGGGTAAGCTAAATGCTAATGTTAGAACTGCTTGTTTCTCTGATAACTTATGATGCAGAAGTTCAAGAGGTTTTTACCCAGAGTGTAATAATAATAAATATAATTAAACACAGAGGTATGCTCCTCTCCTCTGGTATCAAGTGGTAAAAACAGTGAATAAAGCAGTTTCATGTTAAAATCGGAGTTTCTCCCTGCTTGCTATTCGGCTGCCGCTAACATTGGCTAGCTTGTATATGACTGAAATCTTGAAAACCTTTATAAAAGTCATTTTCCGACAGCTATTGGCAGACAATGCATGCTCAATGGAGATAGGAAACCATTGCAGGACACCAGTTGACTGTTGACGTTACCTTTATTTAAATTACAGATTGCGGAAAACATTTGCGATTAAGAAAGTACACAACTTTTATATTATTATTACATGTTAGTTGTTAGACGCTTTTATCCAAAGCGACTTACATACTCAATACTGTGGACAATCCCCACAGGAGCAATTTGGGGTGAAGTGTCTTGCCCAGGGACACAATGACATGCTGACTGCAGTGGGGTTTGAACCTGTGACCCGCTGATCCCAACACCTAGGCTCTATCCACTGCGCCACATGCCTCCCCATGCCTCCAACTTCACAAAATATAGATTAATAGTTAATTATTCAATTAAATAAAAATACTCTTCAAGACAAGTTGTCAGTGCATAGATAGGTACTTGTTTTATTATAAGCTTGGGATTTAATTCTGTTGCATTATATAACTTATTACTGAGTATATCTGCCACTGTGTGTGGGCAACAAACTGAAAAGCCTTAATTGCTCTGGGACCGACACTTTACTTTCAAAAACTGGAAAGCCAGGAACATCTCCCTCTCAGTTCCTCTCTCTGAAAAGCCGTGTTGAAACGTGTTTGTCATTGGCTCAGATCAGGAGGCAGGAGATGAAATGTGTTTCAGAAGAGATTGTCGTCGCTTGCCCTTTTGGTGAGGCTGTTGGTGATGATGCTGCATGGCCGTTCACCCTGATTACACTTCAAGGAAAGCTTCAGATGGACTTGATGATAAATGGATGGATGGATATTGACTGAGATTTGGGGAAGCAAACTGTGATGGAAATGGGTGCTATGGTGGCTTAAAAAGGTCAACAATCCAATGCAGACACTGACTTGAGCAAAGGTGAAGGAGAGACAGCAGATTTAGTGTTTTCCTTTTTGCTAAGTTTGTTGGTTTAAGTCAGCAGTTTGTCAAGTGTTTGTTAGCCAATGTATTTCTTATGAGAAAATGTAGTTCCCGAGAAAAAGCTGCAGGGAAAAAAAAGAGAAGGATTGTGAACTCCCCAAATCCTGTAAGACTACAAATGTGTTTACAATGTGTACATGCCAGTGTTTGTGAACAGACACGTTTCAAACACTGTAATAATAATAATATTAAGTTGAAGCTAATATTTCTGTTTTTAAACGTAATATGATTGCTTTCAACCAACCTAATATGTGAAATGTGTTGACATAATACGTTTAATTATAGTCAACGTTCAGTTTTTTCAGTGCAAGTATGGCTACATGCACTCTGAATGTGAAGGTTTTCCTATGTGGCTTTATTGGCATTGAAGTGGGACTGGAACAGGGGATTGAGCTCCTGGAAAACGAAACGTGATTCCAACCCGAGATCATTTGAGAGGAACGTCAGTGGAAATGACGTCACGTCCAGAAATTGGATACACATGGGGGGATGTGTCCAACAGATAGTTTGTTTGAGGCCAGGAAATGTGAAAAATTGTTAAAGGTATTACTATTATCTTTTTGTATTGTTATTATATAATTACTACAACTATCTCCAGGAGTTCAGTTGAGTCTATTAATGCTTCTTGTTATGTCAATAAGTCTAAAGAAATGCAGTATTCATGGCTGCATGAAACTTGTTCTCCTGACTAGACTGTATTTAAAATGTAAGCTAATGGAGCTCTCACAGTGTGTACTGCAACATAAAATATAGAATTTTAGTCTAAAAGTAAAGAAATCAACCAGTTTTTAATCATTATGGAAACAAGCTACATGCAAACATATATTTAAGGTGATAATATTACACTCAGTATAATTACCACATCAATGCTTTTAGTTTGAGCTGATAGAGAACACGGAGCCGGTGGTTTACATTTTTGTCCATTCTGCTGTCACACACCTCACACACCAAAACGAATCCTTGGCTCATATTGAAAGTAAAATGTATTTTCATTCAATCCTGTCTTAATTGAAAGGATACCGATTCAAGGATTAGAGCTAGAACATTAAAAAGCCATTTTTCAGCACTTGGCCAGTGGGTGGATCATTAAAAAACTGAGCTACTGCTCCTTCAGGTCAAAAGTCACTTTTGGAGAGCAGTGCGTCGATATAACAGTGAGTGCTCAAGTGTTGCTGTAATACCACAGGATACTTTTTACACCATCTGTAAAATAGCAGCGCTGATACTGAAAGGTGTGTGTGTGTGTGTGTGTGTGTGTGTGTGTGTGTGTGTGTGTGTGTGTGTGTGTGTGTGTGTGTGTGTGTGTGTGTGTGTGTGTGTGTGTGTGTGTGTGTGTGTGTGTGTGTGTGTGTGTGTTATGCAGGCCGGTGACAGCACCACCAGTCCAGGCAGAGATAAGAGCAGGGAGTGGTGATAACGTTTGTTCAGGTCATGTGAGACTTTAAAATAAAACCACAGCAGAGCAGCGTAAATCCATCCAAATCCATCTAACTAAGGATTTAACGTCTCAACAAATGGTACAGTCTCAAGTTCCATTAAAAAAAACGTGCTTAATTTGATTAAATATACTTTGGAATGGTGTTTTCCCATCCAGTCGAGTCCAATACGCATTTGGTTCAATTACGCACGGACAGACCCTCTGCTGCTTCCGCATATGAATGTGCCATTACTTCACAATTTCAAACTTTCACTTTATCTATCCTGAGAAAAAAACAACTCTTTAGATTCAGGATCCTGATCCAGGATCTCATGTGAATCCCCCTCTCTCCCTCTTCCACTCAAAACTTGGCTCATCAGCTGTTCTGGGGCTCTGGAGGCGGCCTCCTCCCTTTGTCTCGGCCTATGGGCTAGCTGGCTAAGCTAGTCGGCCCCTGCATCACTTTCTGGGTAACTTTAGACTAGTGCACTCCTGCTCCGGAGCGCAAAGTTCCGACTGACCCGCGGGGCTAAAGGGGGGACGCAGGGAAGGAAACCCCGGTCGGTGCTGTACATGGAGATGGACGGCAGCCAGAGCTGTGCGTGAGTGCGTGCGCGGAAACATTAAGTAACTTTATAGTAGTAGGAGTAGTGGAGGTGCTGATGGTGGTGGTGGTGTAGGCTGGTACGGGGAGGTCGGGGGATCCTTGCTTTTGATTTATGTGTTTGGGGGAAGCTGTCAGGAGCAGAAACAGAAGCAGGAGATTTTATTCCAGCACTTTAATAACATTTATCAGCAGCTATGCAACAACACGGACAGCGCTTTTCATCCTGCGGTCTTGGATGCTATTATACAATTATTCAATGAACCTTTAAAGGATGTTTACCACCGCGGATGGATGTGGGTCCGGCCCGGGAAGCGTTCTCCGGCTCTGGGTGCTCTAAGGATATACCCGGGCTGGAGCTCTTCATGGTGTCCGGGTTTTCTCTCTGAATCATGTTGGAGTTATTTATGGGCCCCATGGATGCAGAGCCGCTGGGAAACAGCTGTTCTCCTCATGGGCCGCTTCTCATTTTCGCTTGCTCGTGCGGCCGTTTGGCAACATTTGGGATTTTTTTGCTCATTTGTGATTGTTATGGATTTGTTCAGTAGTCAATTGGAGAGTTTATGGGTGTCACACTAGGTTTTGGATTATATTTATTGTGCTTTTTGAACTTCAAAATAATCCGAATAATATATATTTGTTCGATTGTAGTAATAATTTCCACTCTTTGTGCTCCGCGTATTAATGCACCACTTTATGTGTTAACCATTCCACCACAAAGTGCATCCATTAAGTTATTAATATAAAAATAATTAAGTAAGCAGCCTATTTCATATTTTAAACTTTTATATTATTTTTTAGAACTATCAAACTATATTTACTTATTTCTACATGAGGTGATTCCACAACATTTAATTTTTTAGATTCTTTCGATTCTTTCTGCCTCTCTACTTTCTGACTTTTATCTGGATTACATTTTTCCTTGCTAGTCTAATTGTTTTCAGATATGCACACGGTTTGCAGATATGCACACGGTTTTTAAAACGAAGGGGAAACACGGTGAATATGAAAGGATGTAATATGATAAGCAGAATCAATAACATGTCAGATCACTCCACCCAGCCCTTATTCCTCTCTCTGCTCTTATTGCTTTTATTCCGGGAAATCACCAGGAATAATTTAGGTCAGAAATACCTGTCAGCAGTTGACCGTTCGATTAGACTACAACAGATTCTGTGCTCTGTATCAGATTTTAGCAAGACCTTCTGATTGCATCTCTCTATGTGTTTTATCTAACCTTTTTTCCCCTCCCTTCCCCTTTCCCCTTTCCCTGCAGTTCTTAGGAGCTTTCTGGAAGCCGTGTCCTGCCATCACAATATCAGAAAATAAGAGGAAATCTTTCGGTGAGTGCTACTTTGTTTTTTTAATGTTTTGTTTTTTTGGTGATGCTATACAATATGAGGAAGATGTTTTCGACATGTGAATCTGCAGTAACCGTTATTAGACTTTGGAGGATGTGAATTTCGATCACAATCTTGGTTATGCAGAATTATTTAAGAGCATATTATTAAATCTGACCAAATTACAGCACATCTTAAAATGGGGACGGTGATTTTTTTAGGGTTTTTAAAGACTGTCCGCACCGTAGCCGTAGGTCTTGTGCGCGCAGTCTTTTCTATGATGGTGCCATGTTTGTCCAACACTAGATATTATTATTTTTCAGTCATAATTATCGTTAATATTCTACTTTTACATTTTGATGCAAGATATTATAAATCCACCAATTACAGAAAAACTAAAGCAGATAATGAGTGTATAGCCTACATATGTTGGTGGTTCTGTCCCATTAATAGGCGATTATATCATTTGTTTCACAGCCTGAATTTGTAGAGATGGGAGATGAATGCATGGGAAATGTGTATGTGTTTGATTGATGAAAAATCATGTCATGACACGTGCTAATGTAATATGATCCAGAGGTGTGTGATGACTTCATCATTTGATGCGACAGTTATTAAAACAGCGCTTATGACCCCCCACCACTATACCGGTATTATCAACCTAAGAACAGTTTATAACAGGTCACAGTTAAAGAAAAGTGATTTTCTTTCAGAGCACACAAACCTCACAAATACCGATTCAACCATCAATAGTATGAAATATTGTAAATCAAATCGAATTTTATTTATATCTAGCCCAATATCCCCACCACACATTTGTCTCGTGTTATCTGTTGTTTTTGTAGATAGATCAACAAACATGAATGACATTAAAAAGTTATAAAATAATAATAAATGAAGGAAAAAAACACAATTGAAATATAGACAATCCTATTGACACAATGGTAATGCTAAATTAAATTAAAAATAAAACATAGGACCCAGGAGTATGTTCAAGGTAAGCCTGAGAAAGCACTTTTTTTGTTTGTTTAAAAAAAAAAAAGAAGTCTTTAGCCTATCTGTAATGTTAGTTTTTCTGCCTCACGAACATAACATGCTTTAACCATTGGCATTTAAAGCAACACGTTTCCGCACAGTGCGTAAAATAGGCTTTTAAAAAGAATAAAAGTCCCGTAGTCTGAGGAAATTCCTTTGTGTCATCTTCCGTGGCCTAAATGCCTGATGTCCTGGGGGAAAAAAAAAAAAATGGAAAGAGGATTTCCATTCCAGAGAGTTTCAGTTGTGAAACCCAATACCCGTGACTCAATCCGAAACACGGAGCCGTGTATCATGCCTTCCAAGGAAAATAAAGCAGAAGCTCCAGCGTGATTTTACAAGTCAACATGTAATCCTCTCGCTGATTTCACCACGTCTCTTCACACACTGTTGCTCAGTAGGAGGAGAAAAATACAGAGACAATAAAATAGCTGATAAGTGGTTTGGTTAATGAGTAATGGTGTTGTTCAGCAGCAGTTAGCAGATCCTTTAGTCCTCACAAAAGATGGTTTGAAGGGAAACTTGCAGACAGACACATTTCAGGATCCCACCTTCCTCCTACACCGAGCTCATCCTCTTTCAGCAGCCCACAGCCAGTGCTATCTGTTTTAAAGTTGGCTGTTTACACACACACACACACACACACACACACACACACACCGCTGGGTGCGAGAAAACTCATAAATCTTACCATAAACGACAGGGGTAGCGTCCTGAATAATAAAAATAGAGGGAGTGGAAGTGTGTGTACGTGTGTGTGTGCTATGAAAATATATAGTAGGGAACATTTATAGTTTCATTTATAGGCTTTTCTCTTTCCCTCTGGGTTTTATGATCACTTTTGCTTCCTTTTTAAGTCACATTTTTCTGCTAATCTTGTTGCACCTTGCCCCTGTCTTCCTCGTATTTCTCTTTATAAAGACCTTGAAGTGCACTTTAAGTCATGCATATTCGTTTTACTCTTTAATGGAAATGTTACATTGTTACTTTCTGTACCTTAATGTCAGTCTCGCTCACTGTGACCTCCTTTTCTTGTTTATTTACCATATTTTGTGACTATGCAGCAGCAGGGGGAGACAAGGTGTTGACATATGGGGGGGGGGGGGGGGGGGGTGATTGGGCTCTGTAAATAAAATGGTCATACAATTTAAAAAAAGTGTAATTTCCTGGCAAAGTAGAAAAAAGATCTTCTCCCACTGCCTGTAAACATGCCTCCACATGATATCAAATTAATTTGCCAAATTGCCACAAACTGTGACTCATAAGTGATTTGCCTACCTCCTAAAATAACAGTAAACATCATCTACATGTCTGCACTCACTTAACTTGTATCTGGCTCTTTAAATGAATATGATTACAGTGAAAAGTATATTTACATTTCCAGTGAAAGTCAAATTTACTGTTAGCCATTCGGTAAATATAATTCATTACCATATTTTGATGCAAGCCTTCACAATGCCATCCATGTGAGAAATAGACAGTAAAGGCATCAGCTGTCAGCTTTAACCACTCTAGTTTGGCACAAAAAAAAACTTGATCTTAATTATATTCTGAGGTTTAGCTACTTGTAAGAATGTGTATTTATTATTGACCTACTTTGTTTTCTTAATGTTAAGATGCATAGTTGGTAAGAGTGAACTTTGTATACCTATCTATCAATTTTAATGACATGGTATAGCTGAGTTTAAACAACCCAAACCACGACCTCCTCAGCAAGAATTCCTGCCAGCTCCTGATTGGAAATACAACTATGGCTGATATAGACCCAGTTGTGGGCTGTTTGTTGACTGGTTATGGAACAATTAGGATTTGAAAGGCTATCAATTAGTGTTGCCACGTGAAAAGAAGCTCCATGCTTTATGCCTGGCTGCAGCCTGGTAGCCTATATTAGCATAATGTGAGAGTGACGCTCAGATGTTTGATGGGGGAATCAACGCGTCCGCGAGTCAAGCCCCGTTATTTCCTCCGTTACCCCCGTGAGCGTTACCCGGGCTGATTGTCAACAACATGATGAGAACACCTACTGGGAAACTAGCACCACCATTAGCCTACTCCTAGGCCGGCTGCAGACTGCCAGTGTGGTGTGGAATAACGGCTTCCAGAGACCGAGGCGAGAGCAGGCTACACACCGAAGACAGAGAAGAAGACGCTGAGGCGGGAAGACGGAAAATAATAAAGGAGCTCGCGCACAACCCAAACATGCAATGGGTTGACATGTTGTGGCGGGGCTGCTGCTCACAGGCTGTGTGAGAGCTAAAACAGCGAGACATTTGAGGCCATTGTTAACAGCCAGCAGCGGTGCAGGCAGCGCTGGTGCTGGGGCGGGAGGGTGGAGGACGGTGGGGGGCGGGGGCGCGAGCTGGCAGCAGGCAGGCTCCCGGTAAGCCTGAGCAGCTCGTGCGCTAGCTTGCCTGCCTGTAGCCCATTAGCTACACCGAGCCCCGTTTTTTAATTCGCCCCCCCCTCATCATTCACTTCTGGGCACCGTCGCTCTCTCTTATCCGACAGCCGTTCATGCCACACGGTCTCCGGCGCGAGCTTGGTCCGCCGCCGCTGTCAGCTCCAGGAGGTGTTGTGGTGCTCGCGCTAGTGTCGAGACAGCAGCGGAGAGAAGAAGAAGAGGAGAAAACGAAAGGGAACAAGCGGATTTGTTATTAATTCAGTATTTTATTATTTGTTATTGATTAACGTGCGTGAGGACTAATCTGTAATGCGGTGTTGCTGGGTCCGAGCCGGACTGGACCGGGACCGCCGGGGCTAGAAAAGGTAAGCAGCCTCACCGGCAGGCAGCAGGCCAACAAAGCAGAAACACGGAGTTAGTTCGCTGTGCACTTTGAGTGGCTGGCTCAGTGATTTATGGCCCGTATGACTTCAATCCCGGTTCAAGAAGAGTTCACAATGCTTTAAGCTGCCGCAAGCAGCCCCCCCTCTTCTATCGGCCTTCCAACTCTGTCCTTTTTCTTTCTGTGCCTCTCATTTCTCCCCTGCTCCTCACTTAGAGGTATTTATTTACATCATATTTGCTGTTTTGGATGGACTACTTGTGCCTGGTATTTATAGGCTACCTATTTATCTCCCACGGCCCTCCTTTTTTATTATTATACTATTTTAGATATTTTATTCCACACTTTGTGATGCTGTATTTGTATTCATATTCACTGTTTGTAGCAGCAATAGCTCTGATGTGGCCAATCTTTTATTGTTTCTGGCCTCTCTCTCTCCCCCCTCCTCCCTCTCTCTGTGTCTGTTAATGGGATAAGGAATACGTGGATTGTCCAAGTTAATGCATTCTCTCTTTGAGCTTCTCATGGCAGGCGCCATTTGTAATTTTATATCCCAGGATAAAACACAGACACTGGACACCACAGGCTGACCTCTCCCTCCCTCTCCATCTCTCCCTCCTCTCTCTCTCTCTGTTGTTTTTGTTTGGGTGGCTGTTTCTCTGTCAGTGTAAGTGGATTATTCGGGGAGGCGTCTAGTAAAGTTGGTGATTGTAAGCTACAAGCAAGGGCCACAGACATTACGTGTCCCGTTTAATGGCAAAGCAGCGATATGATTTAATAACATATTCCTCCTACACTCAGTGCCACGGCCTCCCTCTCTCCCTCCTTGGGACTATTCCTCAGAGTAAATAATTAGGATTCCAGCTTGTCTCCCAGAAAGATAAATGGCTGACATGTGTGACGTGCTGAGAGCTAGAGTATGGCTGGACTGTCTAATCACCAAAAAGAAGAATAGTGGGCTAATCTGCTTCTTTTTTTTTAAACGAACGAACATATTTGTAAAGGCTAGTTTGCACAATTCCATCACAATAGGAAAACATTTGCACCTTAAATAATCCGGATTTCGATTTTTCGCATTAAAAAATAAATCAAAAACGGCATCTGTTTGATTAGCAAACGAAACATATGTTAACCTTACAATTAATTACATTTTAATGTTAATTAATTGGGTCAGCATTGTAAATGTTACATTAAATGTTATTTAAGAAATATTTCATATAGCCTAGGCCTCGTGCTCTGCTGTTTAAAAAAACATCAAAAATAGCACGAGCCATTTGCTACAAGTAGACAACTTTTAAAGGTAATTTTTAACGTAGGCCTATTTATTTTCAACGTAATGGTGTCACGTTATTTTCTCACACACTTCAGCTGGACACTTCACTGTAGTTTGGTGGCTACTAGCTTAATATCTGTGTTATCTGTAATTAGCTGAACACATTAGCCTGTTAGCTGTAGCTAGCACACAGCGGCTCAGTGAGTGTCAAATGGCAGAGCTTCTTCTTCTTCTTCTTCTTCTTCTTCTTCTTCTTCTTCTTCTTCTTCTTCTCTTCTTTCTTCTTCTATGAATACCAGGTGCTCTCTCTGCCTGACACCCGGCCACAGGCCCACCCCGGCGGTGAGGCATATAGGGACCCTATGGGGGCTCACGGCTGGATTTTTCTACTTCTCCTCTTTTTCTCGGGGCCGTGATAGAGCACTCGACACTAATGAATCACTGACTCGTGAAGCTTCTTCCTGGCTTTCTGTCTTTCTGTCCTATCTGTCCATTGTTGGCCTGTTTTGTACCCAAGTCCAAGTGTTTATTTTTTTATTCTTGGAAGAGTCTAGGAATTATTTACCCCTATTCAACCTTCCTTTGCCTGTAAACAGTCAGAAATCCTTTATTCGTTTACAGCGTTATGCCTACATCTCAATAAGACATTTTATGTAGCCTTTATTATTATAAATCACGTGCAATAATATGCGTTATTTCTACTCAAACATGATGCAGGATTATGTTGTTATTGTGTTTCCGGAGACTCTGTGAGTGAGGTAACAGCCGAGCAGACGGAAAACAGTAAATCATGTGTGGAAGGCAGAGGTTGACAGAAATAGGCTACCTACATCAGTCACAAAGGAAATATATACAGGCCACATAAACTGCCGCCATTACACAACGAAATGTCACGTTCAGCCTGAATAACAACAGACACGGTGGGGTATTGCTTTATTATAAAAACATACTTCTCACTGAAATGAAATGATCGAATAATACAAATGGATTACTTATAGTTATGTTAAGTAGTGAACACGGTGTTATTCCATTTTTATTTTTAAATTGAAAGGTGAAGCACTGTCATTATTCTTGGATTAAATGATGGAACCGAAAAATAATTAGTGATAGATAATAATAATAACAATAATAATGTATAAGTATACTTATACTTAACTATTAACCATGATTCATAATATCATTAAATGGGCAAATATGTTACTTGTAATTGCTACTTGTAATAATTATAATAATATTACAATTAGGATTATAATATCAATAATAGCAGTAATAATAAATAATAAAGCTGCATCATTTGAAAAAATACATAAACAAAAACGAAATAATAATAATAACAATAGTATTGATAATAATAATAATAATAGTAATGATAATACCACATTTAAATAATACAACAAATAATAATAACATGTAATGTGTGCATCACTGTGAATAAATTATTGTGTGTGTGTGTTAAATCATGTGTGTGTGTGTGTGTGTGTATGTGTCTTTGTTAATGTGTGTGCGTGTGTGCCTCCTCCATCAGAGCATCTGCAGGCTGTGCACTGGGCTCAGAGGGGAGGGGGAGGGTAGAGGGGGGGGTGAGGAAAGAAAAGCAGTGGTTTCTATTCATGTCATGGTGCCTTTCATGGCGGAAGATGGATTTATCTCTCTCATTTCTTCATTCTGCCTCTCCTTAACCTTTCAGGTCAGATTGCAGGAGACCGTTGGAGAGACACCGTCACGTGACCCCCGGTACCAAATGGTCTTCCGGCAGTGGCTCTCAACAAGGACCGGAGCACAAGACGCCACTTCTCTCAGAAATGCAGAAGACAACATACTACGACAACTCCTCTGCACTTTTCGGTGGCTACTCGTCCTACCAGGTGCAGGGGGCAGCGGCAGCCGGCAACGGCTTTGGGGGCTACGATGCACCGGTCCCAGTGTCCCACCACCAGCCGGCCTTCCAGTCAGCCCCCCATCTGGACGTGGATTCGTACCAACGCTCTGCCTGCTCTTTACAGTCACTGGGCAGCAACAGCGACCACCAGCAGCAGCAGCTAGCCAAGACCAAGGAGCTGAATGGCAGCTGCATGCGGCCCAGTTTGCCACCTGAGCACCTCCCCGGCCCCCAGGTGTCCCCCCCACTGCCCCCAAACCCCAGCAGCAGTAATACTGGGGCTCAGCAGCCAGGGGGCAGTGCCGGGGCCTCCTTGCTCACTAAATCAGGCCCCAATAAGTCGTCTAATTCCTCTTCCTCCACGTCATCCTCCACGTCTTCCTCCTCCTCTTCGCTGCCCCCCAACCCGACCATGTCCAAGCAGATCTTTCCCTGGATGAAAGAGTGTCGACAGGCGACCAAGCAGAAAAACTGTTCGCCCAGCAACAACTCTGGCAACGGTGTGTGAGAACGCACCTGTCTCTGTCTCTCTGTCTGTCTTTGCTTTGATTTCCCCCCATAGCCTCACAGAAACCACATGCAGAATACTAATCCCCCCTACACCAAACTCTCTCTCCTCATCTCCCCCTTCCTCGGTTCCTTATGTCCTCCTTCTATTTCATTTTCCTTCCTCATTAGCGCCTCTTTCCTATTATCCGGCCTTCGCCTTCCAATCACCACATCCCTCTTTCCTCACCTCTCTTATCAACATCCTCTTTCAAGCCACAGATCCCCAAGGATTTAAAAAGGTTTCTCAGACTGTTATAGCAAAACAGGTTTCCACAGGCAACTGGTCATGTTGGTTATCAGTAGCTGGGGAGTGCGTCTGCTCTGATCCAAGGTCATCCTCAGCATCTAATACGGCTTTAAGGTGAACCAAAGTGACTGGTGAGCTGGATTCACCATAAAGCTTTTTTCATCTTCCTGAGAAAGTATGATCAAATGGAAGCTGAAAAGCTTGAACCTAAAATTAAAATTCTGCTACACACTTTGTTATATAACTGAGTCTTTTGATGACTCAAACATCAATAAAGTACCTGTCAAAACCCCCGAATATTGTGGGCAGTAAAATAGGCCAAAGGTCAGAGGCATGGCAGTCTGAAAAATATTCCTGCAAAAGAGGTGTGAGTATACAAGTGATCAGCAAGAGAAAAGTAAATATACACTATATGTTAATTCACATTAATTTTTTAGGAAGAGGATGGTTAGTTTATTTTAATATATATGTTGTGTACCCAAAAAATATTTTCATCCAATATTTGCCTACAAAAACATAAAGAAAATAATGTTTAGATTCAACCAATCAAAAGAGCACTTTGTTTGATAGGAGATCCATAATGACCACTGTACTGTATGTCTGTATGTAGGGCAGAGGGGCTGGAAACAGAAGGATTCAGCTAGCCTGGTTTTCAATCCAAGAAATACACCTAGCAACACCTCTTCATTTCACCAATACCAACCAATGAACACTTTGTATCATTTTGATTTCATCACTTCACCTTGTAAAAACAAATAATTGTGTTTTTTTTTAGAGGGAGAAGCATGATAGAACCATTTCTTGGCAAAAAAAAAGCCTGGTGCAGATTTCCCTGAGGCTTATCATCATAATGAGGCTGGTTCCATCATGCCTGTATGGAGATCTTTACTAAACCTGTGATGGGTGTGACAAACTGAATCAGGTCTGCATACAGCACAGACACACAGCGCGTGGATACACTGCTCTTCATCCATACATAGTTTGACATAAATCTCCCCTTAAAACCACCAGCGCTGCAAAGCACAACAAGGAAACAGTAAACATTTGAGAAAGTTGCATCTGGGATAAACAAAGTAATTGGAGGAGATATAGATCTGGTGTTCCGACAGTAATTAGTCAAATCTTGCGTAAAAGGACCTAAAAAAGTAGAACTGGATAAAGACACAATCAATGACAACTGATCAGTGCATCTTCCTTCATCATTTACCTTCCTCATCACCTCTTACACCCTCTGGTTATCACTTGCCTTCTGATTGCCCTCTCCTCTTCATTTCCTTTTGGCACCTTCTTGGTAATTCACAGATATTAACACAGTGAATTTAAATGTCATGTACGATAACAGATGAATAGATTTTTCAGAGAGAGGAAGAATGACGTTTGCACGTTTGAAATTAAAGATATTAGCAATGGGGAAAAATACAGCATGATAAATCTGAATATCATGTCTGATAACAGGAAAAGAAAACAGTCATTGAGGCAGACAGATCCGTTATTAGAATTGGTAGTTATCAATGAGAAAAGAATATGTTGTGCCATAATGAATATGAGTATTAAGAAAGCTTTCAGATGACTGGGAGGAGAGTTGGAAAGAGATTAGGCTGTTTATTAACGAGAATTTGATACAATCGTTTTGAGAATGTCCCCGCTCTGTGATGCCCCTTTCACACCAACGCGGTTCCAGGGCCGGTTCGGAGCTAGAGCCTGATAATCACCGTTTTTCCTGTTCACACCGCAGCGGAGCCGGCTCTAAGCACCGAAAACCGGTGCTTACCAAGCACCAAAAAATTGTCGGTCTACAAGCAAGATCCGCATACGTCACGCTTACGTCGGGGGCAGGGGCGGGATGAACCTGAGCGATAACAGTTTATGGCGAGTACGGCAAATAAAGGTGTAACAAGCAGTAGCGCTGAACAAAGTGACTAGAACGCTTATTTAAAAAAACACACTTTATAAAGTCAGGCAACACTAACCAGGCTTCGTGTGATTCTGTTTATTTGTACCTTACTTTGACCATCTGTTCGCTGTTATTGATCATTGTGGAGAGCAGGCAGACGTTTTGTATTATAGCAGCTATCGGATGGAATCAATACATGGGCTGCACAGGTTGTCATGTCCGACTATCACAAGTAGAATCATAATGAAAAATACGCCGGTAAAATGTGCCTGTAGAAAACGGCTTATGCCACAATAGGATAGCAACAAGTAGTCAAGATAGTCAGTTTAGCTTCGGTTGCTATGCTAACATCACCCATTTTATACCAGAGAAACTTTCATAACAGCGTTGTGATGCCAAACAGCGGGCAGCACTGCAGCGGTCGCTAAATGCCGCTGAAACACATTAATAAACAATGAACCACGGCACTCTGGAGAAAAGTATAAGGGTTGAGAAGTAGTTATTTAGTTTAATCTGGCTTCGTATGATTAAAAGCAACACGATCATCGATCCGACGCCGTTGGGGAGAAAATCAGCGACGTAAACGGTGACGTCATGACGCAGCAGCGGCAGCACCAGTCGGGCTCTGGGCGGTGTGAACAAAACGGGGGCTGAAAATAAAAACCGGTTCCGAACCAGAAGAGCGCAAGCACGGAGCTAGAACGGGAACCGCGTTGGGACAGATGAAGTGATGGTTACCTCTCATCTTTCTGTTTCCGTCCATAGAAATAAACACTAGTCAACTGATTTATAGAGAGATAGGATCTCAGTGCTGCTTTGAACTCTACTGCGTCATCCTATTAATACAAACACAGCGCAAGCATGCATAGCAACGTAATCATAACAGAGTTACTGTTGGGCTTACTCTAAGAGACTTTCAGCACTACTCTTTACTATAGATGAAACAGAAAGATGGAGAAAACCCAGCCAAGAGCTGCAAAAGTATGTCTGATGCTGATTTAGGCTACAATAGCGGCTATTTGCTTCATCAGCAAACAAATCCTTAGAGTCGTATCGACACACTTCAGATTTGCTGGGTTCAAATGAATTACGGCTTTTGAAATGTATGCTCATGGCCATTGGTAAAATCAACATTGCAAATCTTATCACACCATGCTAGACAACTCTGAAACATGGTTTATGCTAGAATGGATTTGTTCTTAGATACACAACCCTGATTCTGCCTTTGAGCCGCTTATGCTCTTAATATGTGCTTCGTATTCGCTCCCTTCGCACAACATTACTGTGATAAGATTAGATATATTTCATTGATCTCAATTTGGGATCTTTTTATGAAATGGATGCCCTTTAATTGTTGGCTGCAAATGTTTTAAATATTTACCAGGAGTGGAGTTTGAACCCACGAGGGCATATGCCCATTGGATCTTAAGTCCAACGCCTTAACCACTCGGCCATCCTGGTTATTTATCAGACAATTTCCTGTGCACAACATTTGCTTCATATTAGCTCCCTTTGCGCTTCACATACACTTCCTATGCCCTTAGCATTCGCTTAACTTGTTCTTCCGATGCACTTACTATTCAACATGCAATTTTACTTCGTATGCGCTTAACATGCCTAATATTGCGCTTCCACTATCTATACGCTGCACTTCCAATGTTCATCATTATGTTCTTTCTATGTGCTTCCTACCCTTTTACCAATAGGCGTTCCTAACCCTAACCATCTAGTGTACCAGTTACCGCTGCACACCAAATAAACAATATTTGCCTGTTTGTTAGGTATGCAATAGCTACAATTAATTTCATGGAAGTTATTATATTAAGGTGTTGGAGGATGTAGTTTGTGTTTTATTTGATTATACTTCAAGGTGTTTTATTTACTCTACCCTTATTGATATATTTGGGGTTGGAGATAATATTAGAAACACCCCTCACAGCACCAAACGGCAGCCTCCGAAATAGCCGAGCAGTTGAATCAACAGCTCTCAGATTTCAACAAAAACTGAACACCATACCCTTCAGGCAGGACTGTTGCATAACGTGAACCTTATTGACTTGCAACAGAGCGTAGATAATCCGGTTTAACAGGCAGCTTCTTCACAACCTGACTGATCAAACAGTGACGCTTGTTCCTATTTGTACTAATGTTGCTCCTTCCAAGAGCTCAGCAGTTGAACCTTTTCCATTTTGTATACAGGCTTCTCGCAAACTTTTAAGATCTAAACTTTTTTTGTTAATTATTTAAGCCAACATTTCTTTTTCTATCTTTTCTTATTGTTAGAGTAAAAGGGCATGTGTGAAAGGGGCTTCACAATCGTCAGGTCAACCCGTCTGTTGTAAGGTGTACCATTTTTTGACTTTATTTGAAGCACCTCGCAAACATTTCTTTTGAATCATTTATTTGCGGAAATAATGAAAAGATTTGAAGATAAACATAGATTGTGACGGATAGCCAAATATATAATCTAGTTTTATTCCTCTTAACACACAAAGTAATTATAGCAGCGGATTACTTTGATGTTAATGGACTCAATGGCCTTAATAACAACATAGTTTCCTTCTGAAAATAATGTATACATTGGCATTTTGAAAACAAATGTACATGTATTTAGTGGTAACAGTTGAAGTGTATGAGCAAATCTCAATATTTTTCAGCTGTATTAGTAGTTAGTATAAGTATCACATAAATGTGGTGAGAAGCGTGACTGAAGCTGCTGATGAAGTGAGTGCAGGTCTACATCAGCTCACAGTCTTCAGCTGCAGCTGCTGGTGCTGTGGGGGGTTTGTCTTTCCTGCCAAGATGCAATTTAGCTGCCCTCGGCCAGCACGGGCCCTCCGTCTCTTAATAACTGCCACTGTTATGAAGTGTTGACAACTAATATCAGGGGATAATTCAGCCAGCGAGCCTGGACCCCCCTCTGCTTTATTAAGAAGCTGAATGCTTTCAATTTCCTCCAGCATGCAGCCTGAGTGGCTTTATTCTCTCTTCCTTTAGGCTCTTTTCATCTTTCCTTTCCTTTTCCTTTTACCTGTTTCTTACTATATCCTGCTTTTTGCACATTTCCACTCCTTTTGCACATTTCTCCCATTTCCATTTTCTTCATTTCCAAGGTCTTTGGTGCTCCCTTGTTTTAGTTTTTGCTTGTATCTTATCAATATCATTATGCCATTTTATATTGACTTGCCCTTTCTCTGTTTGACCCTTGTTCTTCTCTCCTCAGTATCAGGAGGAGCAGAGAGTGGCAGCAGTGGGGAGAAGAGTCCCACCAGCGGGTCTTCAGCCTCGTCTAAGCGGGCCCGTACGGCCTACACCAGCGCTCAGCTGGTGGAGCTGGAGAAGGAGTTCCACTTCAACCGGTACCTGTGCCGGCCGCGCCGCGTGGAGATGGCCAACCTGCTGAACCTGTCCGAGCGGCAATCAAGATCTGGTTCCAGAACCGACGCATGAAATACAAGAAGGACCAGAAGTCCAAGGGCCTCAGCTCCAGTTCTGGAGGGCCCTCACCGGCTGGCTCCCCCCCCCTGACCATGCAGTCCTCCGCCAGCTTCCTCAACTCCATGCACCCTATGGGAGGGGGTGGGGCGGGCTACGACGTCCCATCTCCGCCATCCTTCGGCAAACCCCACCAGGGAGTGTCCTACTCCATGTCCACTGCCTACTCCAACGTCCCCATGAAGGGCTGCCCCCCCCAGCATAAGTACGGCTCCCCAGACCCGGACTACGGCGACCCCCACCCTCACCACGGCATGGCCAGTAACGCTGGCTACGGAACTCCCAACAACATGCAGGCCAGTCCAGTGTACGTGGGGGGGGGCAGCTATGTGGAACCCATGCCTGGCTCGGGGCCCTCCATGTACGGGCTAAACCACCTCGGCCCCACGCCACCCCACCACCAAAACATGGACTACAATGGTGCGGGGCCCATGTCGGGCGCCAACGGGCACCATGTGGGTGGAGGGGGCCCACCGGGCCCCTGCGACCCGCCCCCCCACCAGACGTACACCGAGCTGTCGGCGCACCACACCTCGACTCAGGGCAGAATCCAGGAAGCACCCAAGCTCACTCACCTGTAGCAGGTTTGCAACAACACGACAACCTAGGAAGTAGTGAAGACGACAGACTAACAGACTAACTAACATGTGGGGACCTGCTGCTGCACGGAGATAGCAGGAGGGCCACAAGGAGACAGACAGGAGCCATCCAGTGGTTTGTCCTGTGCCCTACAGCCTCAGAGAGCCCCCCCCCCCCCCTGTTTACACTGCCTGACCAGTATTAGGGCTTTCACTGTTACTTTTAAAGTCCAGTTAACTGTAAAAACACAAAGGTAGTGCCTGTAATAAGCCGCAGCAAAGGACAGAAACTTTCAGAAAGAGACACTAAAATCACTGCAATGTAGAATTAGTGGAATCAATGGTAGTGGCTAAAACACTTTATATTTCAAACAGGGACCAAACTTACTATCCGCTCCTGAAACATTACATTATCCGACAGGAAATTAGGAATGTTCATACGAAAGAGGATGAGTGCCATGTTGACAACATTTTTGAGATCTTAATTTATTATTTTAAGTGCTGAGATTAAAGACAGAATTCGGACCTTTCTCAGAACTAAGAATTCAATTTTTTTTCACATGTGGCCCTAATTTTCTTCCGTGTTCAAGAATTAAAGCGAGCATTATCAGATTTACTCTGACTAGAATAATTTAATTTACATATTAAAACTGCCTAATATTTAAGTATACTTTATCAGTGATTTTTCCATTAGAACTCTTGATTTTGTACCCATGTTTAAGCATCTCACATGAACCCTTTTTTAGAGCAGTTTACACTCCACTCTGTCCCAGGGCAGTGAGGCATATTGTAGGCGTGGGAGAAGAGGTTTACAGTCAATTGTCTCCCACGTCCCCTGGGGACAATACATGTCAGGAAGCTCATCTTGTGGTAGTGTAGCAGAGACATATCGGCAGCTGTACAGCACAACAGGATTTATGGTGAGCACCATTGTTTAGTCAGTTTTAGACTGATCATCTGCACAGTCAATCAAAAAAACGAAATACTGAGTACTAAAAAAATAAATACATTTGTCAGAAACCCCCAAAAAATCAAATATGAAAGAACATCTCTAAGTATGATGGGTTTGTGTGGGTGGGGCAAATTTCCGCCCAGCTGGCCTGCTGTTAGAGCTTGGAGTATGGGGTTTTAAATGTGTACTATGATAAGGAAATCTTCCCCCTAAGACACACATATACAAACTCCCGGCTGCTAAATGAAATAGTTTTTAATGGGCAGTTAACGAGGTGGTTAGATTAATGGCGCCGGGCTCTCTCCCCCTCCAGGCTACACATGTTGTTGTCAGCCGGGCTGAGCTATGTGGAGGCCGTCCTCTCCATCAGCTGAGAGAGGGAGAGCACAAATATGTCTGCCTCGTCCCACAGAGCATAAAAACCACTGGATGTTCTCCCCCTCTCCGTCTCGTTCTCCTCCTGCTGTCCCCGCCTCTCTCCGATCCACTACTAACACTCTCTCCTGTCTGTGGCAGCAGCACATGGCTTCTAAAGGAGGCTACACATCCCACAACCCGCCACAGACCGCCCCCCCCCCCACACACACACACACACACACATCCATCCCCACACATGTACTCACCACCTCTCCCATCAATCTAACAGGGTTTAAGAAGCTACACGAGGCTAAAGTAGCTCCCATAGACACACTTCTGTGCTAAGCTACTTTAGCTAATCACACACACACACACACACACACACACAGCAACGCTAAGCTAGCTTCCTTTCGTTGCCACACACCCACAGCGTTTCACACCAGCTGTTGACATCTTTGAACAAACACATGAGAGGACACGGAAGAGACATTTTTAATGTTCTTATTTTAGCACATCATCGACACAGGGTAAATAATAAGAGTGGAGAACAATATTTATTTATGTTTGGCTACATTGTCCTCTGTCTATCTCTCCATCTCTTTCTCTATCTCTCTCTTTCTATCACCTTATAATATTGTTTTGTTTTGTTCTCACATATCTTGACTTTTAACGTGGATACAGGGTATATATTTGAACAAAAATGCATGTCCCAGAAATCTGAGCTGATGTATTTCACACATATTTAAAACAACTGGGTTTATTTGTCAGTGAGGACAGTGGGGGAGAACACACACACATCACACATGAAAAGTGTGTGTGTTCGACCCCTATTTCACTCTCTGCTCTTCTAGAAATAAACCCTTTGTATGGTTTTAAAGTGCAGATCTACACACATGCTTTCCACATCTGGGCATCATTGTTGCACTTAGAGTTGACATTTTGATGGTTAAAAGGTAAAAGATAATAATAATAAAATCTTATTTTGAAGACGGAAGGCCCTCCAATCAAAGCGTCTTTCGCCAATGTGTGTTCGAGTGAACATTCATATATAAATATTTATTTGTTATAGCCAGTTTAAAAAGACTTTCTGTTTTGTATTATTATTATTTATCCTTCATGTATTTATATCGAGAAAAAATACTGTACTTTTTTAGTATTTACCTGTTATGAAAGAAAAAAAAATGTTGTGTTTCTTCTTGTCCGATGTACTGAAGTTACATTTTTTAGTTCTTGTATTTTAGAAGAAGATAGGTAGTTTTTATGTTCCTAAAATGACCCTTGTACATACATGTCTTGGCTTGTACAGGGAGCAGGCTCGGTGGGGATTGGTGACTCATCCGAGCTTAGTCGGAAAAATTTAGACAAACTATTAGCTGGAAAAAAAGTCTTTTTGGAGAAAAACAACTTCTTTTTTGTCCTTTGTAGCTCCTTTTTCTTTCATTGTTGAGAGAGTTGTCTGTCGAGCAATTCTTTAATAAAATGTTACGTTATTCAGAGCTATCGTCAGTTTGTCTATGATTCTCAGGTGTGGTGGTAAATAATCATTAAAGAAATGAAAGGGCATTATTGCTTGGTTAGGCAGGGTTTCTGTCAGGAACACAATAACAGCGATGCGTTGATGACGTGTTGGCCAAACAGGAAGTTAGCATCGCAAGGGCTCCCACAACAAAAAGATGGGATTTCCCCATTTGATTTCAGGATATTGAAGAGAAAATAAGCTCTGTGGCAAAGACACGTTTATGATACTTCTGAATACTACTAAATCACCACATATTAACATCACGTTATGATATTTTAAGGTTAAATGCAGTAGGCAGAAATAAAAAGCTAACGTAATGCTATAAACCACATGTGTCAAACTCAAGGCCCGGGGGCCAAATCAGGCCCTTGGTGTATTTAATTTCGGCCCGCAGGATAATTTCTAATTACTATTAGATCTGGCCCGCTGGTATATTGCACGCACACCTTCACTCAATCCTGAGGGTTTCTTGAGCTCAGAGCCTGAGCCCAAACATTGATGAACTTGCACCCAAGATGAGATGCCAAGTATCTGGCTTGAACTAGCATCACAGAGCAGCAAACTGAGTTTCAATGGATGTTTCCTTCTGCACTTTTTCTCTCACGACAACAGGGCATGTTTGGTTTTTCTTTGAGGGAAATAGTTTTTTTGAAGCTGTTGTTGGCCTGTGGGAAAATGTAATCATAAGAAATGAGTCCGGAAAAGCTGCAGATAGAGCCATAAGAAATGAATGCAACTGATTATTTAATGTTTAATGTTGTTTTTATAGGCAATCATTTAAGCTTTGTTAGTTCCAGGTTTAATATGTGCAATAAGTTCATTTCAATACGTTTTGCAATAAACATTGAACCAGTCCGGCCCTCCACTAGTACCGGTTTTTAAATTTTGGCCCACTGTGTATTTGAGTTTGACACCCCTGCTATAAACAAACTACAACACGGTCGCATGGGTGCACATCACCACGCTTAGCAAAAGGCGGCTAATGTTCGGCGTGATGGCGTTCATCTTATTTAGTCACTTATTAGCAACGGCCATTCTATGACACACTGAAGCTTTGTGCGTTCACCAGTGGGGTATTTCCGACGTGTTTTATGCCGTAGAACAAAATGTTAAAATCTTGTTGTGTGACCTGTGTGTCACAGACCTTGTAACCAAAAACACGTAAAGAAAAAAAAACATTGACTTCATAACGAAGTGGTAAAATGCTAACTCATTCCCGGGTGTAAGGACTCATTACTGCCCCACTATTTTTGTGGCTAACATCATTATTAAATATGCTAATTATTGAACAGCGCTATCAGAACTCAAGTCAGGTTCTGTAGTGGTGCATATTTTTACATGACCAATACAAAAAAAACACTACCCTCGAAAATCAACCCTCTAAAGATCAGCTGGCCTCAGTGATAGAAACAAATAAAGCCTTAATATGACTGCTATCTGTGTAGACTAACCCTTTTAAGGATAAAAGTGACCATCAATATTTCACCTATAAATCTTTTAAACATTCAAATGACTTGCTTTTAGATGTTATATGATTTGTGTAGGTCTGCCGGCCATATTGGACCTCAAGGTAATGATGCATACCTTTTTGAGGGCAAAATGATATGGTCCCAAGCAGAAAAAGGTACAATCGTTTTATAAATATTAAGGAACAATATACAAACACAGTGTGGGTTAGGCCAAGTTTCAAGCAAATGTTGACAAAATATAAATTTCTTCCAATTGATATAAATGTTTTCCTATTGCTTAAGATAAATGCTAACCTTTGCACTGAAAAAAACTGAAACATTGACTTTAATTAAATGTATTATGTCAACAAATTTCACATAACTGTATTAAGTTAGTTAAAAGCAATAATAATAAGTTGAACCAAATATTTTGTATTTAAACTTAATATTATTGCTTTCAACTAAACTAATACAGTTGTGTGAAATCTGTAGACATAATACATTAAATGAAAGTCAAGTTGGAGTTTTTTCCCTGAAAGTATATAGAGTAGGATAAAATATGTGTTTTCGGAGTGTATTTGATCAGATGATGTGGCTCAGTTTCATGTGCTTCCACGATGTGCTGTTGAGGATCTGGTGTCGTTGTTTCCAACAGCTTGTGTCTGCTGATGACCTGACACTGATGCAGGATTGAATATCAGATCGTACTGCAGGCTAGAGCATGGCAGCACTGTCAGAAAACATCTACAGCCTAGAGCGACATATAACATGTCAGAAGTACAAAAAAACGTCAACCTTTAGGAGAAATACAAATCTGCTTCTGGTCTCCTTTATGCTTTACAAAGTAGAAAGGAGTACACAAATTGTCAGATCATAGCGATTGTGCTACTGTAGCTATGGCCGGTGTTCATTTACCGTACTGATTAGTAACACCAAGATATAGCATCCAGAGAAGGTCTAAGGTCGGACCCAACAACTATTCCTGGACTGAAACCTAAAACCTGCTGTGGCTGGAGTCCTCTTCTTACTTTAGCTCTGTTGTGATTGGCTGATTCCTCCAAACTATCTTTACAGAAAAAGCTCAAACTCCGTCAGAACTATTCTTGTACAGTTTAGTGACGAGTACTGTAAAGTATTGCATCTAAAGAATCATGTTTACCTCTCACAAATGCTGAAAAAAACATTTAGGACTCAATTTCTCTATACAAAACAAATACACTTTTTGGAAGAATGACTGATGATGAATGATTTGAAATGATTCAATAGATATGTTTTCACAAAGGGACTGTTTAACGTTTTATTACTCAAGATTGTTAAGATGGGAATGTTCGAGATATGGGCCGTAGAGATATTGATGAAGAAAACAGTTCCAACATGAGATTGCTCACAACAAGCTCTGTGGAATGTCTTGAGTAACAGGGTCATGATTTCTGTTGAGAGATATGCTGTTGAGTTCTTCCAATGTATTTCTTTGTAAACAAGCAAAGTGCTAGTTCCAGTCATCTGGACAGAAGGCTGATACTGTATCTCTGTGGTTAATATTACAAACACATGGCAACTCACACCAGACTATCTATTGACAGTTAGCACTACAGGAATATGACAAATAGATACTGTTGAATTTGGGTTGAAACTATCCCTTTACGTTAAGTTACCACTTCTGTGAAACATAAATGACTCAAAATGGGGCAAGAGTTTTGGCTGTGAGTGAGGCCTGAATGATGATCATTTTTTTCAGTTTTATTTTTAAGTAAGGCTACCTTTGAGACCAGCAGATGGTTTGAGTTTTGTATATATTATGCATATATGTTGGCAATTTCCTTGACATATTTCTAATGTCTTAGTCATTCACCCCAGCATCATGTTAACTACAATCTACAACTCATATTTCCAAAAGGGGTTCTATCATTATTTCTTGTGTGTAAAGTAGCAAAGAGGTTTTTCTTTTCTTTAACCACAGATATTATTTGTAGGCTATTATTTGACTATTCAACTATACCAATTTCATTAATCGACTTTTTTTTATTTCCCAGTTGTCTTTTTTTCTTATTCTTCATGAGAAATCTTATTTAGGAGACCCCCCCCCCAAGTGTGGCCACATAACCAGAGTAAAGCCAGGGAGCAAAAACAGATCGGACTCCTCTCTCCCAATGTTTTCACCCCATTCAACTTTTGGTTTCTGTGTCTTTGTGTTGCTGTTTATGTCTAAAAAAAAGCCCTGAAGCCTCGGCCCGGTCACATGGTCTCTAACCCCCCCCCCCAAAAAAATCTCTATCTCTTGAACGCGCTCGTGCTGAGGCCTGAGTGAGAGCAGCATAAAACTTGGGACATAAATCAGGCTCCCATAAATAATGGCCGTACTTCCCTTTACATCTCCGTTGGACTAACAGACAATAAAAACACCAATAAGCAGAGATTGGATCTAATTTATTGCCTCATAAAAGCAGACGCAGAGCTCAGTGCAGCTATTACTGCAGAACACACACTCCCAGCCAGGTTACAATTAAAAACTAATAAGGTCACACTCTTTAGGTGGATTAGACTACTTTAGGTACATATATACCTTTAAGATGTATTTTAAGGTAAAGAGCACACCTTATTTTTTAGCTCATAGGAACATATTACTTTAACTTTTTCACAAATGTCCTCTATTAAACACAAATAAAAGTACGTATTCAAATGTTTTGGAGTTCTTTGAAATAAATAATACCATCAATAATAGCAAGAACAATAACAGTAAAACTATTAGATCTTAAACTTTTTTCTTTGTCTTTTAATTTGTCTTTTTCATATTTATTACTATTATTTTACAATTGTATTTACAATTTCTACCCGGAACTTGAACTAATTAAAAATATAAATAATTAATGTTACATTTTAAATTAGATAACAATTAAACTGGAATTGAAACACGTGTTTTACCCTCAGTATCTCCAAAACAAAAGAGCCCACTGATAAATAAAATAGTGTAAAAACATATTCCAGCACACGATCCACCCGGAAACAAATATCTGTTCTCCAACAAAACTTCCCATAAATTCCTCGGAATTTACAACAAAAAAAAATGGATAAAAAAGTAAGCAGCTGCTGTGGTGTATTGTGGTGTTGGAGCTCTGTCAGCAGTGTGTGGTGTGTTCATGTCGCCTCGGCCTACTCACTGCTGCTTTCTGCTGCTCAATGACTTCACTCCCACTCACATTGCTGCTTCTGTTGCCTCTTTCTCAGAGTCAGAGGGCAAACCAAATGGCATGGGAAAAAGAGGAAAACGACTGTGTGAGCTAAATAACTTGTGCATTTGTCTCTGGTTTATTTCTCAACAGATACATTATTTCTCCATGACATACGAGTGTATTTTCTTTGCGGAAAAGCAGCGTAAAAATATGGAATACTGAATTTAAAAGGGGAGAAATGGAGAGAGAGGTTTGCTTGTTATGTAGACACAGAGAGGGGCTGCTGTCAGCCTCTTTGCGGGGCCTGAAAGATTGATCACCGCACTTCTTTTCCCACTCGGGGCTCCTCGGGACCTCCCTAAAAATACGCTCCTCCAAACTCCCTGATCTTTATAAAAATCTACATGTGCGTCCTGTGGAGTCTGAATGCCCCATCAGCACACTCTCACTTAGTATTAGCGTTTACATTATTGCTGCTGTATTATTATTTTTTGACTAAGAGGAACAGGAGGCCTGCCTCTTCCCCTCCTTCCATGCAGGAGCGACCTCGCTGTGAACTCTCTGTGCGTAAACACAGCGAACATTTTAACACTCATGCATCACACTGTGGAGAGAGTGTGAGAGAAGCAAGCAAAACATTGGTAGTGTGCAGCAGAGGCTATTCAAGGTGGATTTTATTTAGACAACATAAAGGCTTACTATTTTACGCATACGCACACTTAGGGAAAGCCATTAAATCACAAATACAAGAAGAGGTCTATTAAGAAATGTAAATGTTCACTTACACCAACAGGCTGCCTCCCTCCCCAGTTAAATCTAAATGTTTCTCTCCTAGAATCTGCAGAAACCTCCTCCATCCTCTCCTCCTGAGCTGCTGCGCCATCTAAAACCCTCCCAAACTTTCTAAATTGAGGATTTTCAGCCTCTGTCACACTTTATAAGATTAATGATCTGTGTGGTATAAACAGTAGTTTTTTTTCTAAGGGAGCCATATTGTAAACGGTGGTGGCCAGCGCCTAATGTTAACAGTCATTACATCACCCAGAGGACCGAAATGTGTCCGAGGGATGCGCTATTGTTTGTGCGTAACGCGGGGCCGGGATGCGCCGACCCGCCGCCCACACAGCGCACATGGCGACCGGCCGCCTTCACGTTTTTTCTCCCTGGACTTTACCCCCCGTGAGGACAAAACAATAGCAGCTATCCTGCGAAATAGCCCCTCTCTGCCACAGAAAATAATAATGCTGCTTCCCACAGCCATCACTGCCGTCAGGCCCGGGCTCCTGATTGGTTGTCTTCGGTCACGTGACCAGGAATTGGCTGCAATTTCGCCCCATAGATCTTCAGTTTAGCCTACCCAGGTCCCCATACGCTAGTAATATCACCAATATACAATTATTAAATAGCCACCGCATTTACGCCATTGCGGTCGGGACCCTTACACGCTCGTGGTTTTTTTTTTTCATTTATTTTTGTACAAAGCCATATTGTGTTGTGAGCGTGTGCGGGCGTGCTTGCATGTGTGTATGTATTTTTTTATTTTGGGGAAGGGATTGTTTCGGGGGTCTCGCCGTTTGAGGTAGAAGCCGGTTTGAGGGAGCAATGAATTTTGAATTTGAGAGGGAGATCGGTTTTATAAACAGCCAGCCGTCCCTAGCAGAGTGCCTGACGTCCTTCCCCGCCGTCCTGGAGTCATTTCAAACTTCATCAATCAAGGACTCGACAGTAATTCCGCCTCCCTTTGAGCACACCATCCCCAGCCTCAGCCCCTGCACAGCCAGCCAGCCGAGACCGACTGCTAGGAGCCAGCAGAACCGGAGGACCTCCGTCACTAATGGCCTCCAGACGCAGCACCGAGCCGCCCATCAGCCCTGCCCGCCCGGCCAGGCCCCTGCCCCTTCCCCGGCCACCGCCATCCTGGCCGGACCGCTGGCCCACGAGTTCCCCTGGATGAAGGAGAAGAAGTCATCCAAGAAGCCCCCCAAGCCTGGGAGCAGCTCCAGCGGTGGCATATCCATCATCCCCCCTGCCTCTTCCTCCCCGTCGCCGACCGCCTCCGGGTACGCTTCGGCGGGCATCGAGTCACCCACAGGTCGGTATGCTGGGAGCGGCTGTGTGTGTGTGTGTGTGTCATGGGAGTGTGATATGCAGCTTGTGCTTTATTTGTGTGTTCATCTTCATTTCGAATCCACTATATAACTTACCATTCATTACACACAGCAAGGATTTGGTTAGATGACATTGTCTTTTTCCAGTGTGTGTGTGTGTGTATTGTGCAGTGCTGTGATGCTGTGTCAACAGGGAAGCCAAATCGACACCCCTGCATTATGCTGCAGTGCTTTGCTCTATAGTCTTCATCATGCATGTACATATGCACCATTTAACGCGATGTTCAAAATATATTGGTCATGTTTAGCTTTCAGAATTAAGTTTTAAGAGTGCAAACCAGGCACACCTGCATCTTTTAGTTATGCACCATCTAAAGCTTACACTTCCAATCGTTGTTCTGCCTATGTACACTTCTTTATTGTGCGTAAAGACGTACAGAGGCGGTTTTTTTTCATCCATTCTGCAGATTCTGTTGTTTGGGTGCATGGTGGGGCTTCAGCAGCGTCGCCATGGCATTATATATTCATAACACAACTGAGGGGGTAGCCATATTGGATGGAGGTAGGGAATATAATGGCGAGGCAGAGCAACAGAATATGATGGGGTGGGGGTTGGGGGAGTTAGCTACATGCACACAGGATACAGACTGCACACAATCAGATTTTCTTGGGTTAAGGCCATTTCTGTCTTTTTCACTGCCCTCCATTGCAATCACTGTACTTTTTTTTCTCCACACACATAAAATCCCACCAGGTCTCGTGTTCCTTTCTCGCCCAATTTTCTGCCTTTTCTGCCTCATTCACAAAGCTATTCATGGTTTAAGTTATGTTTGGTGTCACATCGACATTCCTACATCTCCCTGTACATTTCCTCATGATTTATTTATTTTCCTCTCTTTCGATTCTCTGAGCTCATACTGCAGCCTCTCACGCTCCAGACTTTACAGAAGAGAAAACCAGTTTTACCATTATCATCTGTATTTATCTGCCTTTTTACTATATTATTATTTTTTTACCATCAACAAATTGGTCCGCTCTAACAGTTATGGCTGTGGCTGCTACTGTAATCGGAAGGAGTATTTTTTTACGAGAGTGTTTGTGTTTTATTACTGTTTTATTACAGACAGAAGAGCCGAGGGGATTTCTGCTCGATGCTGAAGCAGCTTATTTCTTGGTTGGAAATCTCGCACGCAATAAAATTGCAGAGGTTTTACAGCTCTCATGAAATAGATTACAATTTGAAGTTTAAACGAACTATAAAATAAAAAATAAAAAAGATTTTACACATAAATCCCCAATATTATTTTTGCTCTCCTTTTATTTGTATTTGTCTCTGCAGACCCGAGCCATGCGGGTCTGGATGGTGGAGCCGGGTCCCGACGGCTGCGCACCGCCTACACCAACACCCAGCTGCTGGAACTGGAGAAGGAGTTCCACTTTAACAAGTACCTATGCCGGCCCAGGAGGGTGGAATCGCCGCGCTGTTGGACCTGACCGAGCGGCAGGTGAAAGTTTGGTTTCAGAACCGACGCATGAAACACAAGCGCCAGACTACGCACCACCGGGACGGAGGGGGGCATGAATCCAGCGACCCGGGCGGGTTTGAGCCGCTCGAAGGTGCCGATGCCTCCTCTCCGTACTCGAGCCAGCCGCTGGAAGCATCTGGCACCGGGGAGGCGACGTCGGACGGAGAGGCGGGGAGCTGCAATCCATCTTCGGCCGCCTACGCGAATGACAGCGGGGATAATACACAACCCACGCCGGAGGAGGGAGGCCGATTGAGCCGCCCTGAACGCCCACCGCTTCCAGGGGCATCTGGCTCCTCTGACTCCCCTCCTGCGCCTCAGAACTCCGCCGATATCCCGGGTCTGATGCAGCTCAGCGAGGCCGGGCCCGCAGCACCCGATCCGTCCTTCTTCGAGCAGCGGGATTCCTCTGCTCCTGATGCCGCGTCCTCATCCACCTCCTCGCTCCCCGACCTCACCTTCTTCGCCGGGGACTCCTGCCTGTCTCCCAGCCTGCAGAGCTCCCTGGATAGCCCGGTGGATTTCTCCGAGGAGGACTTCGATTTATTCACAAGCACACTGTGCACCATAGATCTGCACAACCTCAACTTCTGAGAGAAATAAAGAACACTAATAAAAGAGGAGGACGGGTGAACAATCGAGCGGAGGCGACGGCTGTTTAAAAAGCATTAAAGCTTCGAGGCAACATTCCTGAAACATTTCTGAATGAATTTATGTTCTTTTCAAAATATTGGTTCGTCTTTTTGCTGGTGTTATTTTGCGGCTATAATATAGAGATAATTAAAATGTTAAACATCGAAGGAACATTTTATTTTTCCATCATCGAAACGTTTTTTTTCTTGTCCATTCTTCAGGTAGCCTATTGCCTCGTTTTTGTTCAAATGATTAGCCCTTTACCGTTTGTGTGGATTTTTCCTCGTGCATTTTGGTGCAGCTTCATGGATTCTAAATAACTTCTCAGGAACTGTTCGATGCAGAAAGCTGGACTGCTTTTACACAATCTCAACTCTAGAGAAGCCCTGCTGATGACCCGAGTTTTAGACCCGTTTATTTATTGAGATTCTTTAATAGTGAAAATCCAAATTATTTATTGTACATATATTTTCATAGTGGAATAATAATAATAATAATAAAAACACACAAACATTTACGATGTCTTTGTTTTGGCTAAATGAATTAACGGAGTGCCTAATAACACCTAATAATTGTGTGAAAATATACGGCATGCAGTAAATATATTTTTGTATGAAGTGAACGATAATAGTAGCTGCTTACAGTGAATTTTTTAATAACCTATCGTAAATAACAAACAAAATGAGCATCAGTAGACCTATTATTATTTTTATGCTAATGTTTATTGTTATTCGTTTTACAATATTTTGCCAAATTGGACATTTTGAATCTGTTTAAATAGCATAGCATATAGGCCTATATGTTGTTCCATAAGAGGTAGCCTAGTTTTACACCAGATTGTTCTTTTATTCTAATTGTTAAGATAAGGCTTAAGGCTATGTCATGAAATAGGTCTATTTGTTATTTTATTTTTTTGATCGTCTGATATCCTATTTTAATTTTGTGTCATGATGCTAGTTTCCAGTTTAAATGTTCCAACTTGTTTTCCCACCCTTTAGGCTACAACATAAACATATAGCCTGATATAGCCTGGCATGGCCCAGTATGGTTGTTTAAACAGAGATAACCCTTAAGAGCGAGATATTTTCCAGAGCAAATAAAAAGAGGAGAAACAGTCCGAGGCCACAGCGGGGTAATTGTTTCCCTCCTTCACAGCTAGCTTAGCATTAAATTGGTAGCCCTCTGCCTCTGAGCTGGAGCCTATGGTTAGCATAGCATGGCCTAGCTTCCACCATGTCAGAGCAGCAAAGATGCTACAATATAGTCAATACTGAGGAGGCCCAGAGCTAACATGATCTAGCTACTTTAGTGAAGCTAACTGTAGCTTGTATTGCTAATTATCCTCCTCTATTAAGATAGAAGGGTAAATATAGAGCAAACCTTGAATTAGCATGGTTACCGTTAGAGAGATAGAGAGTGTATGTTTTTATGTGTGTGTGTGTGTGTGTGTGTGTGTGTGTGTGTGTGTGTGTGTGTGTGTGTGCTAACTAGCTGCTCCTCCCCCCACAGTCAAAATGGCGCTGAAGACAAAGCAGGATGTGAACAATGAGCAGTGGCATCCATTACAGGATGACTGCTCAGTGTAGGCATGGTGTTTACTGTGCATTTGCATATAATAAGGATAAGAATAGTAATATATAATAATATATCATTATAATTATAATAGCAATAATAATATATTTGCATATGCATATTTTTCGATATATTTGTAGAATTCAAACATTTGTAGACTATATTAAATTGCCAAAAAAACATAAGCAGGCTGCAAAGTAAGAGAAAATAGGAACATGTGGGTTGATATTGGTAACACAACCAGTAAACAATGGTGTTATATTGCAATGACATTGTCAATGTGATCTATTAATGAATGCCTTTGAATAGCCTACATAACACATAGGGACTCTTGGTTTAATAAACCCTGCCTAATCGCCACTCCATCACCATGAGAAAAATTGAGGCCAATTACAATTAGATAAAGATTATAAAAATCCTTACCTGGGAGAGCCTTATTTAAACATGGTATAACTTAGTGTTTCCGTGGAATTCCTTAAAATGTGGCATATAAAATAATAAATCAGAACCCCACTCATATTCACTGCGACTGATGCTTGCACTATGTTTTATCAATGCAATAACATAATAAAAACACATACAGAGACAAACTCACCTGATGCATTTGAGGACAGGTTTTAAATTGTGTCGATTTAAGTCCTACAGAAACCAAAGGAAAAAATAATATAACAATGACAATCACATATCAAAATAGTTATAAAGCTATACTACCACAACGAGTAACGATAACAATAATAATATAATAACTACAACAACAACAACAACAATAATAATAATAATAATGCACAATATTTAATATTTGAATGTTTAGGCACAATAACATAATCCTCATGCTGTTTCATATTTTCTATGTCCTGTAAGGGCATTACATGTAATCAATGCAGTGACATATTATGTGAATTAGATTACAATATAATAGAATAAATGTTTTTGACCACCATGCACCATACCCCAGTATAGAATCATGGGAAACTCCACTGATCTATATAAGGCACGTCACCACTGTCAAAAAAACAGAGCTAAAATAAGATGAGCTAAAATGAGCTAAGCTAAGCTCAGTTGAGCTAAACTGGCTAAACCCAACTAAAATTGGCTGAAACAAGCTGCTACTGGCGTCAGACGAGTTAATGAACCAAATAATTTTATTTCCCGAAATCTTCAACTTTTAATTTGCAAAAAATAGGTATCTATTAGGCTGGTAAACTGAAGACAGTCACATAAAATAAATACAGTAAGTAATATTTAGCAAGCAACCAATCATGTCACATCTGATATGTTGCCCTTTGATTAGCTCTCAACATATTTTTCATTTGTGCATAATAAAATAAATTAAAATATAAATAACACAAGGTGAACCGCTCATTATGTCATCGTGCCTCAATGTCTGTTACAAATCAAATGCAGTAATACCCATATTCAAATAACAAATATTGTATGGCCTTCAAAAAGCTTCATCAAGAGAAGTTGTTAAAGATTTTTTTTTTTTGTAAACATAACTTAGGAGAGACTGCCAAGTGAAGCAGAGAAAAGCTAACTGGGCCTCTGTACCTCATTGAAAACTGGCCTTGTCTAAATGAACACTTTGATATTTGGCCAGATTCTTAAGAAACAATCCTGGCCAATGAGAAAGGTCATCTAACTCTGCTTCCCCTCCAGCAAAGCTAATGTATAGCTTCAGCTAACAGCTCTAAAATCAAGTGGGCGTCCTCCAAAGGGACTTATATCTGCATCATTTCTGTATCAACATTGTTTTTTGCAGAGCTATACAGCAAAGGAATACTTGCCAGGACAAAAAACAGCAACGATTAACTTTGCACATATTCGATAGGATTATTATACCCATTTTATTTGTCAATTTCAGAATGCTAAAGCCTTTTACCTGCTTATGCTTAAAGGTTCAGTTGATAACTTTTAGTCATATTTACTCCTGATTTGCACACTTGCAATGCATCTAGGAGGAAAACAACCAATCAGAGCAGAGGTGACTAAAACAGTGTGACACAGCAACAGTTACAATAGAAAATTAAGAAAAACATCAAAAACTAAATCAAATCCTTTATACCAAAAAAGGCCAGAGTTTGAAATTAAAAGTTTATTTTAGTGCAAATGAACATGATCTTAAAACTATAATGACATACTTTGTCATAGTTTCTTGTTCCAGTGTTTGGGTGCTTAACAGCAGGCTAAAACATGTTTCTGAAAATATTTGAGGTAATAAATAAGCAATGCAGTAACAGAATGTTCATATATATGTGATCTTGCGCTGCCTAGTTTGAATGTTTGATTGACACTTCGTCATAGGCCCCTCGATTGGTTGTTTTTTTTTGGCAGTTAAATCTTTAAAATGCCATCAGGAGCACTATTGGAGGCAGAGGAAAAAAACAATCAGTCTAAAGCCAATCTGTCAATATGTGGTAAAGGTTGAACAAATATTGTAAAAAGGTAATTTTTTATAATCAGTGCTAAGCTTTAAGTTTAGTGTAGAGTCACAGAAAATGTAAGCATATTAATTATATATAAAGCTCATATTAGTTAACTAACTTCAATGCACATGGCACGTGATGAGTGGGTTAGGAAGGACTTTAAGGAAATATAAACTATAATTAAAAAACAACAAATATGGATGTAAAAAAACAACTTTATGTACATATAAAGCTTATATTGAACTTATTTTAAATAATGCCTGTTAACCAGACTGAATATATGGCATCCACTGCAACACACACTCTCCATCTGAGGTATCCTGTAGACAAAGAGATTACAGCAGAGTACATCTCTATGCTGGGAGACATATCTCACCTTCTGAGTGCCTGTGTGTGTGTGTGGTGTGTGTGTGTTTGTTGTGTGTGTGTGTGTGTGTGTGTGTGTGTGTGTGTGTGTTTCAGTAATATCTCTCTCTCCTGGCTGTCACCGCCTGTCGGCTTGCTGCCATGCTGTAATATGCGGACTGCTCCTTTATCTCCTGCATCACCGTCACCATTACTGTTATGATTTCTGCCTCTTTGGTGTGTGTGTGTGTGTGTGTGTATGTGTGTGTGTGTGTATGTGTGTGTGTGTGTGTGTGTGTGTGTGTTTGTGTGTGTGTGTGTGTATGTGTGTGTGTGTGTGTATGTGTGTGTGTGTGTGTGTGTGTGTGGTTTGTGTGTGTGTGTGTGTGTGTGTGTGATATTGCATAACTCAGGCGTGACAGATCACCCACTTAGCAGCACTGGTGAAATATATGTGAGCACTGGATTTTTATCATCCTGGGCGTCAAGAGGAAACTTTACCCTCACAAACACTGCTCGACTCACACACATTAATGTTGCTGACACACGTCTCAACCTGGCAGACAAAGTGGAGGGATTATAAGCACGACTTCAAGGTAACTCTTGTACCTATAGGTGCAAAACTGTTTCCAAAACGCAGCAGAAAGGCAAAGTATGGCTCCACTTTCACATAAAACAACACTGAAAAAACTGCAATGTTGACTTTAATTACATTTATTATGTCATTATGGTTTATTAGTTGAAAGCAATAGTATTAAGTTGAAATAAAGATAAAGGTTCAACTTAATATTATTGCTTTCAACTAACCTAATACTGATTTGATTGATCTGAAACTATAATAAGAACAATTTGCCACATTTTGAAACATGTATTTTCATTTACTAACAGCTTTTTGAAATGTACAAGTGTGCATTTGATTACTTATTTTAAGTAAAATCTTTATCTGTGACTTCATGACATTTATAATTTAAGAAATTGTGAAATCAATCAATGGATGACCAATATTCAAACCTGCATTATTACATACCAGACAGATTTTTCAAAACCAGGCAAACCAAAAGTGTATTTTTGTTACAGCTTATGAATTGATCTGTGTGGTTTGCTTAATTGTACCTAAATGTAATGTTACATTACATCTAATTTGGACGCTGGTATCCAAAGTGACCCACAATAAGTACATTAAACCATGAAGATACAAGCTCAAAAAGCAAGAATCCTGCCGGTACATTCACTTTCAATAATCCAAACCATTTGAAGTGCTATTCATATGGAAGTGAGACTTTAGATTTGGATTTGCCAAAGTGCAGACCAACAGGTGGGTTTTCATTCTGAACGGATGTAGAATCTCTGCTGTCCTGATATCAATGAGGAGCTCTAATTCTTATCTGGATTTTGGAGACGGGATAGCAAACAGTTTGAGCTTTACTGCAGAATGAAGACCCAGTTGGTTTCACATTCATCTACTGAAGGAGGACGATTCTCTGTGCACTTCTCAGATTAACACTTACGTGTACCTGCAGATTCGATGACATCACAGCTAGGTTAAACCCAATCCTTGTCCAGTATGCAGCTTTCACAGGAATGATGTGAATGCTGTAAACTCCCGGTCATGAACCCTGAGAAAGCACTCAGTAAGGACATCTTTAACACTTTAAAGGGTCCAACGTTAAACAGTTAAAGGTATTTAAAGGTACTTGAACAGATTATAGTGAAATCAGACAAATGATCATTCAGAGCTTGGTATTTTCATATGATTTGTCTAGAAGGGGTATTGCAATTTTTATTTGCCACAAATAAAGCCATAAGTACAAATGATAACCCTTTTATAAAGGGATTGTTTTTCTATTATCAGATTTTATCTATGAACACCTTTGTCAACATTCCACAATTTGAGGTTTTATTTGATAATGTTAAGTTTAATTATACAACAATAACATGAAACCAGTAAAGGTATTAAAGACAATAAAATACATTTATTTATATGTTTATTCCACTCATGGCAATTATTATAAAACAAAACATGAACACTTTAAGCAGTTTTTCCCATGATGAAACAAGAGCAGGGACAAGAAAGTTTTATTTAACCTGCCCGTTATTCAAATTCAGTCACAGCTGCTCATAAATACTTAGAGACACATAAAAACCAAAATCACAATCGAAAGTCAACACAACTATCTACCATCAGCGAAGCAGGTTACCTGACATGTTCATACTGTCTAATTATTCTTTCTTTATACATTTTCTCAAACCAAAATATGTTAATATAGCCCTTTAAAATCATTTGGTAAAGGAGGAGGCATGTGGCGCAGTGGACTAGTGCGTTGCTGTTCGGATCAGGGGAGCACAGGTTCAAACCCCACTGCAGTCAGCATGTCGTTGTGTCCCTGAGACACTTCACCCCAAATTGCTCCTGTGGGGATTGTCCACAGCATTGAGTATGTAAGTCGCTTTGGATAAAAGCATAATAAGTAACATGTAAAGAATTCCCATTTGTGTTGAAAGTGCAAACTGGCACTTAAAGTTACATTTCCTTCTATGCTGCTCATCCTCTGAAGTTAAAACTAATTTGTTTTGCATATTTTCTGGTAGTATTCTGTTTTTTGCTGTATGCATTACTAAAGAAGTCTTAATCAGTTCAATCTTTGCATTTTAACTGCCATGACTCAATAAACAGTGTATTTGTGTGTTCTCATGCAGGATGTGCAATATGCTTTGAATTGGATTGTATTGGGGTTTCACTGTTAACCAAAACGAGACAGTTACATATTCACAACATCACATTTTTATTTTGAATGGGGCAGAGATGGAGTGAGTCCTGGACTGGAGTGCCGATTTTCGGGACTCGCGATCGACTCGGACTCGCTCACAGATTGACGCGGACTCGACTCGGACTCGTGAATTCTCGCGCACGATGACTCTGACTCTTGAATTTTTTGCCCACGATGACTCTGACTCGTTCATTTTTCATCCACGATGACTCAGACTCGACTTGTACATTGACGCTCCGACTTCGACTCGGACTCGAGCAAGTTTTGTCTCGAGTTAGATGTAGGCCTACTCTGTCCTGGCGTGTGCACAGGGCCGTCCCTGGCCAACTTGGGGCCCCAATCAACATTGTGAGATGAGGCCCCCCCCCCAACCGACAGGAGTGAAAACAATTTTTTTGGAAACAAAGTACTTTGCAAATATAATTCCTGTTTATTATTATTATCAACACAGTTACTTTTTTATACAGTGAGGTAAATGGTAAATGTGCATGTATGTCGTTCAGTATGCGTTTACAGGTGAATACGTCTGCATTTCCTGCCAAATACTAGCCTCAAAAAGATTAAAATATAATGAATGCAAATAAACTACTTCTACTAATAATAATAATCAATTCAATAATATAAATACTATATTATTTTATTATAATATAGTTGTAATATAGTCAAGACAAAACATGCTTATTACATGCTCAAAAACTGATATTTCTTAAATCTGTATTCAAATGTAGTTCCCTCTGTCAGCAATGTATCAACAACTACACACACATTTCTATCAGTATTTCTCTGTGTTGTGGTTGACATGATGATGACTGTTAGGAGTTAAGGGGAGAGGCTGAGCATCACCATGAAATGTGCAAATTGACATCAAAATGAATAAAAGGGGAAAAAAGGCTCCATGTTTTTTAGGCTGTAAACTTTAACTGTTATGTAAGCCAACTAGACAGACAGTTTATCACTCTTCCTCCTGTAAATATATATTGCGCAGAGAACTGCGCTGAGAACTGCGCACAAGCCGAGCTCATAAGCCGAGGCCCCCTGCGCAATGTGAGGCACCATGCAGCCTGCATGATCGGCCTGTAGGGAGGGACGGCCCTGCGTGTGCACCTGCGAGGCGAGTTCACGTACTGGGCCCCCGCATTTCAGTCTAAAGATATCCAGAGACACACCCCGCCTCCTGCTGTATGCTTTCACACATTCTGCTTCCACATTGGAAAAGAGCAGCGCAAAATGCTCGTTATGTGGAAAAAAGATGTTGGAATCATTGTGACACATTCTAATGTCCTGACAGCGGAGTATCAGAATGTGATTCATGGAAAAGCTACACAGAATCTGTTTAATGTGTGTTGTTATACGTCAGATTAAATGCAGGAGACAATTTTTGTTTTATGTGAACTTTTATTTCAGGAGACCAGGCTGTTAGCGCTTTACTTTTTTCTGTGAGTGTTTAGCATCCACTAAGCTAAGTTACCATCCGTTCTGTAGGGGGGCACAGGCAGAAGATCAATGCCACAGACTCTGAGGGCCCCATCAATTCACACACACTTACACACACTGTATATTGAGTTGTCAGGTAAGCCTTGGAGGATACATACCAAACACAAATTCCTCAGTGTGTGTGTGTTGCTCTCTCTCTCTCTCTCTGATAGGTCAATAAAGAGCCATTCCCCAGGATTTACTGGTCTAAAGGTACAAACTCAGACAATTGTCAGTCAATCCAACTGGACCAATTAGCAGCCAGCGGACTGCTGAGTGCTCAGCTCAATGCTAACAAGCAGCCATGTTTATCAAGCTGACTACTGACATGGCTGAAACTGTCCAATCAGGAAACTGCTTGTCTACTGCAGGTATGAAAGTGACCCATAAAACATTTGGAAAAATATTGTATTTTCTTATGTGTTGCAAAAAAAACATTAGAGAAAAAAGGAGAATTGGGTCCTGAAATAGCTTATAGACATTGGGAAATAAAGACAAGTATGGCACAATATAACTGTTTGAATTGGAGAAGAACGTTGAAAATGGTGAGTGTTTGTGACATGACATGTAATATTAGGCAATTTAATATGACTGCATTCAACCATAAAGATACATCCTCAAAAATCCTGTTGGTAAATTTTTTTTCAACAAGCCAAACCCTTAAAGTGCAGCATTGGCTTCAAATAAGCCAAACATTTAAGTGCGTACAAAAGTATCATTAGTATAATCAACACCTTCAAGTTTGTCAAAGTTCTCATGTCCAAATAAATCAACAAAATCGCTATGGTTCGCCAAACCATTTTTGCAGATGTTTATCAGGTCTGCACCAACAGAAACATATACAACATTTGGTCAAAGCGTCTTTGGAACTCATTTTAATGCTCACATTGAAGGCCATTTGCAACATGAGTTTGATCCTTGAGTAGTTCCACCATGATGCCCATTGTAAGTAAATTACTTTTCTATCATGAGATTGCATTACAATACTCACTGTCCACCATCAGCTGTGTGTAGCTAAGGACAAATAAGGCTAATATTTTATTAACTATCATACTTGGGTTACTACAGTCTGGAGGAGTTATCATGTTCACAATAGCAATGATATTCCAACAAAGCAAAAACAATTTATTATGTACATTTTATATGAAAAAATCAAATGCATACATAAAGTGAAACTGTACAAACAAACCGTAGTTACAATATAAGTCATCTGTGGATTTATAAAATACTCTGAGCACAAACCCCTGTAGCTAATGTTGAATCTGGGCATTTAGAGCAACATTATGGTAATGAAAAACAGGTACATAACTCCTGCTATAGCTATCCTCAGGAACAGCACATGACAGAAGAAGACTTTTAGCTTGCAATGCTAACTTACAATATTAATTAATATTAATGCAACTCCTTTGGACAGTGGCCATCTGTGGGTATGTGAGGTCCACCCAATGGCAGTAATAGCGTTTTTAACATTCAGAACTTAAAGGGGACCTATCATGCTATATTTAAATAATATATAAGGTATATATATATAAGGTATATTAATACGTTTTAATTTTCAAAATACGAAACAGATCATGCATTTTAGCCATGCCTCATTTTGCCTCACTCCAGCTCTGTCTTTGCAAGGTCTGATTCAGCTGACCACGCCCCCATGCGGAAGAGGGGGGCGTGACACGGCCCCGGCACGAGCGTCATGTTATCATGCTTGCTGTGATTACGAGTGGAGAGTCAACATGGCCCAACCTCTCATTCCCCTGATTGGTGGAGAGTTGACCAATCAGGCGGAGTGCACCTACATTACGTCAAAAAGGTGCAAATAAAAAATCCACCCGTATCAAATCCGTTGCAGCCCCGTTTTTAGAGATTTGGGTATGGAGGAAAAGAGAGAGGGTTGTGTTTTCTGACACTTTGTGAGTTCCCTGGAACACCGGGGACACATATGTATGTATAAAAGACATCACAAAGTGCATTTTGCATGATAGGTCCCCTTTAAAATGCTTTTAAGGACCATGATGGTGCTATGTTCTTAAGTGGGTTTTCTATTTAAATATAATCTTACATTCTGTAGAAATAGCTTTATGTCATTATGGGCTGCAGTGCTGGACATAACAAAGGTCTATCACCAGCATATTCTTCATATTAGACATTAAAGGAACATGGATATTGATCGATATTCTATCTGTCCAGTGGCTTCAGCTACTGAACACCTAAAAACATACAAACTGTGGGTTTGTGTGAGAGTGCTCATCGAATAATGCAACACAGTAAAATGTAGCTACAGAATTTACATTAGAAAATTGAGTGTGGCCAGTTAGAAACGTTTTGACAATCTCTAATCGCACACATTGAAACGTAACATATGCAAGCTTGTTTTTGTTTCTGTCTGAAATGTAAAAGTGTCCATATTAGGATGGCAATATGCTACGCTTCGTCTTCTGCTTTAATTTACACTATGAGGTAGTATCACCATACAGGCGCTAACTGACCAGCAGAGACAATCCAGACGTCACATCACTTCAAACTGGCCCTAATGTTTTCAAGCATTCTATCATTAACACTTACAGCTTTATACAATGTTGTGTAATTCCCTTGAAATGCCTTGTGTGACTCATGCTGAGGAACTGATGGGAAATAATTAGAGTCATGCAGAAATGGGCACGGTTCACATTATTTATATTAAGCAGACCAGACGCCTCCACAAAACTACGATGATGTGGCACAGACAGTTCAGACAAGATGGAGATCAGGGCCTTCATTTAGTCTTATACAGCAGAAACTATTATTCATGTTCAATACCAGCTTGGGTTGTTCAATGCTTTAAGCTCTGCTGTAACACTTAACTCCTTCTGAGTCTGCTGGGGGGTTCCTGGTTGTGCGAAGAAGTTGTAAAGACTGTCAAGGATGATACAAAAATCTCATTGCTGTGCTCACAGGTACCCACCTAAACCAAGGTTCCATGTGTGGTCCATGCAATAGATGAAAACATCAAATGAGGCTGCAGCCACATATTTGATCTCCATTAACATGGCCTGATATGACGGTTGCTCTATGATAACTCTGTGCCACAATGGGTAAACTTTACAGGCCACACTGCTCCAGAAACTGCTTAAGAACAATCCACAATTCCGACAAATTGCTCTTTTATATCCAGCATCTCTGTGACACGTATGACTCGCTTCTGCTTAAAAAAAAGTGCTCTGTCCAAAATAATGGAAAACGTCCGACTTGTCTCATTAAAATCAGATTAACGTTTTTTTTCAGTCCTGTACACCATTAGTTGCAAAGTCTGAATCCCAATGTCTATTATTGCACTGCGACTAACTGCATGGCAAACAGAATACAGCATCTTTCTCTTTGCTGTGTTCTCACTTTATGAACCTACAAATATTGGGTTATTGTCTACCTGCAGTCCTCAGGGACCACCGTGCCGCCTACAAAGAGCCTCTGTCGCCTTTGCCAGGCGGCAGAGGCTCACCGGGTTCCAGAAAGCTGGGGATAAGAGCAGGCGGGAAGGTGATACATCTGCAGAGCACCTGGACATAGACACATCACAGAGAGTAGGGTAAAGCATCTGAGGCTGGGCAGTCCAAAAAAGGTTGCTAGTGGCTAAACATGGTAGATACTGTGAAACAGTCGCGCATTTCTGACTGCGAGTGTGAGTGCAAACGTAAGTGCTATTGTACGTCACAGTGTTTCTCCAGTGTTTTGCCCCTTGTGGCTTTTTTTGGACTGCTTGCAGCAGCTATGTTTAGTCAACAGAAAATATCGCTCCCAGGACTCCCCTCTGTTTCTGGTGGGGAAAGCAGTCAGGTATAACCACAACCAACACTGCCCAAGCTCCAGTAAACATGCCCATCTCCAATAATGAGTAAAGAATACTAAAGATAAAATACCTTAGATCTGGCTCTTACCGCATCCAAAACAAAAGAATCACACTCACAATTTCTGTGATATGAGAAAAGCCTTCTTCCAATAGTTGAGTAGGCAGCCCTTCATTGTGGCCCTGGACACATTTGCATAGACACTGCTGAAATAATTCACATTCACACCAAGTGCTAGCAGCAGGTGGTATAATGGTCATTTGGTTTTTGTCCAATGCAAAGTTTTGTGTTTGCTACACATAAACGCAGGTTTTCCTAAGATATGTCATTGTTTTGAATTGAATGTCGGGGGTTGTAATTAATAATCTTTCTTTATTGTTTGATTTGCTGATAATTCTCTTTATTAATAAATTGATCATTTGGTGTTTAAAATGTCAAAAATTGCTTGTCCAACACCCATTAATATTCGAAGGATAATAAGAACATCAAATGAGCATGGAACTTACAAATCTGAGAAGATGGAACAAAGTGACAATGGGACGTTCTGCTTTCAGTTAACCAGTGATTCATTGATTGACTATTTCATCCATTGCCAGTAAGGGCCATATCAAGGTATCTCAAACAAAATGGCAATACGTCCTGCAGTAGTTAGACACTAGTGCTGTAACAACAGTTTTTCAGTCAGCAACAGCGATCAGGGCTAAAGCTAGTTAGCCCTGCAGGTCCCCACACTCACCACTGGATGTCAGCTCCAACAAAACTCACATGAAAAAACTGACTTTAATTTAATGTTTTATGTCAATAGATTTCACATTATTGTATTAGGTTAGTTGAAAGCAAGAATACTATGTTTAAATAAAAAATATTATGTTGTACTTAATATCATTGCTTTCAACTAACCTAATACAGTTATGTGAAATTTGATGACATAATACATTTAATTAAAGTCAACGTTTCAGTTTTTTCAGTGTGTATTGAAATGAATGGGAGAACTTTGCGCTAGAAAGCTAATATAGTAGCCATTGTATGACTTTTTTGTATGGTACAGGCTCATTGCCTAACAGGGTTTGATTTCCTGATCATTTTAAGATATAAGAGAGGGGTTCTTTTTATGAGTTCAGGAAGGTTTGACAAATGTGTCAACCTTATCATAAAAGCTGGTCATGCATTTTTACAGCAAATATTATTCAGACACGAGGAAACAGTAGTTGTTGGGGACTATTTTCAGCAGCGGATGAATCCACATTTGGTGCTCGAGTCTAGTGAGTATTTATAGCAACATGGTGATGTGTGTGGGATTGAGTGATAATAAGGTACAGTGTGAGTTCATGCTAATGAGGGAACATGTGACCCAATGCAACAGTGTGGCTCATTGATGAGTAAGAACAATGGGGCTCTATGGCCCAGAGGAGGGAAACATGTCAGGATCTGATACACACACTATACCAGACTTTAATTCAGACCTCTTATCTACACTGAATATCCAACCCTAGTTCTCACAATATGTTGGATTTAACATTATGAAATGACAGTTCCATTCCCAAAGGTCTACAGTCAGCAGACACTCGTCCTCTGCTGCTCTTCTCCATGCTGCAGCCTGGGTGTAAATGTGTTGTGTAGATAAGAGCATCTGGCTGACAGCGTCTTATCAGAGGCTGATAGCAGCGAGCCGGACCCTCCAGCCCTGATTCCTTCTCCTCTGCCCCTGCACTCTCTCATATCATCATTCTGTGAAACCAGGAATATTACATCGCTGCTAGGTCCTCCCACGTTTGACTTCTGTTTAAACAGGTTATGTTTATTTAACAAGTGATGAACATTTCTCCAAGCTGTGCATTCAACACTTGCAATGGTGCCAATGGTGAAGTGTCTTGAGCTGCAGTTACTCCAATGGCCACTAGGTGCTGCTTTTAAGAAAACTCCTAAGCTGCATTCACACCAAATCAGGCTGTGAGGTGTTGGGAATTGGCAATTGAACTTTTTTTGCGTCCGTGAGGAAAAGAAATGGGGCTCAGAGCCTCAGAATACTGAAATCTGTATTTTTTAAATCTTTTTTCCTTGTAATTTGTTATTCTTTTCTAAATAACACACCGTTATTTACTCAACAATAACACACAATTATCCTTGTTTTTATTTATTTGTTTAATTCTATAATATTGGGCTTTTTTGCCGTCCGTCAGGAACTGAATTTCAAAATAAAGTCACCGGAAACAGACGTAGGCGATACACACCCACTGAACTGATTATCCAAGATCCTCAGCTATGGTGATTGGATGTTTTAGCCGCAATGCACGTTGGGATATGGTGTTAATGCGATATGAAATAACTATCAACAGAATTGTGTTGCCAGGCAACAGCTTGGGGTGAAAACAATATTTCCGGTCTCGAAGTTTGCATAGTAATCTGCAGTACTCATCAACTACAAACATCAGTTTATCCTTGTTAATTACACAACACTGATTGGTTTAAATTGTGTACAATGCTTTTGTGTTTTCCCCCTTCGATTCGGAGAAACAAATAGATTTTTTTAGGATGGCCGAAGACACTACACTACCCATAATCCTCAGCTATCGTTTGGGACTACAGTCCCTTTGCTTGAAAAACCCCGTGATTAATCTTCAAGCTCTGTGATTGGATGTTGGAGTGGCAGAGTGCCAAGGTTACGCCGAGCGTCAAACAGCTCTATGAAATGGAATGAAATGGAATGAAACCACGGCAGACTATCCAAAACTGGACTTGAATGGGTCCAGCCCCCCCCCCCCCCCCCCAGAACTACACATGCTGGCTATTGTGTTTCGCAACATATTCTATGGCACGTCTCTACTGGGAATTGTAGTTTTAAAAGACGGTTTCGTTTTTCCCACAATTAGAAGTTGCCAGTATTAAACTGTGCACACCCCTGGAGGTTTAGGGGATAAGAAACACATTGGTGTTATCACATTTAAAACATATCATTAATAAATGGGTGAAAATTGCTTGTGTCCATAATGGGCAGCATTAATATATACCCACATGACAGCTCATTGTTACTTTGTAATTCTACTCCACTACAATTCAGAGGTTAACCTGGTATTTTTACTCCACTACATTTATTTTAGTTACTTTGCAGATTCTGATTAATGATGTGAAATATAATAAACAACCCTTAAATCAGACTTTAGTTACACCTGAGTAAAATGCAGGGAAGGTGATTGTCAAGTGCCAACAATCAGGCGAGATATTTGATAGTTGGTGCTTGAAAAGACTAAACATTTATCTGCAGATCCTATAAAGTATATTCATTACTCGTTATTCTCTACTAATAGTTAATTAAAAACTGTATATAATGACTATTTTGCACATCCCTTTCAAGATTTCAAGATTTTCAAAGCTTTATTGACATATCATATTATACACAACTACGGTGAAGTTATGCAATGATGAAAAACTTGGGTCGCAGGTTCCTCAACAGTGCATTACAAGACATCTATCAATATGTGTATACCTCCACCATTAAACTGTCATATTCTGCACATTTCTTATACTATCTACATACATCTTATAAGAGTATAATTAATACGTATAATATCAGTTAAAATAAGTGCTTCAACATAGTTAACATTGCAGGAAAGCAATATATTAAACGTTAAGTACTTTGTCAGGCTTAATATTTATCAGATACCCCCAAAGCTTTTTTTACATGTATTTAAAAGAAGACCTTAACCTAAAGTATTCTTTAATGTTTAAATAAAGGTTAATTAGTTTGTCTGTTTTGCACATCCTCCTATTAATATCTTTGTACATCCGGCACTAAACTGTTTTATTGTAGAGATCACTTACAGTATCTTCTTGATATTCTATATTTCTTCTAGTTTCCCCCTATTTTGTATGTACTCTTAATATTTTTTACATCAAATATTACATATTCAACAAAAAAATTCAATAACGTGCTTTAACCACTAGGCGGTGCGGGTTAAAAAACTGTCAAATTTAAAGTGTTAACACAACAAATTATACTTTTTATTATTAGTGTAGGACACTTCTGACATCTGAAGATGTGTAGTTTTATTCATGTTTTCACATAATTGTACAGGATATTGCTATATTATTTCACATGTTTTACTTCTACACATTAATATCTGATTTGTAAAACATCACAGACAGAAAGGTATATCCGTCATTTAATGGTAAGCTATTGAAATTCTGATTCCATAGATGTGTCTCCCATCACCCAAAACCCCTGACTATTCTCTCAACTCAGTATTTACATTCTTATATTCAAAGAAAATCAGTAATATCTTTAAAAACTACAAGTCCCTGTCTATCAGCCGTGCACCGCTACCTAGTATCTACCAATTGGATCAAATATAAAAGTCAATCAATTAGTATTGATACTGCAAGGAGACGTATTGTGTGAAGAGAAATTGAAGATGTTGTTTAATTGCTGATATATTTATGATTCACGTCACATATTCAGTTTCGGCGGCAGTTCTTCCAGTTTGTCCAGAAGTCTTCTAATCAGGGCTCTATAAATAAAGAACTACGGCAGATGTGTAATATTTAATGCAGCCGAACCGTGTATTACAATGCCGTTATGTGATGACTTCCAAAGAGAAAAGCAAGCACACTCGGAATAAAGTATTATTATTATTTTTTTTTTTAATGTTTTCGGATTTCATATCGCATAAACACCATATCCCAACGTGCATTGCGGCTAAAACATCCAATCACCGAGCTTCAACCAAGGCTGAGGATCTTGGGTAATCAGTTCAGTGCGTGTCTATTGTTGTGTATCGCCTATGTCTGTTTCCGGTGACTTTATTTTGAAATTCAGTTCCTGACGGACGGCAAAAAAGCCCGATATTATAGAATTAAACAAATAAATAAAAACAAGGATAATTGTGTGTTATTGTTGAGTAAATAACGGTGTGTTATTTAGAAAAGAATAACAAATTAGAAGGAAAAAAAGATTAAAAAAATACATATTTCAGTATTCTGAGCCACCATTTCTTTTCCTCACAGACGGCAAAAAAAGTCCGACATTATACGATTTAAAATAAAAACAATAATCGTGGCTTGGTATTGAGTAAGAAAATGTTTTTATGAACCACAAAGCTTCCGGTCTTCCAAGACCCGACCGGACAAAAAGATGTGGTGCAGGCACGAAACATACTCGTTCTGTGTGACACGAAAAAAAGGGGAAAATCGTGTTGGTGAACACGAATCAATAGATTAAATGTCGTGACTATAACACGAAATGCCGTGAGACTGGGTTGCAGAACAGCAGGAGTACACATCTTTGGTTGCAGGCTGAAAAGCCTTCTGTTTCTGTTTCACACAAAAAGTCGTAATATTAAAAATTGTTTGGCTTTTTTGAAACTCAAAAAGTTCCATACAGATGGAGCGGATGTACTTGTTTGTATTTTCATGGTTGTTTGCAGTAATTGTAAGTCGCCTTGAATAAGAGCATCAACTTAATGAAAAAAGTGATTGGCTACCGCAGCGGGAAGTCAGGCTCTATTTAACCCTAATGCTGATTTGAACTTTCCCGCCCAACAAAATGCACTATCCTCCCTCAAAAGAAGGCAGAGGTCTGGCGTGGTTTAATGTGGGCACAGTCCAACTGTACTTAAAACATCTCTTTAGACATACAGTCCATCTCATAATCCATGCAGTTTTTGCTTGTAAACAATTGCCTTCTTATGTGGCTGATTCTGGTTAACTGCCACAGCATCCAAATGCCAGCAAGTGGCACAAGGACATGCTTGGGTAGTAAAATAAGTTAAAGTTGGTTGTGATGTACAAATATATTTTTT
>CM062277.1:30248112-30295612 GCA_031216635.1 Dissostichus eleginoides | reverse complement strand
TTATAAAATCAGGCAACACTAACCAGGCTTCGTGTGATTCTGTTTATTTGTACCTTACTTTGACGATCCGTTCGCTGTTATTGATCATTGTGGAGAGCAGGCAGACGTTTTGTTTTGTATTATAGCAGCTATCGGATGGAATCAATACATGGGCTGCACAGGTTGTCATGTCCGACTATCACAAGTAGAATCATAATGAAAAATACGCCGGTAAAATGTGCCTGTAGAAAACGGATTATGCCACAATAGGATAGCAACAACAAGTAGTCAAGATAGTCAGTTTAGCTTCGGTTGCTATGCTAACATCTCCCATTTTATACCAGAGAAACTTTCATAACAACGTAGTGATTATTGGGATGGGGGATATTTATCAGCTGCTTGTGTGACAGTCAGACAGTGAATACTTTCCAGCAGCCGCTGCCGTGAGTTAACGGTAGACTAAACTCTGCCGTGGGTTAACGGGAGACTACACTCTGCCGTGGGTTAACGGGAGACTACACTCTGCCGTGGGTTAACGGGAGACTACACTCTGCCGTGGGTTAACGGTAGACTGAACTCTGCTGTGAGTTAACGGGAGAATAAACTCCGGTGGACGAGCAGCACTGCAGCGGTCGGTAAATGCCGCTGAACCACATTAATAAACAATGAACCACGGCACTGGAGAAAAGTATAAGGGTTGAGAAGTAGTTATTTAATTTAATCTGCCTTCGTATGATTAAAAGCAGCACAATCATCGACCCGACGCAATCCAGCATTGTTGTTGTTGTGAACGGCGTTGGGGAGAAAATCAGCGACGTAAACGGTGACGTCATGACGCAACAGCGGCAGCACCAGTCGGGCTCTGAGCGGTGGAAACACAAGTGGAGCTACAGAGAAGAACCAGTTAAGCACCAGAAAAGCACAAGAACGGATCTTGAACCAGAACCGGTTTGGTGGAAAAGGGGCATAAGGCTTGCTAGCTTGGTCCTCACCAGCAACAACATAGCGAGCATCCTCATGACACTAAAGCAACACACCATTAAAGCACTGCCTTATAGTTACTGTAAGTTGAGATAAAAGGATATTTGAGTGGCATTAAAACTATGGAAATGTTGTTAACTATTGTAGTGTTCCCAATGGAAGTCTAGAATGGAGTTGTTTTCTTTGATTGTATTAAATGCAACACTATGCCTGACTCATATCAGAGCTGTTACAAAAGGAACTTCTTGGTCCCTTGCTCTCTGTGTTTTTGTGTCTCAGCTCCCTAATGGTTTCAGTAAGCAGCAGAGGCAGCATCTAAACACTTTATGTACTAAAAATGCATAATAAATAAGGGCGGCTGTGGTTCAGGGGGTAAATGGTCATCTACCAATCAAAGTGTGAGTGATTCAATCCCCAGCTCCTGCAGTCAATATGTCGAAGAGTTCTTGGGTAAAATACCTTACCCCAAATTGCTCCCATAGGCATGTTTAAGGTCTAGAATTGTTAAATCGCTTTGGATAAAAGCTTCAGCTAAATGACATGTAATGTATTCTATTATTTATATGTTGTAAAACATATAATGTCTTAATCAATACACCAGAGATCAGAGATGTACTAAGATCTTTTACCTATAAAAGTAGTAATCTGACTGGAACTCAAAAGAAAAACTCACTTTTGATCAGATAACAAAAGAAAATGGCCCTAATCCTCTTCCGTATATACTAAAGTGTAGAAATACTGTGTTTCAAATAAAAACTGAGGTGAAAGTACACAAGTGTGACAGAGTAAAGTCATAATTTTCATTTGACCACTGCAAACACAGAAAAAGTTACAAACTCAACACACAAACTACTCTGCATAAAGAAAGGATTGACAGAACTGAATGACTACATGAATGTTAAAGCATACGGGCACCGGAGACCTCCTGACCCCTCTCCTGTAGTCTCTTCAGCTCCCAGACAGCCGTGTGGGCGTCATTTAATCTTCTTCTTCTTGTCCCACTCTGTTCCTGCAGACTTCCTGCCCACTCGCTGCCTCTCCCCCCTTTCAGCCCCTCTCTGATCATTAACCTCCCTCCTTGTTGCACGCCCACGCCACTCGTCCTGATCTGGTCCTGGCGGCGGGGGCGGCGGTGCGTCTGCTGTCAGACCCTCAGAGGCTGGAGGGCAGGAATGGATCAGGGCTTCATTGGAGGAAGTTACAATAAGGGAGGTAATCAGTAAGGAGAAGGTGTGCAAACTGTGGAATTTTTGGAATTTTTTTCCTTTTTTTAATAATATAAATGTACATTATCATTATTAACATTTGAATTTTCTTTGTTCTTAATGTATTATCTTTTAAATCTATACATACAACATCTGTTTGGGAGAGTGATCTTCTTCTGTTTCTCTTCTTGAAGTTTTCTACTTTTTTTCCCCGCTGGAGTTTTTCCTTCAAAGCAACAGTGTCTCTTATGCTGTACTCACTGTAAACCCCCCTGAGACAAACTTAAAATGTGTAATATTGGGCTAAATAAATAAAATCTGACTGATTATTTTGTTGTTTTTCCCTAAAAACACCAAGACGAAAAAGAAGGAAAATGAAAGAACCAAAGGAAGAAAGAAATGTTATGCCCTTACTCTGGAACAGTTCATGGATAAAAGATAAGAAGTCCTTCCAAAGAATACAATCAACACAACCTCTGTGTTGCAGGCCATTGTTCCACACTGGCGTTCACAAAGAACATTGTGTTGTGGTCCAGGCTCTCGCTGCTTCCTGTCCTGCAGGACGGACCAGAAGGCCTCCTGTCTGCCTAACCTCATTCCTATAACAGATCAGCTCATTCATTCAATTAGCAAACACACACCCTCACATGCACGTTCAGCCATCAGAAATCCATGGCCCCCCAATCCAATTGTTGAAAAGTAAATTGATTCCCAAAAATCTCTGCGATCGAGCTCCCTGGTCGATGAAGACCTTTTGATCCATTAAAAGATTTCCTGCATCCTGTAAGGAAAATGAGCAAAGAAGAGGTATTATCAAATGAATAATCTGTAATGTGACAATTAGTGTTAGTGAGCTGGGCTGAGGGAGGGGACGGAGAAAAGAGAGAAGATGGTCGCCGCTGATGGGGAACTTTCTGGAGAACACCCTGGCCATGTCTCAATTGGTTGCATCCTGCGAAGGCTGCATTCGTAGACCGCATACGTCACTTCCGCCGAAAGAAGGCTGTCCCAATTTAAAAAAAAGACAAGTCTCCTCCGAATGCGGCCCACGAATGCGGCCTTCTTTTCCGGGATTTTAAGGATACATCTGATGTATCCTCCGCGGTCTACCATATCCCAGGATGCAATGCGCGCTGGGGACGAGTGAGTTTTTAAAAAATGAAATGGCGGTCCGGTCTCCCCAGCAGAGTGGATATAAAAGCAGCAGCAAGCGGAGGAATCACTAATAAATGTGAGTATTGGGTTTTAACTTACTTTAAAATAACTAACGTCACACACGTCAAACCCAAGGGGCATTAAAACGTACATTTTCGTTAAATAATACGGATAAATACGTGACGTTAGTGACTGTTGTTTTACACGTATTTTTAATTCAATTCTGAAGTTTACTAAAGTCATACAGAGACATTGGCTCTGTTATAGATAAGTTATACTTTATATTACATAAATAGACCAAAGTGAAAACATTTAGACCAGTATAGCCTACAGTACGGTGGGATTTATAAAATGCTACCCAGACGTGTAGCTGCTGTTTGCTTTATGTATTTCTCTGACATGTTGCAATGTTTTACTGTTTATTAAACTTTGGGACAACATTACAACCTTTGTATTCACCTCATGCTGCTTTGAGGTAGGGCAAAACAAATTAAATAGACAGCAGCCTTTAGCTTGATTTTTGTTGTTGCAGTGCTGTCAAAGGGATGCAAGTGTGACTGTCATTTCATCTCTTTAGTTTTTTAAAACCAAAACTGTACATCATTTTAAATAATCCTTTGGGGATTGTTGTCTGTGTTTAATATGATTAATTCACTTTTTTCTTTGTCTCTTGTTTTTCTCTGTGATTAGGACAATTCTGGAGAAATGGATCTGCGGGGGAAGGACCCTTATTCTGAAAAGTGCACAGCGGATCATCAGGACAGAGCTGCCATCCACCTGGACCCCCGTGGTGCTGGAGAAAGCAGAACATCGATCAGGAACATCATCCACCCAGACCTCTGCTTACTGCCGTCCTACAGACGTATGAGTGCAGAACTGTAGAGATCATCACTGCTGTCACTTTAGCCTTACATACTTTTACTTCAAATTAACACATTTAATCTGTGTGCATATAACATCTCATTTTGCATATACTTATTACATTGCTGTTAACCGTTTATTTATTTGCAATACTCTCTAGATTTAATCTACAATTAAGATTATATTACTTAATCAAAATGGTGTTTGTTTATATTAATCTATATTTTATCTTGCACTTTTTTGTGTCTTAGCTTCAGAATTTGATTTTTTCTGTGTCCTTTCTTTTAATATATATTTAATGATTATAGATTGAGTCTGTCTGATTCCCCAAACAGCTGCTTATATACTTGCTGCACATATAATACAAATAAACAACTCCATAAACACACTTTTGCTGATTTACTGCTGGTGATGTTAAATGGCATGATTGATTTCCTCTGTCTCAATGATGAAAGTCATAATAATAGAAGACAACAGCGCGTATCACGTGACGTAAATACGAAGCGCTCGGTAGGCTGGACCGTCTCATTTCAGAGGCCGCTCGTTCCAGCCAAGCCCCCAGGAAGTGCGCCGGACTCTGAGGAAAATATTCGTTGTGGCCAAACGGCGGTACTATACTTCCGTATCAGTCGCTGGGCCCGGAAAGACTTTTTCCCATTGACTAACATCGGGAAAGAGACGTCTGTAAATCGTTGGATAATTGTTTTTACATTAAATAAACTACCCAGTATGAACGTTTGTATAGCCCTTATTAAAAACATTCGGTCCTCAAGTTGTAAAATGTGCTAATAACGTTATTCTGAGAGTTATTTTCCTCGGCATTATGAACGCGGATCTAACCCACGGGACCGCGCCGCCCGGCACGTTCATGTGACGTGTTCAGTACTACATGAGTTTTACCTTTACCCATGGATGCACAATAAGAACGGATTATATAATTATATGAATACTTTCGTGACGTTTCGCTCTCTCAAAAGTTGGGCCATTCTGTCTTCATGCGCCAATGAGCAACTCTCATAGGAATGAACGAGGCCCCGCCTCCCACGCTGTATCCAGTTCTTATTATACATCCATGGGTCCAGCCTACCCGGTCTACGTCGGCCGCATCCTTCGTTGACCGCATAGGCTGGGTCCTCCAAGGACGCAGCCCCTGAATTGAGACAAGGCCCCTGTGTTGTTAAAGTGGAGCTCAGTGGATCAGCCAATCAGTGACTGGCTGGCCCTCAACGTATTACTACACTATGTAACTTCATAACGCATTTCAGCCAGTGTGACGATAGGGTTAGGGTTTGAATGAGCTTCAAACGTGAAACCAAATGAGTTAACCCAGAGCTAAGTATAATGAGAATGGTCTTTACTTCAGTTTATTACAACCAAGGGTTTATTTTTGTAGTTTTGACACTGTTTCTATCAGTGTACTCACCAAATGAATGGGATCGCAATGGCATTGGTACAAACACAATGAAGAAATGGTCATACATCATAGCTAAACCTCATGTGAGCGGAAATGAAAGCGATCATAAAATGTTTACAAAGTAGTCTAGTGTCTAATATTGTTACGTTAAAGGTGGGGTAGGTAAATTTGAGAAACCGGCTCGAGATACACTTTTTGTTATATTCCATGGAATGCTCTTAACATCCCGATAGCAATGAATATCTTAAGTGCTTTGACAAAAAATCCATAAAAAAATGTCATCTGTGGAAGCCGTAGTACTGTAAAAAGCACGACCAATCATTTTAGCCGGCCCGGCTAAAGTAACTGGATGGCCTACCTGCCTGTCAGCCTTCCATCTGTGCACAAACTTATCTCGTGCCCTCATTGGTCATGTGCGCGTTCGTGTGTGTTGGAGGAGGGGCTCTGTAAGGAAGTAGCAGATTTCTTCCGGCTGTGTATTTTCAAATTCTAGCGCACTCGAGCTGGTTTCTCCAAAATTACCTACCCCACACCTTGAATGTTTACCCCCTAATAAAGTAGTTTCAGCAATCTGGCTTACTTGTATTCTTGTTTCAACCAGTCTTATGTCTTGGTGATGTGTTTTTTTTAGTAGTAATTTAATTGTTCATTCATTATATTATGATCATTATGGTAAAATCTTTAAACACATATGCTGTATGTTCATTGGCTGCATACCATAACCAAATAAAAACAACCTTTGGACCTGAAATCATTCTTTGGGCCTTCGAAGGTCCCCATTCTAATACATTCAGAAAGACCTAATGAGCTCAATACATAATCTTTAACGCACAATGTACAGCGTTTTGTCTCCACCGGGTAACAGCGGCGATGCACCCTCTTACCTTCAGCTTGCGCCTATACCAAAATGCCGATTTTTACCCGTAAAATGTTAAAGGTCAGCGCCCTCATATTATGTTTTTCTAGAAAAACCCCTGATGTTGTTACAGTGTTCCCAACCCAGATCCCAGCATGTATTTGTTGAATAAAACTGATATTAATGATGGCCCTAGGACTAGACTTGGATATTTGATCAAAGGGAAAAGATACAGAATAAGAAAATTGCAAAAAAGTAATCCACAGATATACAAAAATGTTCAAACATTCTGTTGTGAACCAACTTATATAAAACTTCATTAAAGGAAATCCTTTGTTTGGTTTTAAGAGGAAGTATGAACCGTTTCACAGCCGAGGTCTCTGAGAACTGATGTGACATTTACTGTCATCAGTTCAATATCGGCTCATAAATAATTCTCTTCATTAAGGGAATGTCATGAAACATTACGCTAAGAAAATAATGTGAGGTCTGTTTTGTATTCCTGTTATAGAAAGCCGGGGGATTTTAACACAACATGAGGGTTTTTATCACAACTTTACAGAAGTCATGATACCAGCATTGGTCCCACAGTGGGGAATTTATAGTGTTACAGCAAAGAGTGTGGACATCCAAGGTAACACAAAAACAAGGAGCAGCATTATCTAAGTCAAATAAAACTAGTGAAGTACCAGCCAGTAATAACCAGGCTTGTGGAGTAACGGACTGCATGAAGGGATAACGTACAAGAAAGGTAAATGTTTTTAGTGTTACATTCTACAAAATGGGGATTATTAACAGGGTTATACTTGAAGTAAAGACGGATATATATTGATGCACATGCTTACACATTTTAAAACTTCTCTTCTTACAGCTTTTATTGTTGGTGTATAGGCTACTGCCTGAATATGCTTAATGAAAGGCAGGTTTTCCTATAAATAAAATCTCTGCACAGAGGACACATTTTCAACCAAATATCTTGGTTTCTTCTTTTCTAAGGTTACATAATACAATGAATTAAAGACCAGCTTATTGATGTCTATTTAACCTGTATTTATTTGCATTTTTAATATCACGGTAATCCAAAAGCAACAGAGAAACATTGGGGTATGTTCCTCTGATATTATACTTTGATTGCATTGTAAAAAATGCCAACCCTGGTGATAGCATTGTTAGTGTGTTTCACCAAAGAACTAGACAGCCAGCAGTAACAATATTAAACTCTCTTAAAGAAGTATTGCACCTGGTGTGTGTGGTGGGTAACCAGCAACCAAGCTGATTGTGCTGCTGCAGGGAGGAAAAGCTGTATAAACCTAAGGAGCAGATTGTACAGTAGGGTGCTCCTTAAAATAAAAAATGTACCTCTCACGAAGGACCACCCTATTGTACAGTAGTGGATTTTATTGCTGCAGGAGTTACGATTAGCAGCAGCAGCTTCCATTCTGGGATATTCTGGGTGAGGAGGTCTGGAAGCAGCAGGCCAGCTCTCCGCTCCTCTTTTCTTCTGAGCTTCTCTCTGTGCTCTGACAGACCGGGCTCAGATCAGATTGATGGGCCGGTTTGATTGAAGTCTCTTTGTCGCGCTGATGTCACGGCCAGTGATGGATGAGGCGCGTGCGTCGATCCAAATGCGCGCAAACTCCACTCCTGAACCCAAATGTCCCCCTCCCCTATACACACACACACACACACACACACACACACACACACACACACACACACACACACACACACACATATACACGGTGGTTCCCCCTCTCATGCGACCGGCTGACTAACTTCTGTCCTCCGGTCACCATAGGCGACGTGACGTAAATCCACGTGACCCGCGGAAGAGGTAAGAAAATAAGTGGCTCTGAGAAAAAGAGAGAAGGAGAGAGGAGATAGTTACGGAAAAGAGGGGAGAGAAGAGAAAGTAAGAGAAACAGAGACAGAATTGATGCGCGCGGAGTGTGACCTGTGTGTAGGTGACTCGCGGCTCTCTGTCTTCTCGCGGTGCTTCCCTCTGTCACTCAGGATCCTTTGGAGAGCTCAGGTTGAGCTGCTGACAGAAAGGCCTTCTGTTGACGCACACGAACACACACACACCGCGGCGGAGCACATTACTCATGTGTGTTTCTGCTCGGGGACGCGCAGATCCCACTCTCTTTCCTCCATGTTGGAAGATTCTGACTTTTTATTTTTTATTTGATATCACTTTGCTTATTTAGAACATTTGTAGATTTGATATTCTTCTTATATTTTTACAAAATATTTAATTTTCGTTTGGACAGATCTAGTCTTGTGAATAACCGGGTTTCACACCTCCAAATTGACTCTTGGAAAAAACGTTTTTATGGAATCTTTAGACTTTTGATATATATTTTCTATTCAATTTCTGTTAACTTTGCGGATAATTTTAAACTTAATTCCGCCTCCGGTCTGCATGGACAACATGAACTCGTTTGTGGAATACTCCATCTGTAACAGACCGGGGCCCGGCGCTTATTCTGCGCCTAAACCCGGATACCACCACCATCCTCTGCATCACCATCCTCTGGATCAGGGCTTCCCGGTGACCTCTGGCTCCTTCCATACGGGACCCAGCAGCTCTCCAACTCCCGTTAACGGAACCAGAAGCGAAACCGGCGCCGGGGCAGCGGGTTACACCGGGGATGGGCGTCTGTACGGGGGCTCTGGAGGTGGAGGAGAGCATCCACAGCAACATCACGAACATCAGCAGACACACAACGGCTACCACCACCATCACCTTCAGACACAAAGCGGGACTGTGTATAATAACGGGACCGGGGGCAGCACCGGGGCTTACGCGGGCCAGGCGTGCGCCACGGATTACACAAACGCGATAGGCCCCCCCAACACGGTACATTCCCAGTACTTCATGGATGAGTCAGCGGCCTCCACCTACTATCATCAATCAACCTACCCCAGCTCGGCCCCCAGCTACGGGGCCCTGGCCGGGGCCTACTGCGGGCCTCAGGGCGCTCTGGCCGGGTCTCAGTACCCGCAGCAGCTCGGCGGGGGTCTGGACGCTGCGGGCTTCCTTGGCCTTCCACACGGAGGAGGTTACGGAGAGCTGCCGGTGTCCCAGGACCGGGGGAAGGGGGAGGAGGAGGGCCAGCAGGCCGGGCAGGGGCAGACCTTCGACTGGATGAAGGTGAAGAGGAACCCCCCGAAAACAGGTAAGAAGAGGCGGATTCTATGGTGATATGTGGTCCGTTGTGGTGCCTTTAGAGTATTTAGCAGCAATCTAAAGGGCCTCGGCCTGCAGATTGCATGTCTCATAATCATTTGAAAGGTTTCCCCTGAGAAGCAATGGCTGTCATTGCAAGGGCTGCAGCAAAATGACCTAAAAAAAGCTTTTATAAAACATGCGTAATCATTTTTGAAACGCTGTGGCGAGGTGCGAAATAAAACCCGGCCTATTATAAATACATTGTGACATGAAATGTAAAGGACAGAGTTGTGTTCATTGATTATTTTGTAACAATACGAACGAAAGAGGTTAGCTTCCTCTAACATATAATAGAAATGATGTTATAATGTTAATAATATAGGCCTAGACACACGTTTGTTCCCCTGCAGGCCTCAGTTGTGATGTGTGTGTGTTCACAGATGGCTTTTCTGATGTAAATGTTACTTTCCGTTTGTTCTTTCCTATGTATATTTCACTTGTCAAGTCTCAATTCGTTTCACTGTAAACAGACTGATATTTGTGACAAAAGAACAAAATATGTTTGTTACTGTCCTAGCAACCCATATTCAATGTGGAACATCAACACAGGTCACGTTTCATTATGATTACGCATTGGTTTTACAAGTTAAACGACAATACAATAACTGCTTTATGGTCATAGGAGTTGTACATTAGATTCCATTTTTAAATGATGCTAACACCAATTGTCAGCTTAATCCTTTCGAGTGACAAAGTAAAGCTTAGCCTACATAATTACATAATAAATGTAAAAAAAAGAAAAAGATAACGTAACAAAAATATAATTTTCATAAGTTATTTTCTGCTTGGCCAACATTGGGTAAAAAGGTTACATTTTTCATTTAAAATTAAACTTGGCCCCTTGCATTCTGTAGTTTAAAAATAAAATAAATTAAATAGCGTTTATTTTAGAGACTTGTTCAGTCCTGTCTCCGGACAGAGAGCAGGTCTGGGTCCTCCTCTCTTTTAATGGATATATCAGACGGGTTACTTCACCCCTGTTATCTTTGAACCCCCCCCCCCCCACACACACACACACACACACACACACACAGAGAGAAACACACAGACAGTCGGACCCCCACCCCTCTTTGTATTTGGAATACCGCACTTGTGACATAACCTGCATTTTTCTCTGTAATGTCTACTTTCACCTGAAGTTCATATGATTGAACTCACTGACCACACAGGCCTCACTCTGGATTTAAATAGCTTGATTAGCACTTCCGCTAACATTATAAACAGTAGGCTATTAACCTAAGACATGAAAACAGTAGTTTCCAAAAGGACATATTTAATTTCAACAGGGGAGACTTTTTGTTCTTTAATAATAATAGTAATAACAATAACATTAGTAATAATAATAATAATAATAATAATAGTAGTAATAATAATAATAATACGCATTATTATTATGTAAAGCATATTTTCAAATCATTAAATACACACAGAAAATGCAAATAACCAAAAACCATCAATGTAACACATTATAGAGTTAAGCAGACAGAAAGTAGCTATAAATCAAATGAAATCAATATTTAACAAGTGGGTAATTTAAAATTGATTATAAAGACAGAGTTTTCAGCCTTGATTTCCTCGTTCCAAAGTTATTCTATAAGTTCCAAAACACGTTTCTAACCGCTTCTCTCTCCTCTGTCTCTCTCTCTCTCTCTCTCTCCTACACCCAGTCAAAGTGTCGGACTTCGGCCTCGCGGGCGCGCACAACAACGCCATGCGCACGAACTTCAGCACGCGGCAGCTGACGGAGCTGGAGAAGGAGTTCCACTTCAGCAAGTACCTGACGCGGGCGCGGCGCGTGGAGATCGCCGCCACGCTCGAGCTCAACGAGACGCAGGTGAAGATCTGGTTCCAGAACCGGCGCATGAAGCAGAAAAAGCGCGAGCGCGAGGGCGCCTCATCCACCACGCGCTCCTCTGGTACCGACAGTGGTCTCAAGGAGCTGGAGGACACCGACAACTCCTCCGCGTCCACGTCTCCAGGCGCGTCCCCGAGCTCGGAGACGTAGTTGGCGCACGCAACTTGACTTGTTCTGCAGAACTGTCACTCAGGTGTTGTGGGACAAAGATGGCCGTTTTGTTGTTCTGTTTAGTTTATTTAACAAATTATTTTGAATTGCCACTCACATGGTAGCAACAACAATGCACATCAAGGGTGACACAAGAAAGAAGAAGAAGAAGAAGAATAGTGGCCTGAGTTCGGCCCCCATGTAGTTTGGGGTTCGGTGCTTTGCTCCAGAAGGGTAACTGGCCCCCCTCCAGCTGCCAGTCCACACCTCGTATATATATTTTATTCTCGGGGACTTGACAGGACGTATTTCAGAGGTGGTCCCTGGTGTAACGAGATGATGTACTGCACTATGAAAGGCATTCCATGTTAGCCCACTTGATGTACTCCAGATTTCAGGTTTAAAAACACCAGCAGCTAAACTTCTGCATTCAAAGGTTGAGATCCAGTAAATTGCCCAGAAATGCAGAGGCTGAAGAGGCTGATCGACAGGGGCAGTGATCTCATATGTCGTGGGTCGGATTTGAACCCTGAGTCCATGGCACAGAGTACCAAGCCCAAATATAGGTTCCCGTTAGCTCAACCAGGTGAGCTACAGTGGCACACATTTTCAAAGTATTTTTGATCATCTACCTGGAATGTTCGTTCAGACTCTGCAAGTTCTTCCTAACCAAACCAAAAGCACATCCGTACATGGAACCATATTTGGCATGCTTTGGTGCTGTAACCAACCTGTTGTAGGTACTTTAAGTGTTTCCCTGAACTGGAGTCTGGGCCTTAGATTGCATCCAAATATAAGTCTGAAGGGTTGCAAGATAAAAGCTAATACTTATAGTACACTTTTTTTCTGTTGATTCTCAACATTCTCAGAACTCTAAAAATCTAAAAGAGAAACAATTGGAGAATAAAAAGTCTCTTATTGGTTAAACTGAACACAGTATGCCCACACTAAGACCATATATGTATCCTTTGGTGTGCTTAACTTTGTGGTACATTTTTCTATTTAAAGGACGGAAGCCAAAATGTTGGCAACCATGGTCTTATGGTGCTTTGGTGCTGGATCCTTCTGACAGCATGGATCAAACAGGATTTATCAGAAACCCATGCCACATTCAGAGCCTGAAAAAGTGTTGTCAGGGACCAGATTCCTGAGTTTAGAGATATTTTTTGGGGAGATTGCCTCCCAAATGGGGGAGTTAGAAGCTATTTTTAGCTATGGATGAACACTGTGAACAGGGTTTTGATGATGATGCTGTAATGATGATGGGATCCACTTTATCTTTATCGGATTTACAGGGTATTGGGTTATTCAGGGTGGACATAAGTATGCTGGTATTTAGGTTTTATCTCAGTAAAAGCCTTCATGATTGATGTAATTGGAGGGAAAATCGGGGATATTGTGTTGACATGAATATTCAACACAGAAAACTGTGAATTTGTGAATAAAAATATGATACCAGCCAAGCCTAAAAGAGCCTTATGATCAGGAATATAGGGAGCCTCTGATGGCAAAACACACGTTTGTCTTATCTCTTTGTAGCTATATTTTATACTTTTGAAACCTTAAATATGTTTTTGTTATTGTTTAAGTGGCGATTGCACTATGCGACAACAGGGTACATTTTTAGACAAATTCCCAAAAAAAAAAAGCGGAAACTTGAATATTATTGTTTTTTCTGTTCTGACCGACAAAAAGGCTGATTTACAAGATTGTGTCAAATTTGAGAAGTGTGTGTGTGTGAGTGTGTATGGAGGGGGGGGGGACATGTTTACAGAAAACTACTGAAAATATGCTCAATAATGCTGACATGCTCGTCAGAAATGTTTCCTTGCTCAATGGAAAATGTAGGAAATTACATGAAAACATGTTTGCCCTATCTCATGAGAATAAATTATTGGATGCAGTTGATGTGATTGATTATGAATCATGGGAGAAATGTGGAGGGGGTGCTTTCCCTTCTTCTTTTGTTATTGCTGAAGGTCATGATGCCTTAAATCTGACAAAGTAACTCGGAACAAAATGTCTTACTTGTGTTATATGAAATCTCTGGGACTGTTATTTTTCATAAAGTTTTAAAATGAGAGCTGACTGACTGAGTTTTATCAGTTTTTCTGCCTTAGTGACGCTCTAATCATGTTATGTTTGTCTTTTTCTACTATAAGCTACCTCATTAAAGACTCTTCTGTCACTCCATTGCACTTGCATTGCACTTTTGATGATGTACTTCTTATACTGATCATTGTATGATACTAAGGCCCCGTCCACACGGAATCGGCACAAGTTACGTGTCCGTCCACACGAGACCGCTCGACCCGCTGGATACGCTGTAGTACATATGCGGCGTGGGGTGCGCTAGTGGATTGTCAACGGGGGGAGCCTCGCTGCGGGGAAATTCTACAGATGGCCAGTCCGCCCCTGATAAATGTCTATGCACACGTAATTATTAATAATAATAAAAAAAAATTGAGAATGTTTTAAAAGAAAAAAAGGGTTAGGGTTACATTTTTGATTTGCAATCATCTCGCGACCCCCCCTCAGGGAACCCCTGTGGTAGAGGAGCTGTAGATTTTGCACTAACATCTGTAGCATGGTCAGTAGCGTCTGGAGCACGAAAGCAACCCTGTGATCCGCCATTGTTGTTGTTGTTGTTGGCGAAACGCATCAGCAATGACGCGGGTGGCGCAGGGGTGAGCAGCAGAGGTGGGGAGAGGCCGGGGCTATGATCGTTTAGGGCAGGGCTTCTAAAACTCCGGACCAAGGTCCGGATCCGGACCGAACTGCAAATCAATCCGGACCGAACGCTGTGTCCCATTATTAAAAAAAAAAAAAAAAAAAAAAAGAATTATAGAAAAAAAAAAAAAAAGAATTTCTGATTCTGATGTAAATTAAAGTGGACCTATCATGCTATATTGGAAACATATATTGTAGGGCCATACCTATACAAAACATGTCTGTGAAGTTTTTTGTTTAAAATACCAAACAGTTCACCCATTGTAGCCATGCCTCATACTGCCCATACCCTTCTTTTGCAGCCCTGTTAGAGAAACGCGGATTTTGGGTCCTTAGCTTGAAAAAAAAAAAAAAGAGGAGGCGGAGCTAATGCCTGATCAGAATTCTACCGGAGATAAAGTTAAATTCTGCTGTGATAAAACGCCATCCTGTTCTAAACCACATCAAAGATTATTTCTGAAACAGTATGGAGCTCAAATGCCTTTTCTCTTGCGTGTTTATCACGAGGTGAGTTCTTTTTTTATTTCCTGCTTTTTAAACACATGTGCTCTCCAGTACAGGTTAGCTCTGAGTGTTAGCGAGGCTTGCTAATGTAAACAAAGACGAGATTACGTCCAAAACACGTCAGGCATTGTTTCTGATAGCAATTTTCTGTGGGTCCGCTGCCGATTTGACGTCAGATCGGCAGCAAATCTGTATCCGCTCGTTGTACACCCGTTTTTAAAAGATTTGGGTACGGAGGAAAAGAGAGAGGGTTTTATTTTCTGACGCTGCGTGAGTTCCCCGACGCACCGGGGACACATATTTATGTATAAAAGACATCACAAAGTGCATTTTGCATGATAGGTCCCCTTTAATGTATATTTTCTTGTGTCTGACGCGTTGTGAGAATGAACGTGCATATATATTTACTTGTGTGCGCAAGCGTGACACGCATTGCAGACTGCAAGTTAACCGCAAGTTTACCTTGACTTTCTAATGCTTCTAATGCCATTTTTGCCGAGGTTCAAGCATTGCTACAGACAAACAGTGCCATTTCTCCCACTAGTTCAAGCCATCATACTGTATGTATGTATTGAATGTGTGTGTGTATCAAGGGGCGCCGTTTACCGACAGGCAAGTGCTTGGACCAGAAGGACCAAAAAAAATGACCAAAATAAATAAATAAAAGGACCAAAAAAAATAAATAAAAGGACCAAAAAAAATAAATAAAAGAAAAACATAAAAAAAGATTAAGAAGGTCCACAGCAACGACAACATGAAACACCCTTTAATTTACTGCAACGACATGTCGGGAAACCCCCTCAAGGGGGCCCCATGCATAGCGCACCGAAAATGCTTCTTAATTTCAGTTTCGTGGCTCCGCTCTGGGGGTGGGGGGGGGGGGGGGGACGGACTTTACTGGCATTGATCCGGACCATTGACCTTGTATAAAATTCACAAGTGGACCTTTAACAACAAAGTTTGAGTACCCCTGGTTTAGGGCGTACACACGGTGCCGCAAGCGTTACGTTACCAGACCTTCCCACTTTGGGATGCGTTATCGTTTGAGGGCTCCGTTTCCGCTGTTCTGTTACGGCCTTGTGTGGACGGTTAGTCTAAAAGCAAGGGGATTTTCCATTGGATTGTGGTATACTGCATACAAATAAGATAGCAAAAATATGTAAAATTGAAAACAAACACTTTTTGTTTCAGCAGGATAATCTGGCTATAAACAAACTACAGCATGGTCACATGACTTCACATCAACTAAGCTAAAGGCGGCTAAAGTTCGGCGTGATGACGTTTAGTAGTTTATTTAGTCTTGGTAGAAACCAAAGCTTTTATGACTCATAGCTTCAGACATTCACCCAAAACATTTCTTCAGACCTTATTTCTGGGATCTAGCCAAAAACACATTCAAAACACCCCTGAAATCGAAATGAGGATAAAGGAAGTGGTAACTAATTTCTGGGTTTTAGCGCTCATTCCTGCACCACTCTATCAAGAGGTAGATTTCAACTCTTTATGTTCTCTCTCCAAAAATAATGAAAAGACTTGAAAGGTGACACATCACATTTGCAGAAGAGTGATATAGGAGTAAGATTTAACCTCCAAGAAATGTGCACAACTTTCCTGCAAGAAGTGGAAGTAGGAATAGAAAGTGGAAGTGATTAAAGGAAAAAAACCAAGGTGTCTTCTTTCTCATGAATTAAACAGACACAACATTTGACACAACACGGCCTGCGGAGAACTTCATGCATTTCAATAGCAGTGAGGCCTCTCACATCCACATGACTGCATGGCCTCTGGGTGACCCACTCAAAACACACACACACACACACACACACACACACACACACACACACACACATACACACATGCAGGGCTACAGTGAGGAATGTAGTGGGGGTTTCCGGGTGTTTCTGCGACCCGTTGACCTTTTGAGAGCCTTTGGGACATCTAAACACGTAAACACACTCCTCCTCCTCCTCCCCATATTCATCTCCCTTTTCTGGTTCTGGAGCCTGGGTGGCAAGCTCAGTCATCACCTCATCACACACACTGGACAGCACCCTCCCTCAGATCCCCTACACACACACCAGTTGTTTTCTCATTGTGTCTTGCCTGCAGTTAGCTCTTCTCTACATTTACTGGTATCCCAACTAGCAAGAACTAGTGTTCAGACGTCACTTACTATCCACCTCTCCAAAGGACATTGCTTCTTGCATTGGCACTGGACCTTGGCAATAGAAATCATTCATGATTTGTGGAATTGGCCCATACTACCGTAAATAGGAATACTCTGCTGGAATTATATAAATCTGCTATTTCCTTTAAAACATATGCTAAAATGTAGTTTCTGTTTCTTCATGTCTTTAACACAAAAAACAAAAACAAATAAGGAGTTAAAGGTCCCATGTCATGCTTTTCCGGTTATTACCCGTCCCCTTGTGTGTTATGAAGGTTTTTATGCATGTAAACGGTCTGCAGAGTCAAAAACCCTCAAAGTACACCCTGTAGGGAGTAAAACTCTAACACAGAAAAGACCTCCCCAAAACGCCTCGTTGGAGATTTCTCATTTTCCATTGTTTACTTCCTGGGTACTGTGACGTGTGAATACCCAGAGGCCGCACCTTCTGCCAGCATTTCACGAAACAAAGCTTCACAAACCTTTCAGCGATTCATGCCGGATATGTACAGCGTAGGGCACTGAAGAACGATGCTGTTCCTGCTTTGTTTGGACCAGCGGGAGATTCGGGTACACAACCTGTAAGTATTCATTGTTGTTTGTGTATTTATGATGTTTAAAACAAAAAAGGTATCTACCACGACTGTTTAAATGGGTAAACGTTTTTCGGGCTGCTACGTTGGGATCGCGGAGAAATGCTCTCCGCAGACCCATTCTCACAGCGTTATAAACCTTTTTCTTTCTCAATATCAAGCCACACTTATTGTTTTTACTTCGGCTGTGAGTGTTTGTGTGTGCTCAGGATGAGTTTCGCTTGTTCTCGCTGTAACGCCGACCCGGAAGCCTGTCTGCTCCTCGCAGCAGATCGCAGCAACGAGCCTCGCAACTTCCCGACCAATCAGAGCACACTGGGCTCACAGGGAGGGGGGGGGCAGGAGCTCCAACCGGCCGTTTCCGACAGAGAGTGGATACCTGGTGAATACACATACTATACAGAGATGCTGTATGAGAAACCAATGTGAGTTTGGAAAATTGCACAGTATAAATCTATTTTAGTAGACCTCAACAATGGAATTATGATCAGTGGAAATGGCCATGACATGGGACCTTTAAACCTACTTGGCACTAAAAATGACCATGACATTTAACTCTAATCTGTTCATTGATTTTATGCTATATAAAATAAAATGTTCTTCCCAATGGAAACGCTGTACACTGATATTTGTAAAGGCAACTTCAAAAGTCCAGAAAAACACTACCAAGGAATGCAGAGCTGAACTAGGCCGATTTCTTCTAGAGAGCATACAAATTCTGCAAACACCTACACCTAAAAAAAGAGTGAACCTAGTTTAAACAATAGAACACGTTTCATGATCAAGCGAAAAAGGGAAATAGCAAGAACTATTGGACATGTTCAAACCATCAAACAAACAAACAAACAAACAAACAAACAAACAAACAAACGTCAATGTCATTTGGTTATAGACATACACAACTCATTTGTGTTCGGGCGGCAGACAGCCTATCCGTTTTTAAGAGTACGCTTAAGACCTTCCTTTTTGATAAAGCTTATAGTTGATAAAATAATCTAATAAGAGTGCATTGACGTAGACACGTTGTTCCTCTTCACCTATACATCTTAGTTCTTACTCTTTTCCCTCACTGATGGTAAGGATGTAATTTGGTGGTGTGTGTAGACGGTGGAAGCAGGGAGAGGCATATACGTGCCTTGATCCCTGCCGAGTCGACGCACAACTGTTGATTGGTGTCAGTGCCAGAAACACTTTTTAGGAGCAATGCGCTCATGGTATAGATGTGGCGCATACATCTTAGTTCCTACCCCTTTCCCTCAACCTATCCTAAGGGAGTCCATGTACGTAGACACGTTAGGTTAGCTGCTATAGGCTTAGACTGTCGGGGGACACCTTACTTCTTCCTTCTGTCTGTCTGTACCTGTGTACTCTCATGTTCCGATTAACCCAGCTTCCCCCAAATGTCTTTTTGGTGTCTATCTACGCCGGGATCCTGAGTCGTGGCTGATCCTGTTGCTGTGGTCCTGTGTCCTGGATCCTGAACCATGTGTCCTGGATCCTGCATCCTGAGTCCTGGATCCGGAGTCCTGGATCCTGAGTCTTGGATCCTTAGTCCTGAGTCCTGGATCCTGTGTCCTGGATCCTCTATCCTGAGTTCTGGATTTGAGTCCTCTATCCTGAGTTCTGGATTTGAGTCCTGGACTTCGAGTCGTGTCTGAACCTGTCTCTGCGGTCCAGCCTGACTCTCATCATACTACTTCCCTGATGGCTCCCACAGGATTGTTGACATCCTCGTGGATTCATCTTCTTATTATAGACACATGCATTTCCAAACATTTGGTCTACCTATGCTGTAAAATGTATTATCTCTTCGATTTACACACGGCATCTATTGCACGTCTGTCCGTCCTGGGAGAGGGATCCCGCCTCTGTTGCTCTCCCTGAGGTTTCTCCCATTTTCCCCTTTAAACTGTGGGTTTTTCTCTGGAAGTTTTTCCTTGTACGATGTGAGGGTCTAAGGACAGAGGGTGTCGTATTGTCATACTGATATTCTGTACAAACTGTGAAGTCCACTGAGACAAATGTAACATTTGTGATATTGGGCTATATAAATAAACATTGATTGATTGATAGCACAGACTCCTCATGGAGGAGTGAGAGACACAGTTCCTGCTACAATGAAGCACATATGATATTACATTATAACAAAACATCTACTTGGAGTAAATAGTGTAGGCGCCATAAAATCAGCAAGACCTGTCAGTGCATGTCCCAAACTGAGGGACAAGCAGAACCACAGAACACAGTCAATGTTTTTCATGACAGATAGTGTAATCTAACTCTCACTTCTCTCTCGTAGTGTAATCTAACTTCAGGTTTCACCAACCGTACAACCATCTCAGTCTGCTGGTCATGTGATCAATTGTTCACCTGGTTTTTCCTGCCTTTTGTAATTCTGCCTTTACCGAAAACAAAAATCCATTGGCCCTTTCTTGCATTTCGTTTAGAGTAGCTAGCACCAAAAATAAAATCAGTCTCTGATAAAACAGGAAGGCAGAAAACGTGGAGATTCTTTCAGAGTGACCTCATACGGTCTGACCCCAGACTCCTGTTTTCCTTTCCATAACTCATATCAAGTTCAACAGGGCTGTCTGCCCGTGTGTGTGCATGTGTGTGTCCATGCCCTCACAATGAGCAGCAGAAGATAAAGTGGCATGGCTGCAGTTCAAGAGTGCAGTCTCAATCTAATAGATGAGCACACACACACACACACACACACACACACACACACACAGACACACACACACACACACACACACACCAAGATAATTCAATCTGAAATGTCCATGTCTACATTGAGGCATTGCTATTCTATTATCTTAAACAGCACTGAAAAGACTTTCATTTTAGATTCAAAATCAAAGTATACTGTGTGTGTGTGTGTGTGTGTGTGTGTGTGTTTTCATCTGAGTACAGTCTCTACATGTTTCTGATTTTCTACAACTGTTGTGAAAGCTTTTTATGTTTAAAAATAAAGAATGACATTTCTGAATTATATCAGCTGTGTGTGTGTGTGGTGTGTGTGTGTGTGTGTGTGTGTGTGTGTGTGTGTGTGTGTGTGTGTGTGTGTGTGTGTGTGTGTGTGTGTGTGTGTGTTGTGGGGTTATCCAGAGGTCATTCTGCCCACAGAGCTCTGCAGGCCTGCCAAGCTAGTCCTGGAGAAACCTAATGTAGCAGGAAGTACTGTGAGGATCTTTACTTTGTCAGGAGTGTATATCTTACACCTTGAAATGCATTGTGCCCTGGTTCTGTGCTGGGCATAGTTTGGTTCCCAGTTGGTCAACTTAATAACCAAGTTGCTTTTACACTAAACACATTCCTAGAGGAGCCACATCATGATGTCATCATTTATGTTGCTGAAGCGCCAGAGTGAGTCTCTCACAGTAACAACGATGAAAGACTACATGGAGCTGTGCTCATGTCACAATTACACAAGAAGCCAGATTGAAAATTGCTGCGTTCCAACTGTCTTTCAACCAAAATGCTCGACTCTTACCACGACTCTTACCACAGATTTGCATAATCTGCAAGGAGTCAGACAGGTACACAACTTGTACCTTCTTGTGGCCAGAAGGTGGCGCTATGACTACAAATCATTATCTGCGTGTATGTCTTCATTTGAACTGACAACATTAATTAAGTTATTAAAATCAGTAGGAGATCATTAAAATACTGCACTCTCAAAGGTTTAAGAAATGGCTACTTCCTTTTGGGTTTACGGTGTCGCTCAAAAATACTTTCTTGTCGCCTCCACTTTACATAAACCAACAAAATGTCATACACGAAGCACAAATGCATTGAGCTGTATTCTAGGTGGCACTGTTTATCCATTTTAGCTCACTCAGGCACACAACTCATTATTTACAAGACCTTTTAGCACGTTTGAATTTGTGCCAAGTTATTGAAAATGAAAGCAACTATAGGCCCTCAAAAATGCACAATTTCTCAAACTTTATATTTTTCTCCAGAGTGAGGGTGCTGATGCTATGGTACTGTGATTTAGAGGTATTCGCTGACCGCTGGAGAGGTATGCTGCTGTCGTACCACCGGCATATTGCGCCAGCTGCCGCTGGAAAGTATTAATATACTGTTTGACTGTCTCAGCAGTAAAAGCCCCATGCAGCATATTTCCCCTTAGAAGTAGATCTTGTTTTAGTTTAAATTGAGAATTGTTGGCAATATAGGGCAGTAAGTAATGGATTGTATGATGTGAAGTTTCTCTCCTATTACATGGATGATGTTAGCCTAGCCACCAAAGCCAGTGTGAATAATTAATACCAACATTTTAAGCCAACAAACTTTATGGTACTTGTATTATTTTTGTAAATGTTACTGTTGTCGTTCTACTGCAGCCTCGGACATATGCGGCTTTATGCTGCTATTGGTTCTTGGTAGGGGTCGAGCATATTGTCGGGGCCATAATCCAGCACCAATGCTATGGAAACACAAAAAACTGGCCTGCATTCGGGCCCCGGCTCCGAACCAGACCAGAAACCCCGTTGGTGGAAAAGTGGTTTCTGTCTGTCAGTTTGGAAGGGGGGAAGATGCCACTGGCCACTTGACACCCCAGTTCTGGTTTGGTGTCACTGCTGGTATGACCCCATTGCATGATGGACTCTGTTGTAAGGGTTTTTAGTAAATCTGATAATGAGAGAGGACTTGGAATCGAAGTGATTCTTCACCCTTTTCATTTAAGATTACATACAATGCTTACCCTCTTACAAGAAGAGGAAAGACAAAAGGTCACAAAACAAAAGTTGGTTGCAGAGGAAAACTAGATGTTTTCTTTTTTTTTTGTTATCAACAGGCTGTCACGTTGAGGTCAGAGGGAGAGCAGGGAGCAGGAGGTTATCAGGACACATTCCTGTCCAGGGCTGAGAAAGACCAGGAGAGGAGAAGTATTTCAGCTCCTGATGCATTTACTTTCATTAGTATCAACGAAAAACTAAAAAGGCAAAAATAAAAGATTATTTAAATGTAAAATGTAACAAATTGTCCTTTCTGGTGTGTGTGTGTAAATGGCAGGCAGGCCTGAACACCTATCACTGTTTGCCTTAGCTAATGCTGTGAACTCCATGACCTTGTGTCCTCAACCTATACACACACACACACACACACACACACATACACACACACACATACACATACACACACACACACACACACACACACACACACACAATCAGTCAACAGGGTCTGCATGTTGTGTTAGTCTGAGATAAACAAGGGGGAGACAGGACAACAGCCAAAGTGCACCAGCTATCCTAAACTGGTGCTGCAAAATAAAGGGCTCATCCATCACACAGTGTCTACAAACACACACACTCACACTACAAACTGGCAGAGGGCCAAACTATATTTAATGAACAAACATGTTTGACATGAAATCAATCAGTAATTGGGTAATAATAACTATCTAAGTCATCTGTTGACCAAGAACCTAAGCAAGCAGAACCGAGGTCACACACACACACACACACACACACACACACACACACACACACACACCACACACACACAACACACACACACACACACACACACACACACACACAGGGCCGGCCCGACCCATTAAGCTACATAAGCGGCCGCTTAGGGCCCCGCAGCCACTGAGGGGCCCCCTAGCAAAAAAAAAAAAAAAAAATTTAAAATATTGTTTTATCTCAGTACACCGTTGCCGTGTTAAAACCTATTAATATTATATATTTTAAGTTATTTAGGCTGTTTTATTTTTATTTTAACACGTGTTTTGATGCGCAGGTTTATCGTTGCACTGCAACACCCTGCCAGCAGTAGCGCCAATGAGTGCAGTGCTTGCAGGGCGCACCACCACTACAAGGGCGCCGGAAGCGGGGGGGCCAGGGGGCCAGGGGGCCATTGGCCCCCCCACTTTTCAGCCCTGCCCCACATTTTCGCAGCAGCGGATGCCACCGGAACACTGTACAAATCCCGTTTCAATAATTCCACTCTACTCTAAAGTCGCATCTAAAACGCGATCTGATCTAGCTGTGTATATTTTGTTATTTTTGATTGTTATATTCAATCCAGTGTTCGAAATGGGGGGGAGCCAGGGGGAGCTTGGCTCCCCCGAAGAGGGAGGGAGCTCCCCTGAAGGCCGACTTTGAGATAAATAGGGGGAGCCGCATATTTGTGTCACACAGATTAGAAATGTTGAGTTTCTGTAAATAAAAGTTCTTGAAATAAATAATAGTCATTGTTCATTACAGTTTCTGAATATTTGTTTTATATTTGTGAATATTTCTGGGTGTTGCCATCTGTACGTGGCGGCGCTGCATTCTTTACGCTACTTACGTTGCTATGGTTACGGCGGCGATGCCGGCGGCGTATTTGAAATGTTCATAAAAAATATGGCGAAACGAAAACAGCCAAGCCTCGCAGCTTTTGGATTCACAAGCAAAGAAGCGAAGGATTCTAAAAATGACAACGTGAACGGAACAACTTTTAGTTGGCTGGATGTAAGCGGCGTTAGGGTCGCGTTTGACAGCTCCACACCGAGGGAGAGGCCTGCCGATGCGGAGCCTGAAGAGGCTTCAACAACGGCCACAGCCGCCGGCGCCACCTGCACTAGCGAACCTGACGATGCCCATGACCTGCCTTTTAACTGGACACAGAAAAGATGGAGTGAGTGGAATGAAAGCTATCCATGGCTTTTCATAACAAAAAAAAAATGTGGATATGAGATTTGCAAAGAGGCAAAAAGTATATTGATCTCTCTGCCGCTCGCAGAAAAATCCACCGGAGTGCACCTTTCACAAGAAAGGATTCAGGGAAAAGTCAGCAGTGATCAACAGAATAACCTGCGGAAAAAGATTTATAATCACCATAAGAGCCAGGCAAACGAAAAAGCGATCGAGATTTCGGAGAGGAGAAAAAAGATGTCCTACCAAACAAGCTATTGGCGATCAATGTTGATCTAATGCAGGAAACATATACATCTTTCAGGTCTGCCTATATGATTGCCAATAAAATAAATAAATAGGGCTCCCCCGAAAGCAAATGGGTAATTCGAACACTGATTCAATCTCATTAGCTACAGGCATTTTTGAAGCTTGTGAAGGGAAGATGACAGCTCTCACTCGCCACTCTGCTGTTCCGCAGCGCCGCTTCCCCTCCCTCCGCTGAAATTATGAATGTAAGGTGTATAGTAATCATAGATAACACGGCAGGGTCCGTTACAGTTTGTTTTCATCTGATTTCAAATAAACAAAGTATTGGCTTTCAGAATATTAAACTTGTTTCGGCAAATTCAGATGATAAATACAACTTTGAAGCTTCGGCATAATTACAAGCGGAGAACGGAGTAACTTGACGTCACAGCAGGCATAACAACAGCCGGTGTTTCTCGAGTGTTTTCCCACAATACACACAAACGCAAAAATACACAAACACACACAAGTATATACACACACACACACACACACACACACACACACTCGCGGGCTTCCCCCAGACCAGTAATCCAAACGAAAATATCTTCCCTCCGTACTATGTTGTGGTGGACTGTGGCATCCAGTCTTTGGAGGACAGATTCAAGTCCCTGGGGGAAGTAAGAGACAAGTTTGGAGTGCTTCAGAACTTCCATAATCTGGATGACGAGTCACTTACAGACCAATGTGCCCTGCTGGGAAAAACATTGACCTGTGGCGAAGAGGCAGACGTTGACTGGAGAGAGCTAGCCATGGAGATGCAAAGCCTTCCAGAGCTTCCCAAAGAAGATATGACCACATTGGAGATGCTCACCTTCTTAAATGAAAACGAGCTGTGTGAGATCTATCCAAATCTTTGGATAGCGCTGAGAATAGCCTGTACCCTTCCAGTGACAGTGGCGTCCGCAGAGAGAAGCTTCTCGAAGCTCAAACTGATAAAAACATACTTGAGGTCCTCCATGGCCCAGGATCGCCTGAGTGGAATGGCAATAATCAGCATAAACCACCAGATTGGCAGCCAGATCTCCTATGATCAGGTCATCAATGACTTTGCCTCCAGGAAAGCAAGAAGAGAACAATTCTGACTGTACGTACGAGAGGAACATTTGTATTTGCATTTGTTTTTTTACATTTCATTTTCTTGTTAAGCAGTTTGTTTTGCACATATTATTTAATCCTTTAAAGGTATTTTTGGATCTATTTATATATTCTATTTAGTGTTGAGTGTTTTTTATTAAAAATATCTATCTTTGAACAGTGATGGTCACTTTGTCAGTCTTTTTATTCTGTACTGTCAGTTCATCAGTGTTATCTGATATGACTACTTATAGTACATTTGATCCCCTAAAATGGGGGATCAAATGTAATATTGGACAAATTAACATACACTTCAACAAAGTAGTCATATTTAATACTTGGTCACAGTCTGCACTTTAACCTCATAGTCCTTGTTTCATTTCCAATCTAATGTGCTGGAGTACAGAGTCAGAGCCACAACAACAAAACATATGTCACTGAGGACTGAGGAGTTTCTATATTTCTGTTCACTGAGTTTATATAGTCATTAGTTATAGCCTAGGTAGTTATTTGTAGTCAATTTAAAGACTGTGCTGCTGTTCTCAGGTCCCACTTTAGTGTTTACATGCTTATTTGTACAATATGTGTGCTCATACTAACATCATAAGACAAAAGTTGGTTCCGTGTTGTGTGTAGTGAGAACGCGCTAGAGTGAGGGGGGCCCCCAAACAAAATCTTGCTTAGGGCCCCCAAAAGTCTAGGGCCCTGCACACACACACACACACACACACACACACACACAAACTTTCTTGGCTGGGCTGAATCCGAGGTAGGGTTTAGGCAGGAGAAAAACCAATTATGTGTTCAAGGTTAGGGTTAGGGTTTACTTTGACCGTTAAAACCTGAAGCCCCTGTCAAACAATTCCCCACCATGCTTTCCTCTCTGATCAACACAGTCTCACTCCCTGAACGTCCAGGAGCGACGCTTGGTCAGGGTCCTATGGCGTGCAGTTGTGACGCGCCGAGTCTCCTTCAGCTTCATAAACGGACGCAAAGAGCTTTCAACTGATTGCAATGTATTCCCATCGGCGGTGGCATTTGACGCTCAGGGAAGCACCGCATCGGTCCATGTCGGCGGCACTTAAAGGCAATGTGAGCGTCCATTCCCATTGGATAACGGAGGATTTTACACCCGGAAGTAAGTATTCTCTTTACTGTCGATTGATTTTACAGTGATATCTGCACTACTCATCAACTCAAAAACACCAGATTCTCCTTGTTAATTACACAACATTGATTGGTTTAAATTGTGTACAATGCTTTTGTATTTTTCCCCTTCGATTCGGAGAAACAAATATTTTTTCGGAGTTTAGGATGGCAGAAGACACTACACTACCCAGAATCCTCAGCTTTCGTTTGGGACTACAACATGTGCTTTGCTTCACAAACCCCGTGATTAGTCCTCAAGCTCTGTGATTGGATGTTGGAGTGGCTGTGCGCGAAGTTTACACGGAGCGTCAAACAGCACTTTGAAATGGAATGAATCCCATCGACGGCCCACTAACCAAAACAGGAATCGAACGTGTCCTACCCCCCCCCCCCCTTAGGTCACAGGCTCCTCCAACAGTGCAACACAATAAAACAGATACACAGAAAAAATAGTGCAAGTAAATACAAAAAAAATAGTAAAATAGTAAAAAGTGAAATAGTGCAATAAGAGTCTATATACAAGTGATTGGAATATGATATATTTGACAAATAATTTCTAAGTAGCAGCCAGATGAATGTTATGGATGTTGTTTCAAAGTTCAGGTGTTTAATAGTCTTATGGCCTGTGGGATGAAGCTGTCCCTGAGTCTGGTGGTTTTATACACAACTACGGTGTAGTTATGCAATGATGACAAACTTGGGTCATAGGTTCCTCAACAAGACATCTATCAATATGTGTGTACCTCCACCATTAAACTGTCATATTCTGCACATTTCTTATTCTATCTACATACATCTTATAAGAGTATAATAAATATGTATAATATCGGTTAAAATAAGTGCTTCAACATAGTTAACATTGCAGGAATGTTGATTGTCAAGTCCCAAAACAAACCATGCAATATATTAAACGTTAAGTACTTTGTCAGGCTTAATATTTATCAGATACCCCCAAAGCTTTTTGCTTACATGTATTTAAAAGAAGACCTTAACCTAAAGTATTATTTAATGTTTAAATAAAGCCTAATTAGTTTTCTGTTTTGCACATCCTCCTATTAATATCTTTGTACATCCGGCACTAAACTGTTTTATTCTAGATATCATTTACAGTATCTTCTTGATATTTTCTATTCTATATTTCTATCATTGACCTTCTACTTTCCTCCTATTTTGTATGTACTCTTAATATTTAAATGTTTTCATAAAATATAACACATTCAAAAGTGCTTTACAAAAATGAAAGACATTAAGAAAAAGGCATTTTAAACAGTCATTAAAAAGCAACACAATCTACCTGCATTGCAATTACTCTAAACGTGTAATAACGTGCTTTAACCAGTAGGTGGTTTGGGTTAAAAAGCTGTCAAGTTTACAGTGTTAACAAAATAAAATATACTGCTGTTTCCGGTTTAGTTTACGACGGATATATTTTGTTATTGTTTTGATATTTGTAACACAAAAGCGATGGAAAAAACCCACAGCAACACAGAAAAGATGGTCTTAACATGACCCAGCGGTCTAGTAGTTAATAAAAAACAATAATATCAAAACAAAATATTACTACTAACTTTATTGTGAAATTAAAACAGAACGGTAAAAGAATAGTTTCCGGTCTATTCTGAGGCCCGATCTCTGTAGATAAATAAAGAACTACGACAGATGTGTAATATTTAATGCAGCCGAACCATTTATTACAATGCATTCATGTGATGACTTTCAAAGAGTAAAGCAAGCACTGCTGAATAAAGTATGATTTTATCTTTTACGAAACGTTTTTTTTCATATGGAATGCAGTTGGAGGTCAACCAATCACAGAGCTTGAGGACTAATCACGGGGTTTGTGAAGCAAAGCACATGTTGTAGTCCCAAACGAAAGCTGAGGATTCTGGGTAGTGTAGTGTCTTCTGCCATCCTAAACTCCGAAAAAATATTTGTTTCTCCGAATCGAAGGGGAAAAATACAAAAGCATTGTACACAATTTAAACCAATCAATGTTGTGTAATTAACAAGGATAATCTGGTGTTTTTGAGTTGATGAGTAGTGCAGATATCACTGTAAAATCAATCGACAGTAAAGAGAATACTTACTTCCGGGTGTAAAATCCTCCGTTATCCAATGGGAATGGACGCTCACATTGCCTTTAAGTGCCGCCGACATGGACCGATGCGGTGCTTCCCTGAGCGTCAAATACCGCCGCCGATGAGAATACATTGCAATCAGTTGAAAGCTCTTTGCGTCCGTTTATGAAGCTGAAGGAGACTCGGCGCGTCACAACTGCACGCCATAGGACCCTGACCAAGCGTCGCTCCTGGACGTTCAGGGAGTGAGACTGTGTTGCTCTGATTATTTAACCAAAGACTCCTAAATCTCAACATTTAATTGAATGAGTTTCAATTTCTAGAGATGTGTCCAGGGTTATGTTGGCGCCAACTTCTTCTATATAGACACACGATCTTTTCTAGCATTTGGGCTACCTATGTTGTAAATGTATTATATTTTTTAATTTAAACATCACATCTATAGAACGTCTGTCCGTCCTGGGAGAGGGATCCCTCCACTGTCGCTCTCTCCGAAGTTTCTTCCATTTTTCCCCATTCACTGGGGGGTTTCTTTGGGAGTTTTTCCTTGTTCGATGTGAGGGTCTAATGACCGAGGGTGTTAGTTTTTCATACTCTGTACAAACTTTAAAGCCCCCTGAGAGAAATATAAATTCTCTTTTTGTAAATTTGCGATATTGGGTTATATACAATAAACTTTGATTGATTGATTGATTCTAGTAGACTTCAGTGGAACTGCATTTTGTACTACTTGGTAAAACACTGCATCATGGCAGGTACTGTTAGATTGATGGAGACTTCAGTTCACACATGGCACCAAAATGTTTGTCAGATGTACTGCAAGAGACCATTTGCTGGCAAATTGTTGAGTTTTGTCGGCTTCATCAGTAAGCTTTAGTTGAGCTGGTAGGTGGAGTTTCTGTTGTGGTGACTGACGTAAAGTCTTAAAAACGAAAATGGAGGATGGAGATTCAATGAATCCTGATTGTCACTCATGTACAGTACAATGCGTTACATTTAGTCTTTCCATTAACCCAATAGACTGACATAGTATAATAGGAGCACGGGGCAGCTACTATAAGATGCTACAGCACCTGGGTTGAAGTGTGGGGGCCTGGTGCCTTGTTCAAGGGCAGCTCGGCAGCGCCCGGGAAGCAAACTTGTACCTCCCAAAGTACTAGTCCACACTCTTAAATTGGTAAGTTTTGGAACTTGAACCGGCGACCCTTCCCAAGCCAAGTCCCTCGAGGCTGCTCTGCTGTTGCCCAGTCTCGTTGCAGTTTACTGATCTTCATGATGTTCTCTGGTGTCACATGCTCACAAAGAAATCAAGCATAAAAAACTGAAACTGCAACTTTTCATTATGTGGTACAAATTAATGAACAAACATAACACTGACAGTTCTGCACCTCACATTTTACGTCAAATGCCAACATTAGAAAGGAAAGTAGGTGGAGGTGGGGGTGATGGATGGTCATCAAGCACGTCTGACTTTTAATGCAGTAGAATAAACTTCACAAAAAGCTTAGCTGGAACTCAAACTGATCTTCAGGTTCTTTGCATTTAGACAAAGTTAGGTTACACAATAATAGGGGCGTGGCCACTTTGAGTGACAGTTGGGTGCTGTCTCAGCTTGCTTGGCTTAATCACGTTTCTGTTGGTCTCTGGTCTGTTCTGTTGGTCTCTAGTCTGTTCTGTTTCCTGACGACACGACGGTGAAGTCATGACCACAGGTTACCATCGATCAGAAACAGTCTGACCACACAAACACCTCAGTGACCCGCCTTTGGGAAATACATGCCATTATTGGACCTGAGGTTGCCAGGTGAGAAGACTTTATCCTCCTTTTATGACTCCATCGCAGCCATGACTGAGATGTTGCCCTGTCCCCGTTTCAACATTGTTGTTGGGTGAATTCAATTGACACATGACTGGGGCCTTTTGTCAAATTGGAAGTATACTAGTCGTTGCCAGGTCAGTTTTAATGTCTGCAGTTTTTAAGGTACCCAGTTTGTGACTCACCTATAAGCTCCTCCTTTTGTCTTCTTACCCTGTCAGCTCCGACATTAACGTCACCACTTTTGACGAACACTGCAGAGTTGACTTCCCGTTTGTCTCCCACAAGCTGAGAGGTCATTGGTTAATCACCAGGTTCGCAGTGGTCCATCCTCCTTTTATGGCTCCCTGTTAATAGTGACTGAGCTCTGTCATCAGTTTGTTTCTCTTTTTACTGTTCTTACTGACTTACGTCACTGTTTCTTAAAGTATGCTTCAAGGGCATTGGCAGGGTCACAGTCGTTGATCAGCCCGGTCTACTTGTTCCAACTCAAGAGCAGGAATACAGGGATCAAGGTCCAATATGTGTCTGCTACTGGCAGTGGTGCAAAGTAAGTAAGTAGATTTACTCAAGTACTGTACTTAAAGGTGGGGTAGGTAATTTTGGAGAAACCAGCTCGAGTGCGCTAGAATTTGAAAATACACAGCCGGAAAAAATCTGCCACTTCCTTACAGAGCCCCTCCTCCAACACACACGAACGCGCACATGACCAATGAGGGCACGAGATAAGTTTGTGCACAGATGGAAGGCTGACAGGCAGGTAGGCCATCCAGTTATTTTAGCCGGGCCGGCTAAAATGATTGGTCGTGCTTTTTACAGCGCCACGGCTTCCACAGATGACATTTTTATATGGATTTTCTATCAAAGCACTTAAGATATTCATTGCTATCGGGATGTTAAGAGCATTCCATGGAATATAACAAAAAGTGTATCTCGAGCCGGTTTCTCAAACTTACCTACCCCACCTTTAAGTAACATTTTGAGATACATGTACTTTATTTGAGTATTTCAATTACTATTTTATGTTACTTTGTACTTCTACCCAACTACAATTCAGAGGTAAATGGTGTACTTTCACATGAAAGACAGAGACAGACAGAGGTTAAAAGGTGGTCAAACATCTGCCCTATTACTAATTTCTTTAGCAATTTTTTCTCTTTTTGCTGTTCGTTCAAACTGCTGTTTTCCTTAGTTCTTTAACTGTCGTGCCCACTCTATCAGTGTCTCCAATAAAAAATATGAAATCCCACAACAATATTGCTTCCAAACCCTGACAAATATAAATTGTACCTGTAGGTATTAAAATTGGAATGTTTATTCCAAAAATAACTCTAAACATGTGACTTTTCTCAGCCCGTTTTTCCTCTTTCACCGTTTAACCTGACACCCTGTCCTGAAACTATCACCATGACCATCCATCTGTGTCTGTGTGTGGGTGTGTGTGTGTGTGTGTGTGTGTGTGTGTGTTTGTGTTTGTGTGTGTCTACAGGGGTAGTGTAGCTCTTGAGAATCCGGTTTCGTTGACCTCTGTTGACCTTTGTTGGGTTCACAGCGAGGTTGGGCCAAGAGATTTTTGACATTTCCTTCTATAACACCTGACCCTGCACATAGCCAGGAGTGTGTGTGTGTGTGTGTGGGGGGGGGTCGGTGTTATGCAGTTTATCATTATGTTACCTTGTGCTGACAGCAGAGACAGTTTTATATGTATGACTCCACAGAGCTAACATTATGACAGAATAACAAATAGACATATTCTAACTCAGCTATTAATCTACCAACACACAACACCTTCGAAACGTTTATTAACCCTTGAAGGTGCAATGTGATATGCCCAGAATTGTTGTAATTTTACTGATGTAAGGATAGGTTAAGATGAAGTAGGAACATGGATGTATAAAGGGAACTGTACCGCGTTGGTAAATAACTCTGGATTCAGCTTTTAACGCATTTTACACATTTTAGACCATTATTATTTAAAAGTGTTTGTGCTGGGTAGTTGACTTAAATCTAAAAAAGTATCCACTGATTTACAGATGTCTTTTTCCCAATGTAAGTCAATTGGAAAAGGTATTTTTGGGCCCATTTACATCACGGAATGACACATAAGTTGTAATACCCCTGTTTGGCCACTACAAAAATGTGCTTCAACATCCGGCGCACTTCCTGGGGGCTTTGGTAGGAAGGGGAATGGATGGATGGAAGGGAAAGCGTTGGTGGCTCATGAAATCTAAGACAAGTGAGTCTTGATGTGTTTACCAGATATAACTTAGCAGGTAATTGGAGGGGGATTGAGACGTGGCCCTGCTCAAACTTTAGGTTAAATAATAAACCTAATTTGTAAGTTTTACCACAGGAAGTATCCATCTACCCAAAATCTGTCAAGGGAAACACGAAGAGGAAATTACATTATAAAAGGACTGTCCTTTGTAATATAAGCCAGTGTGAACAAGATAATTATTCTGTTGTTTATATTATAACTCTACAACATTTAAAACAGGCATCTGTATATTCTATTGAAAACAATATTTCAGAATGCTTTGGTCTGGGTTGTGCAGAGTCAATTTGGGGCAGTTGCAGATCCTCTGTAAAATATACCTTTCTGTGCGGTACACCTTGAAATTAAAACTGTTTCAGAACAGTCAGAACAGTCAAATCATTCCCATGGTTCCAGATTCCGTACACACACACACACACACACACACACACACACACACACACACACAAACACACACACACAAACACACACACACACACACACATTTTTGTGTGCAGGGGTCAGAGTGTTTGAGGTTGCTCGGAGGACAGGCCGAGGTGACGCCATATCTTGTCTGCAGCACGGCATGGTGGGAAAGATGAGAACAGAAAGAGAGGTCAGCTTGTCATCACCATCATGTTGGTGATCTGAGACCCGAGATGGAGAGGGGTGGGGGTGTCAGGGAAGGAGGTGTCAGGATAGAGAAAGTCAGATGATTAGGAGAAAGAGGTGGAGGCAACAATTGTTTACAACAAACAGTATTTGTCCCGTGATTTAATAATAACATTTGTTTTCGTAATGATGGGTTTAGATTATTTCAAGGACCACAAAGATCATATATATACTCGGAGTGCATTAGCTCAAGCATGTGACTGTGTGTTTTTATTGGAATGGACGATAGAAATGTCATGTCTTGAGCCTCGCAATCCCTTCTTCCCCCGTCACAGGTACTAAAGCCCTCCTTGCATGCCCTCAAAGACGCTCCTGCATTTGTGGGAAAACTGGGTTCATCTCAACAGCACAAACCCCTACCATGTATGCAAGAAATGGATATCCGCTCAAACTCATCAATGATCTCAAGCAACTGGGACCATTCATCATGGACTCCGAAAAAAACTTTTTTATCAAAAAGCTGAAGCCTGGGCAGCATACCATTATTAAATATGGCGGTCTGATTTACCGACCGCAATGAAACTCGATCAGATTAGGACAATCAAGCCTATCCTCATGGACGACTCTGAGACCTGGATCCTCAGTGCTCGACTCCATCATCGTCTCAATGGGTGCTATACCAACCTCTTTCACAAGGTTCCAAAATCTATCCTGGAAGAATGACCCACCGTTACAGAAGATATACAGTATGGCCTAACCCTAACCCCAAACCTAACCCTAGCCCTATCCTGGAAGGATCACCCAATGTTAAAGAAGATACTGAAAATCCCATGATCTCAGTAAGCTCCTGATTCAAAGCAGGGCTAGATTTTCTGGCCACTGTTTCCACGCTGAATGTTAACTTATTTCAGATCTTATCGTATCGAAACCTTCAAAGGGATAAGCTAACCTTCATACTGGTATCAGTCTTGAACAATTTCGAAACAGCATCAGCAACCAGAAATTCTGGAAGACTTTAGTGCAAGGTCTTTGGACTTAGGGCGCACAATTGGATAAGGGAGACTTGGTTTAGAAGCTTTGGATACTGGGGATGTTTTCATATCGTTATGCTTACATATACCTCCATTGATCAAGACTTTTCTCTATTTTTGGATACTTGTATCTTCAAAAATTCAAGGTACCACTGGGGTGTTAAAAAAGGATAATTTTTGGGGTGAAGGTACAATAGCAGTATAAAACAGACAAATATGAGCCAACATCTGCCTGCTGCTTTTCACATCCATTCAGCACAGCATGCTGGATACAAGAGGAAACATTAGAGTTCTGTAGCGCCGCAGCACCAGTCCTTCTCTTTAAAAACAAGCAGCACTGGCGGGCAGGACAAGACTTCTTGTAGTAGTCGAAATTTTGCCCAGAGGCAGGTGAGCCCTGGGGTGCAGGTGAGCCCTGTGGTGCAGGTGAGCCCCAACGTGCAGCCCATCCACAGGCTCTGTGACCTCGGCTTCATTCATCACCCATCTGACACATTCATGCTGTCTGCCTGAGGCTCACACACACGCACATGCGCACACACACACACACACACACACACACACACACACACACAGCTGGTTGTTGTACTCCCACACAGTTCCATTTGGTCAAACTGACAACGTTGCCCACCCCAAACACAGAGTCCGTTCTGTTGCTAGCCGGAGGTGATCGGCACTGGGATTCAATGTCAGTTGTTTTTCAGGAGATAAATGGTTTAACAATGATGGACCATACACATTTCTACAGATGCCCGAACTGAAATATTATTTGCATGATAAATGAAAGACAGCTGTTAAACATGAAGTTCTTCTCCTGCTTCTGTACCAATTGTTCACTGTGTATCTTTTCCAATTATTTGTTATTATTGTTGTTTGTGCAAGGAGGCAATGCTAGAGGAAGGAAAGGATTTTGATGAGCTAAGCAGCAAAAAAGCAAACATTAAGTGTCCACTTGCTTCCCAGTGACTGAGATCAAACCTGGATCTGAGTCTTATCCAATCTAAATAAGGATCCTGTTTGTCGTATAGGTTTCAGGTCTGTATGTAAATATGTCGCTCTGATTGTATCATAGTCATCATAGATGAAACATTATTTGAGGGGGATAGAGTTTGAAGTGTGCAGGAGGTTTGTAAATGATGTGCATTGCTGCTCTTTTTTACTGTGGTTGTTATGTGAATCGGTGTGGTGCATTTTGGATCAGTCTGATCATCCCAACGTGTTCCTCAGATTGGCTCTATATGAATTTTGCTCCCTTACATTATTTTCATTCTTGGGATTAATGTGGGAATATTATGATGATGATATTTTTTATGATTTTCAAAAGGATAATCTGCTGCTTTAGCCTAGGGAAACAATGAAAATAATTTGAGTTATAATTGGTCACAATGAAAAGTGAAAGTTCTATAGAACTTTACAAATCCATGTGAATGTTGAGTTATCACCATCCCCCTTGCAGAAATGATGTGTGTTTTCTGTTTTTCATTCCACTGGTATGGTTCTTTTGTTATCAATAGATTATGTGAGGTTGCGGGCCTGGTTTACAGCAAATAACCTGTAATTTAAACAACTTGTCATGCATAGAAGTGTCAGTAATTATTAAAACCTTGTCTTTTACCAATTGGTTGTCCATCCCTAACCCTCACCCTCTTCTTATAATTTGATGCATTCTGTTAGGCGTGTAAAGCAGAAGTAGTCCACATGTGAGTGAAACTGTAAACTCTGAACAGGAATCCTAACTGGAACGGTGCCTGTCTCAGACTCACATCATACATGTACTGATCCAAAGTAGCTTCATGTCAGCTCCATGGAAAGAAATCAACATTGTTTATCATTATTGATTTGTTGGTTATTAGAATTGGCCTGTAGTGGATCAATGAGCTCACAAACAGACTGGTGACCGTGACATTTAACAGCCGTCTATTTGGATTATGTTTTATTTGCGAAAAAAAGTGTATCTGTTCCGCAGATGACAAACACATTTCTGAGAACGCTCGAAGTGTGGGTTGTTACAATATCGATTTCCAGTGGTTTTGGCAAATCAAAAGAGAAAGGGCCTAAACCAAACACTGTACTGTTTACAGATTTTAAAAAAATCACCCAAATCAGTTTTGCATTGGTGTTGTGTTACTTCCTGGTTTCACGTTATTGGCTTGTACACAAACAGAAATGCTTTGGCACAAGTCCTGCCAGCAGCATGTGGAAACACTGTGTGAAAGAAACATGTGTGTGTGTGTGTGTGTGTGTGTGTGTGTGTGTGTGTGTGTGTGTGTGTGTGTGGAAGACGGATGAGTGTGTGAATTCATCTGACTTCCTGTGTAGCAGTCAGCTGGAAGCTTTTGACTTGATTAAACCCTTTGTGTGTGTGTGTGTGTGTGTGTGTGTGTGTGTGTGTACAGTATGTGTGTGTGAGTTTTTCACCCAGATGCTGCTAGCTGTGAGAGACAAGACTGTCTGACATAGAGACAAACAACACCTGGACAAGACAGAGTGTCAAAAATATATTTCACACAACCACTTAATGCTAAAAAGTTAAAAAACAACAGAGTGAGAACAGTGGCAGACCCTTGTGTTTCCCAATCAGGTACATTTAAATGCAGGAAGTAGTTTGACTACTGCAAACTGAATTATTTTATACTATGTGCAGTGGGTCTGGTAAATGAACAGAATGGAAGAACAAAATGTTGAAGCATGTCAGAAGCAATCAAATTCAGGTGAAAGTTTATTTAAAATGGGCGTCTCTGCAAGTGTACTGTATATTTAATGGAATAATGCAACCCCATTTGGCAATAAAATAAATCAAAACCATTATGACTACATTTGAAAAACATATTGTCAGGATAACAAAAAATAGGATAAAGGCCAAGAGGAAAGTGTCTCGATTCATGATTACGACAGAGAAATAACACAGGTCTCTCAGTTTAGGTGGCTTTGTATGGAGAGCTTCTATGACATCCTGGAAAGTGTAGTATTTAAGAGCCATGCAAATAACAGGGAATACATTTTGAAAAAGATAGGAATAACGTATGTAACTTCAAATTATGTTAAATTACAGTGGTTTCGACAGCAGACAATACTAACTGATACGATACCATTCGATACGATACATCAGATAGGATAGGATACGATACAATTCGATACATTACAATTTGAGACGATACGATTCGCTGCGATTTGATACGATACAATCAGGTCTGATATGATTAAATCCGATACAATACCATGCGATGTGATGCAAAACAATCAGAAAGGATATGATTCCATACAATATGATACATTTTGACTTAATTGTATTATATAAGATGATACAATATGATAGTATACGAAACAATGATACTTTATTGCCAGATAAAGTCTGAAATATTTCTTGCATCACAGCAGGCCGATTTAAGATAACAACTTTGAGAAAAAAGCTATGTTTTTGTGATAAAAAGAGGACAATAAAGGAATCGCTGTTCACTTCTTGAACATATACTCTCATACCATTGGCTGCAGGCAAACTGTCAGAAACACACAGCATTAACATTTTTGTTTGCCTATCGCTTGAATGCAGCATCACAATGCTAGTAGTGACTGTAATCAAATAATATTGCAGCCACCCACTAAATGTTGCTCCAATCAAGCTTTTGGGGCAATGATGCCGAATGCGATGGGTGCTTTAGGGTTTGTATGTGTGTGTGTGTGTGTGTATGCGTGTGTGTGTGTGTGTGTGTGTATGTGTGTGTGTGTGTGTGTATGTGTGTGTACGTGTGTGTGTACGTGTGTGAATTTGTGGGTGTGTGTGTGTGTGTGTGTGTGTGTATGTGTGTGTGTGTGTGTACATGTGTGAATTGTGGGTGTGTGTGTGTGTGTGTGTGTGGGTGTGTGTATGTGTGTGTGTGTGGGTGTGGGTGTGGGTGTGTGTATGTGTGTGTTTGTGTGTGTGTACGTGTGTGAATGTGTGGGTGTGGGTGTGTGTGTGTAGAGGGGGAGTCCCTCTGTCCCTCAGGTCATTGCTGTGCTGTCTCATCAATAACCTTCGTATTGACAGTGGAGGGACACACACACACAGGCAGGGACACCCCCACGGTGTGACCAGTCTCTGTGTGTGTGTGTGTGTGTGTGTGTGTGTGTGTGTGTGTGTGTGGTGTGTTGTGTGTGTGTGTGTGTGTGTGTGTGTGTGTGTGTGTGCTAGTCTTTTTAAAGTGCCAAGGTGAACAAAGTTTTCAGCTTTCAAAAATGTCTGTGTGCTTTCAGCTCTGTAAGTGAGCAGTTGTTTAGCTGGCTTACCCTCTGTCACACACACACACACACACACACACACACACACACACAACACACACCACACAAACACACACACACACACACACACAGAGAGAAACACACAGAAACCAACAGAGCAGCTCTCTTGGAAAGGACAGATGTGTGTAGAAGTGTAGAATGAGAGAACATCTGTCAGATATTCAGTGTCTTTTAGTACCTGTGTGTGTGTGTGTGTGTGTGTGTGTGTGTGTGTGTGTGTGTGTCTGAGTTTGTGTGTATGTGTGTGTGTGTGTGTGTGTGTGGAGAGAGTGTGTGTGCGTGTGTGTGTGGGGGAATAACAGTTTTATAGGAGTGCATGAAGACACAGAGCAAGTCACTGTGGTAACTCAGACTTTTATAGATAGTTTATATGTGTGTGTGTCATTGTTTGTGTCTGTATGTGTGTGTGTGTGTGTGTGTGTGTGTGTGTGTGTGTGTGTGTGTGTGTGTGTGTGTGTGTGTGTATGGTGCTGCGGATAATTAAATGCCAATAGGGGAGAGAATCTCATTTGCAGTGAAGGTCTTTAGAGCAGAGTTCCCATGTCAATCACACACACACACACACACACACACACACACACACACACACACACACACACACACACACACACACACAAGAAGAAGGAAAGATAGAGGAGAAGGAAAGAGGAAGTAGGTCAGGGAGGAAAATGAGAAGACAGGATGGAAGGAGATGTTAAACATCAGAAGAAGAGAAAGAGGAGGAGAGGAGGAAGAGGAAGGGAGATAGGACAGTAAGGAGCAGGGGGAGGTGAGCTATTGCCAGGCCTGCTTGGTAATTTAAAATGACAATTTAACCACTGACAGCCTGTAACTCTACTTTTACACTGTGTCACAATGTTTAGTTTCAGTTTAGCATTTTTTGATAGGGGCTGTGTAATGTTCTGAAAATATGACAGAGTTAGCCAGAAAGCCAATTTTCATTAGTAGTCTCTAAAACGTATTATGCCTTTAGATAGACAAAAGTTTAACCCTTACCTTACACAATATTACAAATATAAGCTTAGAAAATACAATTAATGAAAAAGTATTCAAATGTTAAACAGAACCTTCATTACATAGACCATTAAACTACCGTTAGCCATTTTTCTTTACTTTTGAAGCAGTTACAGGATTGGGCTGAGGGGAATGATGTACAGGATGAAGATGAGGGGACCAACAACTAACCCTGGGGCACACCATGAGTGACAGGGGCGGTGGAGGAATTGACTAGGGTACTATACTTTCACCATAACAGAGAGACTGAGGACCTCAATAGTCATCAATTACATTCTTTTGGCTCTTTTGGATGGTCTGCTTTCTAATGTAGAATTATTTGGACACATGCTATGTTTGAATCATTTTCATTCAATTCATAGGGACTTTATTGGCATCAAGTTTTATGAAACTGTGTAGTCAAAGAAGTAGAAGGGAGGTTAGGTGTGCAGCAGTAAGAGGAGGAATAACGGGTAAGGAAAAATGGAGCAAGAGCATCAATGTTAATACATGCACACACACACACACACACACACACACACACACACACACACACACACACACACACACACACACACACAATTAACACCGCGCCTGAAAGGCCATCACATGTTTGCTTCTGTGTGTGGACCTGTGGATTGATGTCTGGTCAAATGAAAGAGGAAGGCTGGTGGATCGCGCTTGGATGGAGCTTAATTTACATGCTAATGTGTGTGTGTGTGTGTGTGTGTGTGTGTGTGTGTGTGTGTGTGTGTGTTGAGCTGCAGACAATTATTTAAAACTTGATCAATGGTGAGATGAGATGACATTGCCTCAAAGATGTTGATCACATACACACAATTGACAGGATTAGAAAAAGCATGGTTATTTGAATACAACATTGAGGGTGAAGTTGACCAGTCGTTCAACCACAGTGTCCAAGCTTGGGTTTCAAACCTATAACCTTTGTTATAGAGTGGTGCAGTGTTGACTTTTTTTGTAGCCCGACCCGGACAAAAAGCAAAGGTTTTTTTTCATTGGATTTCAGTACGTTTAGGAAAATAAAGTCTGTGGCAAACACACGTTTATGACACTTACACGTTTTGTTCAGCAGGATGATCTCCACATATGAACACAACCTTTATGATTTTTCAAGCATAAATGCAATCGCCAGAGGCAAAAAGCCAACATTAGGTTATAAACAAACCACATCACAGTCGCATTGCTGCGCATCACCACTGCAAAGCTAATGATGGCAAATGTTCGGTATAATGAAGTTTAGCAGTTTAGATAGTCACTTGATAGCAACCGCAGTTTTGATCACACAAAGAGGCTTAGGAAAATCTCCAGTGGGGTATTTACTGATGTATTTTATGGCGTAGAATTGCACGAACATCTTGAAATCGTAACAGGCATCTGACTTCCCACATGTTCAAAAATAAGTTGAATTCGAGACAGGTTGGTGAAATGCAAAATCATTTCCGGGTTTTCGGACTCATTCCTGCGCCACTCTATCACAACAGCAGCAAAAAGCATATATCCATATTCTCCCATGCGATGCCCAAAGGAAAAATGTGAGCTTTTTATAATAAAAATAAAATAGTTATAGTAATAATTGATGATGGCAAAGTGCCTGGAGAGTTCAAGGAAAGAAAGATAAGGAATCTTTGAAAAAAAAAATGACCTTTCACACTTGTGAAGTTTCCTGGTAATTTAGTTTGGAAGAGAGGTGGTAATGCCAAAACAAATGCGACAACATTAGCGCACTTCAACATAATACTGTACAAGCATTCACAGTTTGTATTGGCAGGAGCTCTACTGAGGTACTCTGCTGTCACTGACCCCTCAATCAGCTAATGAGGTCGCTAAACTATTAACTCAAGTTAAACAACAGACAGATTGAATAAGAACTTATGCGTATACCTACTTTTATCAAATTGGAAGTATTCTTCCCAATTGGGGATTCAAACCAGCAACCTCAATATGCAGTGATACGTCTTCCTCCATTCTTTCTCTAAAGACTAAAAGGGTGGATTCCAAGAATATGGAAGTCAGCTTATGTCCTTCCTCTACTAAAAGGTGGGGAGGCTATTTTATTAAATAATTATAGGCCCATCTCTAAATTGTCAGTTCTGGCCAAGGTTCTTGAAAGCCTAGTGAGTGAGCAGGTAAAGGTGTTTTTAAGTAACAATGACCTACTATGTAAACATCAGTCAGGTTTCAGAAAGCAACATAGCACCATCACTGCAACAATGAAAGTGGTGAATGATATTGTAGGTATCTTAGACAAAAAGCAGAGTTGTGCAGCTCTGTTTATTGATCTTTCCAAAGCGTTCGATACCGTCGATCATCAAATCCTGAAGCAGAGGCTGGTCAGTATTGGCATATCCAACCATGCAGTGGGTTGGTTTGTGAACTACTCTCTGAAAGGTCCCAATGTGTTCTTTTTTGATGGGCTTACTTCTGAGTGGTTAAACATTGCAAATGGTGTTCCCCAAGTTCTGTTTTAGGTCCACTTTTATTCTCCATCTATATCAACAGCTTAGGTCAAAATGTGGATGAAGCAACTTTACATTTTTATGCGGACGATACCGTGATGTATTGTGCAGGTCCCTCCATTAAGGAGGCTGTTGTTAAATTACAGGCTGTTTTTAATATTATCCAGACGCAGCTCGCTGAGCTTAAGCTTCTTTTAAATGTGGATAAAACTAAGGTATTGCTATTTTCAAAAGCCAAAAAGACACCGGAGACAACTTTGGATATTGTTACTACGCAAGGACAAGTACTTGAAGTGGTTACCTGTTGTAAATACCTTGGTATCTGGCTTGATGATTGTCTCTCTTTTAAACCTCAGGTCAATAATCTTCTTAGAAAGCTAAGGGTGAAGCTAGGTTTATTTTTCAGAAACAAGTCCTGTTTCTCGCTTGAGGCCAGGAAAAGGCTAGTCACTGTGACCTTTTGACCTGTGCTGGACTATGGTGATCTGATCTATATGAATGCACCTGCCCATTACCTGATCAAGTTAGATGCCGCCTATCACAGTGCGCTGAGATTTGTTACAAACTGTAAAGCACTTACTCATCACTGTACCCTGTATGCCAGGGCAGGTCTGCCTTCTCTAACTGTACGGAGACTCAGTCACTGGTACATGTTCATATACAAAGCCATGCTGGGTAAACTCCCACCTTACATCTGCTCACTGATATCACAGAGAGTCGCAAGTAGCTATTGCCTAAGATCCCAGGATGTGTTTTTATTACATGTACCAAGTGCTAGGACTGTTTAGGCACTAAAGCTTTTATGTGTGCAGCTCCTCTAGCTTGGAACAGTCCGCAAAACATTTTGAAAATGAGCATTTTGGTTCCCCTGCATCATTTTAAAGCACAGCTGGATGAAATGATATTTGATACTCCTGGTACCTGTCATTGTGAATAGGTTTGTAAATTGTACCCCTGTCATTATGTTGTATGTGTCCTTTTGTTTCTGTTGTATTTCTGTTACATGTGTAACCAATGTGCGGCAGGTCTCCCTTGTAAAAGAGCTCGTTGATCTCAATGGGATTTTTACCTGGATAAATAAAGGCTACAAAACAAACAAACAAGAACAAAAACAGAGATTAAGATTTCAATGAAGACAGGGAGAGACACTGAATCCAGTGTTTCCATAGCAACTGGAAACCCCTCACCCTTCCCCATCGAACCCCCCCCCACACCCCATCCCTCATTTACAGTCGGGATAGATAGATAGATAGATAGATATAGATAGATAGATAGATAGATAGATAGATAGATAGAGAGATAGATAGATAGATAGATAGATAGATAGATAGATAGAGAGATAGATAGATAGATAGATAGATAGATAGATAGATAGATAGATAGATAGATAGATAGATAGATAGATAGATAGATAGATAGATAGATAGATAGATAGATAGATAGATAGATAGATAGATAGATAGATAGATAGAGAGATGAAAGTTGTATAAGTTAGTGTTCCAATATGGAGGCCTGGCTTCACTGAAATCAGTGACAGGGCACTGCAACACAGCCGTGTCTTCCACTGACCGTGGTGCACGGGCTCTCGGGTCAATATTTTGTGTTTAAAAAACTGTTCAAAAGCTCCTGTAGTAAAACCAATAAAAGTTTATAAAAGCCCTGCTTGGTCTGTGTTAAAAATGTATAAGAAAATGCAATAAAAGGGATAAAAGAGAGCAGCGGCTGCAGCACAGAGCGTATGCGGCGGGTTAAAACCTGTACTCCTGCCCCCCCGAGGGGATCTCCCCCGGTGGAGTGTCCGAGGCTGCGTCCCACAGCATCTGGTAAAAGACCTGGTAAGTGGGTTAAAAAATCTGGCTAAAAGGACCAAGGTTGACTTTGTTTAAAATCGGCATGCAGGTGTGCCTTTCACCACTTGGTATCTTCCTCTATCATTTTCCATCCCTGATGCCCTATTGTCCCCAAAAACTCTGGTCCATATTTCTTGCTCATATCGATAATTCTGTTTGAGCCACTGGACATCCAGGTTGTCATCTGCTTCAGAACAAGACAGGTCTTTTGTTTCACTCACTTCCTAAGGTCTGTGTCAACCCTCAGCATCATCGTCTCATTGGTGGTCCGACAACATGACTTCTTTATCTAATCATCAGTGGAAACTTTGAACAGTTAGCGTTATCTGTAATCTTTGGGTTTTGGACTTACCTCAAAGCACGCTCTACGTGTCTAGACTTTTGATCTGAACATGTTGATATCTTGAGTTTGCTGCACAGGAAGACATTGATCTGATGGTTAGAGTTGAGGTTGTCCAGATACCAGTTTGGGTTAGGGTTAGGGTTAAGGTACCGACTGGGGCTGTGATAGGTTGTCTACCAATCGAAGGGTTGAGGTTTGATCCCAGCCCCTGCAGTCAATATGTCAATGTTTACTGGAATCAGAATCAGAATGGAGTTTATTGGCAGGTACGTTTATACATACAAGGAATTTCCTTTGACGTATGGTGGTGCAAACATAAACAACATAAGCAAATAAGTTATTAGAGAAGTTACAAAATAGAACGATTATAAAGAAAAATATATTTTTCAAAAACGATTTAACATTAAAAATAATCAAAACAAGTATTTACACCAAAAATAAATATTGAAAAGAAACAAAAATACTCAGTACAATGAATATATGACAAGGGTTATCAAGTAATCTTTGTGATGTAGAGAGGTTGTCTACAAACGGAAGGGTTTGGGGTTTGATCCTGAAGTAATCTTGGGCAAGATACTTAACCCCGAGCTGCTCCCGATGGCATGGCCGATGTGTGTGGATGTTAGTTTCTTTGAGCATTGGGCCCCTTGTATAGCTCGGCCTCTTTGTGAATGGCTGTAAATTGGTAAATGGGTAAGAGGGTAAAGAGGTGGTACCCCAAGGATCGGTGCTGGGTCGACTTCTCTTTTCTGTTTACATGCTCCCTCTTGACCACAACATCAGTTTCCATTTTTATGCAGATCAACACCAGATGCATTTAAGCTGCGACCCTGCAAACCACTCCCTAACACAGTTCATCTCCTCAACTGCCTCCAGGATATCCACAAATGGATGTCTCAAAACTTCCTGCAGCTAAATGCTGATAAAACTGAAGTAATTATTATAGGCCAAATTTCGAACAGTCTTGGTTCTCTGTCCAAGTCTATAACTCATCAGTGCAGAAATCCTGGTCTGATCTTCGATCATCAACTCAGTTTATACAAATATGTATATGTTCAGTGATTCAATCATGCTTTACCACCTCAGAAATATTACAAAAATCAGATCCTCCTCTCTACCAAAAACCTGCAAACTGTGATGCATGCTTTCATCACCAATGGATTATTGCAATTCATTCCTCCCTGGTATTAGTGAGGATCCGTCTCCCGCCTCCAGCTCATCCAAAACTCTGCTGCAACGACTTTAACCCAGGCCAGGAAACATGACCATATCACACTCATCCTGGCTGCCCTGCACTGGCTACCTGTTGCTTTTAGAATGTATTTAAATATTGTATTGCTGACTTTTCAAGCCTTGAGAGGCCTCGCCCCAAGCTATTTATCTGACCTCTTAAAGCCTTATGCCCCATCCCCGAGATCATCAGAGCATCGCTGCTGGTCCTTCCAAGGTCCAGGTCCAAACACAAAGGAGACAGAGCCTCTGCTGTCAAAGCTCCTGGACTCTGCGGAGATCAGGGCTGCAAAATCTGTCTAAGTAACTTTAAAAACACTCACTTTTTTTAGAATTACTTTTATGTGATTACATTGGTTTGTCTTATTTTTTATTTCTTCTTATTCTATGTATTTGTGTTTTATTATTCTCTGTGTGTTTATTATGTATTCTCATGTTTAGATGCTGTTGCTTAATTCACCTGCTGTCTATGTATTTGTATGTTCAAGCCCTTTGTAACTATATTTTGAAGGGTGCTATATAAATTGAGTTTATAAGACTGGAAAAGGGTTATAGAAATATAGTCCAACTACCATGTTTTCACACCATGATCTACTGTACAAGAACTTTCTGGCAGGTGGCCTATGCATTATTCACTTGCTGTGCTTAATGAAAGCTTAATGAAAAACAATAGCATCAGTGGAGCTATGTGTATTTTGTCGGCCACAGTGAGTGTGTGTACCCCATAGACATGAATCAGAGTCATAGGTGTCATTTGCGCTGGGGAAGCTGGGGACATGTCCGCACCACTTTTTAAAGTATAACTTATGAATGTTTTGCAAAATAGTGTGCACAAAGAAATGTAATAAACAAGAACACTGGTTTAGTGTAAACTTTAAAAAAAAATCTACAAAAAAAGCTCCCGCTGCACAGCAGCGGGGCATAGTCACTGCACTTTAAGAAAAGTACATTCAAAATAATTCTTATTCTACTGACTCTAAAATGAACCAAAAACATGCTTGGGGCAATGTTGTTTGGCCTGTTTGCCTGAAGTTCCCCCCCCCCCCCCCCACACACACACACACATATATAATGGTTTCTTCGAAGACAGTAGCCTGACTCTGTGAACCCTGTCTATACAGGTGTTGCTAGCAAAAAAAAAGGGTGGGGTGCAACACAGTGTTATTTTTATCTGAAAAAAGTGTCCCCACCACTTTTGAAAACAAAGTGACGCCAATGCCCACTTTTCATGTCTTATGAACAGCGGCTAACAAGTGGCTAAATAATACTACCAACACCAACCAGCGAAATGTAGCCATAGCTTGGCGGTGGTGACATAACGGGGGTTCTAATTACCCATTTATTTTACCATTTGCCTCCTTTTTGATATTTGATCAAAGTGACTTGAAATTCATTGACTTTTAATATTGAATAAAAGCCTTCATTGTGTATTTTACAGATGATCAAACTGTAGGTGAACAGTTTTTGATCCCAAGGCCTTCTTCCAACTGGCCTCAAGTTTATTCCCTTTATTTGTAACTTCAGTAATGTAAATGGCAGTCTGTCTGCCAAAACATTTATCTCACTAAGTTGTAATAAATGCATTAGTGTTATGAGTGTGATACTTCCTCTTATGTCTGCCTGCCAGACATAACACTATAAATATTAATGTCAATAACATCACACACATCCAGGTCCTGCCCA
>CM062277.1:30223112-30243112 GCA_031216635.1 Dissostichus eleginoides | reverse complement strand
CTAGTACTATTTTTACACATCAAAATCAATTTAGTTAAACAATAAATAAATAAATAATTGATTCTCTATTTCCATTTTATTCCATATTGAAGAAGAATATAGCTTTATTTGCCTTTAATGAAGAGCATGGAGCAACGACTCGGCTACCAAAGCTCGCCATGAATACTGCACAATAATATTGAATAAATGAACTAATATTTCAATATTTTTATTGTTGTTGTTTGTGTAACTGTTCAGTGACTGTTCACTGTGAAGCCCTACCCACATGAGTGTCTGGCCAGCTCTTGCAACATCAATGCGAAATATAAAAAAGCATACATCAGAGGTTTCTTAAAATGAAGTGATGCCACAATGAAACCAGAACTGATTCCTTTATTCAACAGTTGTTTTCCTGTTCAATGTATCGTGTGTGTGTGTGTGTGTGTGTGTCTGTGTGTGTGTGGGTGTGTGTGTGTGTGTGGTGTGTGTGTGTGTGTGTGTGTGTGTGTGTGTGTGGGTGTGTGTGTGTGTGTGTGTGGTGTGTTGTGTGTGTGTGTGTGTGTGGGTGTGTGTGTGTGTGTGTGTGAGTGTGTGTGTGTGTGTGTGTGTGTGTGGGTGTGTGTGTGTGTGTTCGTGTGTGTGTGTGTGTGTGTGTGTGTGTGTGTGTGTGTGTGTTTGACTCTGTACCAATAAATTGAGTCTTGAGCTGTTATCTCTCACTCTTGATACAGAAAAACGAAATGGATAGAATCCTCCAAAAATCCCTCCGGTGGGAATGGAAAATGATGTCAAGTTCCCCTCCTAACACACCACACACACACGCACACACACAAACACACACACACACACACACACACACCACACACACACACACACACACCACACAGGCAGCCACACCACTGTCTGTCACACTGCACTGCCCCCCTCAGTTCAAACAGATGAACTCCTGTGCAGAACATCACACACCTGATTGGTTAAGGTCTCTCCAGGCAGCCAATCAGAACATGAGGCTGGATGGGGAGCTGTGTACTTTTACAGAGACTGTGTACTTTTACACAGACTGTGTTTTTACAGTCAGTTTTTGGTGTTTTCCACTTCATGTCCTGCTTTAGTCTGAGAGCTGTTGCCATGGTTTCTTTAGTTTTCTTAATTGTTTGTTCATGACTCCCAGCTTTGGAATTGGGTGTGGTGCTGTTAACTTAACCATGAAGCAGTGTGTGTGTGTGTGTGTGTGTGTGTGTGTGTGTGTGTGTGTGTGTGTGATTGACAGGTGAATGGGTCCATGAGTTTACCTACTCCTCCTCTCCTTCATTTCCCCACTCCTTTATACCTGAGCTGTCACCTGCTCTGTCTCTTCTTTCTCTTCCACTATCGCTCTTTGCTTTACACATTTTACGTCTTTGAGTATTTTTTTTATATCAAAGCAAAAATAAATATATTTCAGAGTCAAAATTCGAAGGTTTTATTGTTAAAAGCAAAAGAGCTGTTGGCAATGAAAATCTTAAGTCCAGGGCTCCACAAACAGAGCATTAAACAGTAAACTATGGTGCAAGTGAAATGCAGGAATAAGTAAACTATGTACATGTAGAAAATAAGATAAAACAATGTTAAATAAAATACTGTACAGTAGAATACATACTGTATACTGTAATGATACATACAAATGGGGATATGTGCAATGAAACAGTGTATTATAGACACTGTGCATGTATTTGAGTCCGTCAGGTGTCATGGAGAAAAAACAAAACCTACTGTCATTTCTCTACATTCACATGTTTATGGGATGCCAATGGTAAAGCGATGTAAAATGTGTAAAACAATGTTGAACTTGCAAGACCAGATTACCAAGACGCTGTATCACATGACCAGAAGGTCCATGTTAGACCGTTTTACAAAACCTCCAAATCACATTCAGACAATATTTGTGCCATGTCTCATGCCAACATTGAAAAATGTGTTCTTCCTAAATGTTAAAGAAAAATCTGAGAAGAAGCACCTCAGCTTATATCATTATTTTGCACTTGGCACTGATCAATTTAAATGAGGGGCTCAACCAATAGAAGCGATTCTGAAGGAGGCTGGGCTATTAGGTTAAGGACTTTTACCATTAGTAATCAGAAGTCAGAATCACATTGCAATTTAAACAGGTTGTTATGTGGAGGAGTCTCAATTGAAATGAACTTGATCGGTGGCATCTATTGAGAGTATTTAACAAAATGAGACAAATGGACCATGATAGCGCTGTAGGCTACACTGCATTTTATTCTTAAAGGAGGTTGAACATGCAATGTGAGGAGGTCAAGATAAAAATGAGTTACGTGGAGTTGATAGAAAAAGGGAAAAGCTTTGGACAAAAATCTGGAAATTCGTTTTGCTTACATTTAGCAGTCCGTGACCTCAGTAAACTTCCAGTTAACCTTGAACAAAAGTCCACCTTTATTTTTCCCTGCAAAACAAATCTGTTGAAGGTCAGTTTAGGGTTGTTCTCTGGAACAGGCAATAACTTTGTGCTTCCTTATTGGACTACAACTTTAATTTCTCTGTTCAATCTTGTGTTGTACAATGAAAATAAACCTTAAACCAAAAGACAAATAAAAAAATGTGTTTTTGTTTTATGCATCTGAAATGCACCTGTCTTTTAGTTGAATCAGATTTATTCTAATTTATTAGTTATGTGCTTCTTTAGATTTTCCATTATCATTATTTACTTTAATATTGGTATTAGGGTTTGTGTGGAATTCAGACGAACATTTCTGACTCTCACAAAAGGTCAAAAGTTTATAAAGGTCTATGAAAAACATGTGCTCTCAAAACATTTGAATCTCTTCATTGACCATCTCCAACATTTCCATCCTGTTAAGGTTAGGGTTAGGGTTGTCAAAGTGTCAGTACATTTTGTCATAGCTTTTTGCAGTTTCAAATGTATCAAGTTATTGTGTGTCAACGAAATAAACACTGCTAGACTAATACCCTTAACCATTTTTCAAAGGCCGTATTTAAAACGCTTCATTGCAAAATAAGTTCTGGAATGATCCGAGCCTGTGACTGTGACCTCGCTGTGACTCGCTGACTTCACCATGACCTTGTGGTGACTCTGCTGTGACTGCGCCACGACCCCGTAATGACATCACAGTGAGATGAACAGCATTCATCAAAGACTCAGCCCCGCCCACACTGACCCGCAGTCCAATTAGGAGGTTTTGTTACCGTCCTGGGGGCGGGGTCGTCAATGAGCGTTATTGTTTCTCTGCCTTTTGATCACATTCTGAAGAGTCATGTGACCACACCTTCGCCTCAGGGGCAGGTGTTCAGTGTGTGTGTGTGTGTGTGTGTGTGTGTGTGTGTGTGTGTATGTGTATACTGGTGCAGGTGTGTTTTCAGGTGGATCAGTGAGTAAATGGCAACCTTTAGCCGACACTTTGACCTTTTACACTGTGATCAGTTTGGCTCAGGCTGTTGCCATGGCGCTCATGCTCCACTGAGAGAAAAAAATCTTGTTTAGGAACAGACACACACACACACACACACACACACAAATTCCATGTATTTATATGAATGTGTTTCAGTGTGCATTGCAACGGTTGACTGTATTTGTTTAGCTGCATAAATGTGGCATGTGTGTGTGTTTGTGTGTGTGTGTGTGTGTGTGTGTGTGTGTGTGTGTGTGTGTGTGTGTTTGTGAGTTAGCAAATAGGGCGGTGTCTGTTACAGGATTAGATGTCTCCTTGGCATGTATGGATGTGTGCATCTCACAACGACATCATCATGCATTGCCCCTCCCCTTGCCGACCAGTCACCACGTGAGCGCCAAACGAGCCGACCAATGGGATCGCCCGGTGATTTTTTTCTTTTCTAATCTGAGAATTACGTCACTCTTTGGAGAAGGAGGGGGAGGGGGATCTAAACTCCTCCCACCCAACCCCCCCCCCCCCCCAACGCCCCCCCCACCCTGTCGTGTCCCTCGGGCTGTCTGTCGTCCCAACACTGCCCCCTGGTGTCCGGTCTGCCCGACGCTTACCTTATCCCGAAATATCGCCTTTGTTCTTTTTTTTTCTTTTCTTCTCTGCTGAGGTGAGTAAATACTGTCTATGAGAGAATTATTGGGTATGTTTTCATTTCGCAACCCCCTTCTCCTCAACTTCCTCCTTCTACATCCTCCATTCCGTACTTTCCTCTTCATCCTCGGCTTGTCCTTTCCTCCGTCTTCTCTCAATTTCCCTATATCCTTTTCCTTTTGTTTGTCCTCTTCTCTCTTTGTCTACCATCCCTTCACCTCCCTTTTCTCCTTTTCTCCTTTCCTTCTCTCCACTCCTCTCCTCTTCTTTCAAAGGTCACAGGAAGGTCAGAGTTCGGAGGGAGTTCTCTGTCTCTTCCCCTTAGCCAATGACTGATCACTTCCTATTTAGACCAGCGGGAACTGAAGTGTGTGTGTGTGTGTGTGTGTGTGTGTGTGTGTGTGTGTGCGTGTGTGTGTGTGTGTGTGTGTGTGTGTGTGTGTGTGTGTGAGATAGGAGGTCAAATAAAGAAAGAATAGAACCTAGATTATGGAATCCGATATTATTTATTGTTAGATAATAAACACACTACTTCAGTCAAAATTACATTCAAACAGTCAAATATTAATTACATGACTTTATTCATTCATTAATGGGATAAATGCACTTATTATAGGAAGAGAACCATAGGAAATGTACAGAAAAAGCTGATGTTACGTTATGACAACAGCAGAGGTATAGTGCAGGTAAAGGACTAACAAATACAGAAATAAAACAGGAAGGCACACGCTTTTAATAATAAAACACAATAGTAAAAACAAATAACAGATAGAATAAAAACGAACTAGCAGTATTTTTCTTGTGACCATATCAAATTATAGAAGTAGCTGGTACGGTTTACAGATTTGAAATACATTGAAAGCAAAATAAATCTTAAATGGCACGAGTGTATATGAGTGCAAAGTCTTATATTAACAGGATGAATATACAAAACAAAACAAAATAAACCAAACAAAAGATATGTTCACCAACGTCTGCAAAGACACAGAAATATTCCATATCTCAATAAGTAAACTATGTATTCATTTAATCAGGATATATATCGTTATTAAAGCACATGAAGATACATTACATCAAGCATGAGACATCTTAGAGAGAGATAACGCAGTGCAATAAACACATATGTGCAAATGACTTTTTTACAATTCATATACAATTTGTCAACGAAACCGGCTCGTTCAATCCTTCTATATGTTCAAGCTATTTTTTGTACTTGTGTTTTACTTATTTGTTATTATTATTAATAAATTCTGATTCACTTTTTATTTAATATAAGTCTAGTCTTGTTGCCTTTGTATCTGTGTCTTGCTGCTGTTGGAAGAATAAAGGCTTTCTGATTCTGAAAATAAAAGAAACACGTCGTTTTTAGATCATTCAATTATTTAACAAATGGTTTGTTTGGCCAGACAGGGCGGAATGATCTCAGCCAATAAAGGAACTAATATTTGGACCTTGTGTTCCCCCACAGTGCCAATAAGGGAGAGCAACCAGTCAACATTAACTTGACCGTACTTTCATATTGTGCTCAATGTGAAGGGTTATATTCCAGTTGTAGAAATAAATGTGTTGGTATTTATCTGTTGCTTCGTGCTTTGACATGTCTGTAATTGTGACAGAGACGATGTAATAGTGTCAGTGTTTATTGATTGTTATGTGTGTGACCGCAGATGGAAATGAGCTAATACTGTAGATAAATCTGGCACAAAGGATCTTTTCTATTTTGAAATAAATGTATTTTTATGCATGGTGCTTTTTTAAAGACATAATAACAACAACGACATGTGCAGTCTCATGCAGGTCAATAACAAGCATATGTCTAAATGAGGAGAATAGCACTTTTTATTTAATGTTGGAGGTAATTGAGAATGTAATCAGGCATGGTGTTGTGGTGCTCCGGTTATAATGTCCCGTCGAGAGAGACATACTCACATAGAAAAGAAGCGAAGGCCTGGAGTACATCATTATTTTTTTATTTTTCACATTGCATGCAATCTTTTTAATGTTCATTCACAGTAGGTATTTTGTAAAAAAAAAAATCAGAAAACGATTTCATCCTTTCCTTCACTTGGGGAGAAAAATGCTTAATTAAAATTCGAAAAAATGAATCCTGAGAACGTGTTAAACCCCTGGATTCTCAGAAACAGTCCACAGACGCTCTCAGTGTCCTCCGTAGAGATGGCCTTCCTCCAGGAGGACATGATGATGACACAATTGACACACTCATGGACAGGTGTGCTTCAGTGAGGATGGAGACACACAACAATACACAGCCAGGGTGTGTGAAGTAACAGTGTCTGTGTGTGTGTGTGTGTGTGTGTGTGTGTGTGTATGTGTGTGTGTGTGTGTGTGTGTGTGTGTGTGTGTGTGTGTGTGTGTGTGTGTGTGTGTGTCGTACCCTCCTCTCCCTGCACAGGTTCCTCCAGCAGGAGCTCAGTCATACACTCCCAGTCCTGATGACCTGGTTGCAAGTTCAAGTTCAGTTCAGGGGTTGACAGCATGTTCATTGTATGTGTGTGTGTGTGTGTGTGAGTATGTGTCTGACAATATATTAACAAATACACAATTAAGTAAAATTAAAGTAAATTATAATAATAATTACATACCAATAATAATAATATATTTTATATTATGTATATTATATTAATATTATATTTATTGTAATAGTACTAAAATAAATATATGGCATGCTCAACAATATTGTAAAAATGTATTTGTTGCAATATTTATTGTAATCAATACTGATTGTTTCGAGGCCTTTGTATATGCATTTCATTCCTGATAAATATGTGTGTTAAGGTTTTATGCATTTATGTGTTGATATTTGAGTCTAAGAATGTAACATAAGAAACCCAACCACTATTATTTTTCATTTGTTATATTATTACTGCTATAATTGTCTCATTTATTGTCTACTTAATATGGTTGTAAATGTGCATTTTTTTTCCGGGGTCATTTGGGATCTGTTTAAACCTGCAACTTTCTTTAAACCAATAAGAAAATGATTGATAAATCTGTGATGATTACATATTCATATAACACATAAATATAATTATCCATATTACTATTATTATCCATATTATTATAATTTTTTAACAGAAATATGTATTTGTATATTATACAAATGTGACAAGAGTGTTTGCATTTGATTCCTTATGTTTATATATTAATATCTATATTTTTTAGTTTTAACCCTAATACCACTATAGTTGATGAAGTAACCGTAAATTGGAGATATGGCATTTCAATTAACTTGCTTTAAGTCCTTGGTTTTATATACATGTTTCCTTGTGATATATTATGTTAAAACCCTATATTGTATACATTTACATTTTAGTTAACAATAACTTTATATTTGTGTTCCTATAATATAATGTTAATATGAACGGCTTCCCGTGTTCTTTTTCCAGACACAGATGAGGATTAATGAAGGTGTCAAAAACAGGAAGAGAGAGGAAGGAGCAACAATAAAGGGCAGATGAAGGATAGACAGAACAACAGAGAGAGAGAGGGTTAAACACAGTTCAAGGGTTCCATTTCTGTACACACACACACACACACACACACGCACACACACACGCACACACACACACACAAAGGGCAGGACAGATGTGTGTAGAACGAGAGAACATCTGTCAGATATTCAGTGTCTCTTAGTACCTGTGTGTGTTTCTGAGTGTGTGTGTGTGTGTGTGTGTGTGTGTGTGTGTGTGTGTGTGTGTGTGTGTGTGTGGGGGAATAACAGTTTTATAGGAGTGCATGAAGACACAGAGCAAGTCACTGTGGTAACTCAGACTTTTATAGATAGTTTATATGTGTGTGTCATTGTTTGTGTCTGTATGTGTGTGTGCAGGGCCGGCCCTAGACTTTTGGGGGCCCTAAGCAAGATTTTGTTTGGGGGCCCCCCTCACTCTAGCGCGTTCTCACTACACACAACACGGAACCAACTTTTGTCTTATGATGTTAGTATGAGCACACATATTGTACAAATAAGCATGTAAACACTAAAGTGGGACCTGAGAACAGCAGCACAGTCTTTAAATTGACTACAAATAACTACCTAGGCTATAACTAATGACTATATAAACTCAGTGAACAGAAATATAGAAACTCCTCAGTCCTCAGTGACATATGTTTTGTTGTTGTGGCTCTGAGTCTGTACTCCAGCACATTAGATTTGAAATGAAACAAGGACTATGAGGTTAAAGTGCAGACTGTGACCAAGTATTAAATATGACTACTTTGTTGAAGTGTATGTTAATTTGTCCAATATTACATTTGATCCCCCATTTTAGGGGATCAAAAGTACTCTGACAAATGAACATAAACTTGAATAAAGTAGTCATATCAGATAGCACTGATGAACTGACAGTACAGAATAAAAAGACTGACAAAGTGACCATCACTGTTCAAAGATAGATATTTTTAATAAAAAACACTCAACACTAAATAGAATATATAAATAGATCCAAAAATACCTTTAAAGGATTAAATAATATGTGCAAAACAAACTGCTTAACAAGAAAATGAAATGTAAAAAAACAAATGCAAATACAAATGTTCCTCTCGTACGTACAGTCAGAATTGTTCTCTTCTTGCTTTCCTGGAGGCAAAGTCATTGATGACCTGATCATAGGAGATCTGGCTGCCAATCTGGTGGTTTATGCTGATTATTGCCATTCCACTCAGGCGATCCTGGGCCATGGAGGACCTCAAGTATGTTTTTATCAGTTTGAGCTTCGAGAAGCTTCTCTCTGCGGACGCCACTGTCACTGGAAGGGTACAGGCTATTCTCAGCGCTATCCAAAGATTTGGATAGATCTTACACAGCTCGTTTTCATTTAAGAAGGTGAGCATCTCCAATGTGGTCATATCTTCTTTGGGAAGCTCTGGAAGGCTTTGCATCTCCATGGCTAGCTCTCTCCAGTCAACGTCTGCCTCTTCGCCACAGGTCAATGTTTTTCCCAGCAGGGCACATTGGTCTGTAAGTGACTCGTCATCCAGATTATGGAAGTTCTGAAGCACTCCAAACTTGTCTCTTACTTCCCCCAGGGACTTGAATCTGTCCTCCAAAGACTGGATGCCACAGTCCACCACAACATAGTACGGAGGGAAGATATTTTCGTTTGGATTACTGGTCTGGGGGAAGCCCGCGAGTGTGTGTGTGTGTGTGTGTGTGTGTGTGTGTGTGTATATACGTGTGTGTGTTTGTGTATTTTTGCGTTTGTGTGTATTGTGGGAAAACACTCGAGAAACACCGGCTGTTGTTATGCCTGCTGTGACGTCAAGTTACTCCGTTCTCCGCTTGTAATTATGCCGAAGCTTCAAAGTTGTATTTATCATCTGAATTTGCCGAAACAAGTTTAATATTCTGAAAGCCAATACTTTGTTTATTTGAAATCAGATGAAAACAAACTGTAACGGACCCTGCCGTGTTATCTATGATTACTATACACCTTACATTCATAATTTCAGCGGAGGGAGGGGAAGCGGCGCTGCGGAACAGCAGAGTGGCGAGTGAGAGCTGTCATCTTCCCTTCACAAGCTTCAAAAATGCCTGTAGCTAATGAGATTGAATCAGTGTTCGAATTACCCATTTGCTTTCGGGGGCCCTATTTATTTATTTTATTGGCAATCATATAGGCAGACCTGAAAGATGTATATGTTTCCTGCATTAGATCAACATTGATCGCCAATAGCTTGTTTGGTAGGACATCTTTTTTTTCTCCTCTCCGAAATCTCGATGCTTTTTCGTTTGCCTGGCTCTTATGGTGATTATAAATCTTTTTCCGCAGGTTATTCTGTTGATCACTGCTGACTTTTCCCTGAATCCTTTCTTGTGAAAGGTGCACTCCGGTGGATTTTTTTGCGAGCGGCAGAGAGATCAATATACTTTTTGCCTCTTTGCAAATCTCATATCCACATTTTTTTTTTGTTATGAAAAGCCATGGATAGCTTTCATTCCACTTGCTCCATCTTTTCTGTGTCCAGTTAAAGTGTTTATGACACGATTGCTGGTATTTGGCATTAATATGTTCTGAAAGGCTTAAATATTCATAAAATATAATCAATTTCCCCTAAATATAAACCAATAGTCTTTATTTCACGTTATTTTGTATATTGTCGCTAAAAACATACATCATCTGAGCAGACCATGAAAAAACCGTTAGTGACGTCTGTGCCAGAACTTGCCAGCGCGTGAAAAAGGTGAAGGCTCTTGTGTGTATTCTGTCTCCGTTTTCGTCTTTAAATCAACATGCCTTCTCGCTGTGTTGCGGCAAATTGCTCAAATACGAACAAAGATGGAGTGAGTTTGTTTAAATTTCCGAAAGAACTTAGTTTGAGAAGCCAGTGGACCGCTCAAGTACAGCGAACTCGCCAGGGCTGGAGTCCATCAACATCGTCTGTGCTGTGCAGCGCTCATTTCACCGAGTCATGTTTTGACAACAAACCGTTGTTGAAAGAGTCTTTAGGATTTAAAGTGCCAGTGAAGTGCATTTTTTTGCGCCAAAGTGAAATGGCAGTTTCATTTCTTACATATAATTGTACCTGTTCATGGCTAAAATAATTTTTTAGGAAGTGCGAGGGACGAGATAAACATCGCAAATTTTTCAGAGTCTGAGCCTACCGCTGCTGCAGACGATAGCGGCTGTGACGTCACAAGATGGGCCCAGTTGTGATTGTAAACATGGCGGAGCCTTCGGAAAGTGATACTGGTGCGAGAGAAATGAGTGATTTTGACAGCTTTTCGGACAGGATAGATGAGGAAAGTGGCCATGGAAGTCAATTTAGTTGAGGACAATATTTTGTCATAGATCTAGAGTAGATCTACACACAGGATTGGCCGTCACCTGATCATACATTCATCTGTTCATAGCATGATGCAACATTCATGTTCACATGCAGTGTTGTGCTAGTTACTGAAAACCAGTAAGTAGTTACAATTACTAGTTACTTCACTACTTACACCAAAAAGTAATGCGTTACTGTGAAAAGTAACTTCTTAGTTACTTAGAAAAGGGCACCCATTAATGCCCTTATACTGTAGCCTTCATTTCAGTACTGTTATTGCATCGGAGAATAATACAACCTGTTGATCAACTTGACATGCATTTGCATCACTGAACTCTGCTAAGCAATGTGGTCTATACAAACACAAACACAAAGATATGTTTCAAAGTGCCAATCCAGCCGCTGTTGCTTAGGTGGAGGTGGAATGGCGTCGGATGAGTCTGGGTCTGTGGTCTTAGCTACTAGCTTCGCTACTAGCTTCGTCCCAGCATGTTTTTTCTGCAGATGTTTCAACAGATTTTAATTGCTGTTTGGGCAGTCGATAGGATCTTTGACCCGCCAAGACACAACTTACATTTAACTAAAACGTTCTTTTCTTTGTGCTCGACAAAAGTGAAATAGTGAGAATATCTCCAGGCGGAGAAACTCGACTTGAGCTCTGCCGCCGCCATGACAGTCTTGTTAGTTAACACAAACACAGTGGCGTTTATTTTTCATAAACAATCTACGAATCTACGAAACAATGACACCAGCCACTCACCTTCATCTTTTGGGAACAGAAACATCAACACAGTGGCGTTTATTTTTCATAAACAATCTACGAATCTACGAAACAATGACACCAGCCACTCACCTTCATCTTTTGGGAACAGAAACATCGCCACTTCGGCAGACTTCACATTACCACAGCCAGCGGCAATGCATCGCTTCCCGTGTGTTTTTCCTCCCTTTTTCGTCACTGTCGCCTCCATTGTCAGCTTTTCTCGATTGGCAATCACTTCCAGTCGACTGCGAAACACTTTCCAATCAAATACTCGCTCAAAAACGTTGGTAAATTCGACTTTGAAATAGAGACAAAATGAATGGTGGTGAATGTAAACACTTCGGCTTGGCCCATCTTCTGACGTCACGCAGTAGATCGCAAGCCACGCCCACGAAGGCGGAGGTCGACTGCGAATTTCCCAGCGGAAAATTCAAACTCGTCAAATTCGTTGCTATTCCAACATCTTTGATATGGGTTCCAATGGACAATTTTGGTCATTACTATACGTATTAGCATAAAAGATCATGCACCGTCGCACACTTCAGTGGGTCTTTAATGTTCAGCATAAAGTTATTCTGTTGCCAGACGCTATCCCTTCACTGTTCAAGAGACCCAAACAGATTCCTCCACTGTCAACATATCGACACAATTTCCACAAGTGCACCTGTTAACGAAAATATAATATTGTAGTCCATGTGGAGGAGGTCTATTATTTATTGCTCCACCACTGTTAAATGTTTGGTTATAACCCTGTACATTTATTTAAGCCAGAAAGATCTACAGATAAATTCTAAAATATAACGGGAATTGCTTACCACTCAGTATTCTGAAGTCTGCCTATATCTTGTTCTATGACGACGGCCGCATCAGCTTGCGGTAAACCCTCCGGACCTTCCGAGCCAGACTCTGAGCCTGAGGCAGTCTCTGCCGTGTCGGAGAGTTCATCCAAGTACGGCTCGAAACGATACGGTTGCATTTGCTGATGCTGCTCTGATGTATCGGCCGTATAATTTACATCACCGACTTCAAAAAAAAGGTCTACACTTGAATCAGAGTCGCTAAAACTGTTGATTTCTTCCACCTCTAATTCTGGATAGTTTGTAGCAGTCGCCATGGTTGTTTAGCCTCTCTGTACTCTCGCGAGCCATCTGGTTCTGGCGATGACGTCACGCAAGATGGCGACGGATTAGTGGAAGAGCTGACATCAGAACCTTAAATCGGCATTTCGGGAGCCGTTTTTTTGAACTTATACACAATAAACTTATATTTTAATCAATTCATTTGTTTTAGTTCTATGTTATCTTTGTATGTTGGGACTTGTTAGCTCCATGAAAACACGTGTCATAAACACTTTAAAAGGCAGGTCATGGGCATCGTCAGGTTCGCTAGTGCAGGTGGCGCCGGCGGCTGTGGCCGTTGTTGAAGCCTCTTCAGGCTCCGCATCGGCAGGCCTCTCCCTCGGTGTGGAGCTGTCAAACGCGACCCTAACGCCGCTTACATCCAGCCAACTAAAAGTTGTTCCGTTCACGTTGTCATTTTTAGAATCCTTCGCTTCTTTGCTTGTGAATCCAAAAGCTGCGAGGCTTGGCTGTTTTCGTTTCGCCATATTTTTTATGAACATTTCAAATACGCCGCCGGCATCGCCGCCGTAACCATAGCAACGTAAGTAACGTAAAGAATGCAGCGCCGCCACGTACAGATGGCAACACCCAGAAATATTCACAAATATAAAACAAATATTCAGAAACTGTAATGAACAATGACTATTATTTATTTCAAGAACTTTTATTTACAGAAACTCAACATTTCTAATCTGTGTGACACAAATATGCGGCTCCCCCTATTTATCTCAAAGTCGGCCTTCAGGGGAGCTCCCTCCCTCTTTGGGGGAGCCAAGCTCCCCCTGGCTCCCCCCCATTTCGAACACTGGATTGAATATAACAATCAAAAATAACAAAATATACACAGCTAGATCAGATCGCGTTTTAGATGCGACTTTAGAGTAGAGTGGAATTATTGAAACGGGATTTGTACAGTGTTCCGGCGGCATCCGCTGCTGCGAAGATGTGGGGCAGGGCTGAAAAGTGGGGGGGCCAATGGCCCCCTGGCCCCCCCGCTTCCAGCGCCCTTGTAGTGGTGGTGCGCCCTGCAAGCACTGCACTCATTGGCGCTACTGCTGGCAGGGTGTTGCAGTGCAACAATAAACCTGCGCATCAAAACACGTGTTAAAATAAAAATAAAACAGCCTAAATAACTTAAAATATATAATATTAATAGGTTTTAAAACGGCAACGGTGTACTGAGATAAAAAAATATTTTGAAAAAAATATTTAAAAATTTTTAAATTTAAATTTTTTTTTTTTTTTTTTTGCTAGGGGGCCCCTCAGTGGCTACGGGGCCCTAAGCGGCCGCTTATGTAGCTTAATGGGTCGGGCCGGCCCTGTGTGTGTGTGTGTGTGTGTGTGTGTGTGTGTGTGTGTGTGTGTGTGGTGTGTGTGTGTGTGTGTGTGTGTGTGTGTGTTTGACTCTGTACCAATAAATTGAGTCTTGAGCTGTTATCTCTCACTCTTGATACAGAAAAACGAAATGGATAGAATCCTCCAAAAATCCCTCCGGTGGGAATGGAAAAATTATGTCAAGTTCCCCTCCAAACACACACACACACACGCACGCACACACACTCACAGACACACACACACGCACACACACACACACACACACACACACACACACACACACAGTAAATCCAAAGTCCCGATTGTGTTCAGTCTGCATAACTATGTACAAATGCTTGCAGAGGCCTTGGCTGATATTAGGTTATGGTGTGTGTGTGTGTGTGTGTGTGTGTGTGTTTGTGTGTGTGTGTGTGTGTGTGTCTACAATTGGAGCTCCATCTGTTGGCGTCACTTGGTTACAAATTTGGTGTCAACCGCCCCAGTGGAGACGGGACACATGCACACATACAGCCACACACACTGAGCTGTATGGTAATGTGAACTCAGATTCACCCGAAGTGGCAGCGTTTGACCTGACCGTGTGCTCCTCTCCTGCTCCTCTGTCTTCATCTCCTCTCCCCCTCCTCCTCTCTTATCCTTTATTCTCCTCTGCTGTAGGAACACATTGTTTGGAGGCGCTCCTCTCCTCCCTTGTTTTGATAAGAAAGAGAACAGAAATGAGGAGCGAAGGAGCGGAGGAGGTCAAGTTTACCCTCTGTCTCCATGGTGACAGGATCCTTTGGGGGGGGACAGTTTCTCTCCAGTGTTTCATCCCGATCTCTTTGGATCCATTCTGTTCTTTCCTTTTGTGTAATTCTGATTCTGGGTGTTTTACCAGACCATGTCGACTCATTGTGAAAAAAGTAAACAAAATAAAAATGAATAAAAGACCCTATTTGCACTTTCACCCTATATGTTCAGGTTCATATCAGTATTCAGGGTCATCTCCATGCTTTAATGTTCAAAAAGCTCTTTATTTTTCTCATACTGCCTGTTTTCACCCTCTGTCTGAAACCAGAGCCCAGTCTGAGCCCCACTCTGATTGTAATGTTTTTTAGGAGCAATCTTAAATGTGTGGATTTTTCTTCAGTAAAAATGTACTATTTATTGTTCATTTTATTTACATTTACGTTTAAATACAGAATTTAATTTAAATACAATTAATACAAAATAAAGGCAACAGATTTGCAACGTGTCAACGCGACTTGCTGCATGAGATCAGTTCTGGACCTGAAGACGGTCCCACCTGAGGACAGTCAGTGCAGTGGACCCAAACAGAGAGCAGCAGCATAATGCTCCATTAGTTATAATGAGAATGCCCCACATGTTTGGAGCTGATAGATGCTCTCAGATCCTCCTGGGGGTTAACACACTGCCACACAGATCAGTAAAGCAGGAAACTAGTGTCTGAGTAACTAGCAAGTGATTGAACTCCACAGAAAATTGATGTTTTAATGTACCTGTTAACAAATGATGTATGGTTTTACATAGATCAGGCCCATGCAACTGTGTTGTTCAGGGGGGGCTAAGTGCCCGGGGAGGGGACATTTCCCTTCTATTCTCAGGGGGTCAACTGACCCACGAAACCTCTCTCTGGCCTTAAGACGCCCTTAGCAAATGTGTGTTTTTTGGGCAGCAGTTTTTATTCAAATTTCAGATAATCATAGGATAAGAAAGATCTATGGTCCTCACCAATGGGCTTTTGATGAAGTTTATAAATGGGGGAGCAAACTTGGACAGATATAGACTAAGGTTTTAAGCTGCCTGTAAAACAGTGTTGCTATCGCCTTCAGAAAATCCACGTTTGACTAAAGTTAGACTGGTAACATTAGGAATTGGAGGGGATTTCCAGCTAAATTAGCTAGCCGTGTTAGCTAACATGTACAAGGCACACAAACACACACAGACACAGACACACACACACACACACACACACAGACACACACACACACACACACGCACGCACACACACTGTCTCACTCAGTGCAGTACACTCTGTTTGCTTAGTGCCATGCAAACTGAACAATAGGTGGCAGATGCAAACGTGCTGAATGCTGATTTGACTCTTCATCAAACAGCCAGCGAGCTCTGAGCTGCTGAAGAAACACTCATTTGAATGGACACACGAATTGTCTTTGCGTTGTTGTGCAGCTGCTGGATACAGAAAGTCTGCACAGGGTCTTCTGAAGACCACCGAACTGACAGTCCACTGAAGCAGCTGCAGACCATCAAACGTGACCAGGTGTTGAAATGATAGCTTCATGCTAAGAAGTTTCTCAAAATAAATATAAATATATTATTATCAATACACTGATGTTGACATAGTCTCGGCTATCTTGATGTCTTGAATATTCACTTAAAATTGTAAAAATGACTTGATAGTGACCCAAGTGACTTGAATGGGATGAGGATGCTCATACAATTGTTTCCATTTTTTCCTGACTGTCCTAGTTAGCATGTACCGGGGCTAAATTATGGAGCTACTATCTCAGATTTTTTCATGGATGTTCATGGTCGTTGCACGAAAAACAACAAACAACAAACTATTGAAGATAGAGTTCAATACGCTATGAAGTTCCTGCTGCAACTAAAGGGCTAACAACGTTCCAAAGATCACTCATACATAATTGTAAAGAGGACATTATTAACAACAAGAACTTAAACTCCCGTGTCTCCCTGCCTACCGTAGTGCTGGCTAACGTGCAGTCAAAACGAAGCAAGACTGTTGAGATCAGTCCAATGTCGCTCCAGGGCCGGTACTGAGCTTGAACCCAATTGCTGTTGGGGAGCAATTTACAAGAGCAACAACAGTTATGCGCGAGTAAGAGTAGAAAGTCGTTGAAGTGGTATCTCCAAGATCCAAAACTCTCAAGAACACAATCACACATTATGGAGTCTAACCATAATGGGGGAATTCAAGTCCATCTTAAAGGACAGAGAACAAGAATCCATTGGTCGATGTGATTGCTATATCCCATAATTTAAGTCGTTTTAAATTGTGCCAGTTTTTAATGATTTATAATAGTTTCTTTAATTTGCATATTGACTGGTTAATGTGCCATTTAATTTGTGTTTTACGGCAGCTGTATTCGTCTGCCTGTATTGTCTGTGTTTTATTTGTGTAACTTTGTTCATGCTGCCCTTCTTGGCCAGGTCGCTCTTGAAAAAGAGATTTTAATCTCAATGAGACTTTTTACCTGCACATAAAGGATATATATAACCAGGCATACGTTTGACATATTATTTATTTTTCATTATACTTTTTACTTGCCATCACTGTGGCATTAGCCGTTTTGAACAGCAGCATACTACTTTGCTACAGCGGCATATGACGTTTTTATACCAGGTATCAGGTGTAAGCGATACATACACAAGTTGTCTCATCAGTTAAGATCAGTGGCGGCTGGTGGATTTTTTACTAGGTAGGGCTGTGCCACATGCAATCAATTTCAGCAAACATCCCAGTATGACTTAAGGCAAAAAAAACAGCAGTTTTCAGTGTTAATTTACCAGTCTTACATTGTAATGACTCCATAAACAATTTAAGCATTTGAGACTGAGGACTATGTACAAAAACTTAAAACAATGGCATTAGCAATACTTGCATAAATATATGTATGTATATATATATATATGTATGGAAATATATATATATTACAGAACCACGGTATAATCAACAGTAATACAAAAAGCTGAAGATGTAACAAACTAATAATAATTATTCTTATATTTAAAATCAGTGTGGTGTACGTCTTTGACGTGCCTTTAAAAACGGTGGCAGTCTTCAGGTGCTCCTCCAGCACAGTGTCCAGGGAGGAAACAAAATCCACCAATCCCCTGAAAATGCCAGGGTTGACTGAAGAGTCAGTCTCGTCATGCCCACGCAAAGCCAACTCAAGAGCCCCACAAAACCTCATTATTTTGGATAAAATATGCCTGTTTTTATCCACCTCCTCATTGTGTTGCCTCACCGCAATCCTGTGGCCGTCATCCAGCTGCGTCGCAGCTGCTTACTTGGGGCGATACAATAATCGCCCCTCCGGTAGTAGTTTTGAGGACGCTGATTGGCTACATTTTATGACACACGTTCATATCTTGAATCAGCAACTGGCTAACCTGCTACAGAGACCCGCCTCCGTGGGGCGATTTCTCCATTGCCCCAGCACAGTACTTCAGTCATACAGTGTACTAGGAAAAGCATATCTGTGACCCACTCTATCGAAATCAGTCGGAAGTAGCAACGGCTCATTTCAAAATAAACGTGGATTTGCGTAAAAAAATTTTTTTGTAATTTTTCGGGGTTCGGGTGTTTTGATTGATTTTAAATAAACAAAGTCTTGGCTTTCAGAATATTAAACTTGTTTCGGCAAATTCAGATGATAAATACAACTTTGAAGCTTGTAACGGCATAATTACAAGCGGAGAACGGAGTAACTTGACGTCTCAGCAGGCATATCAACAGCCGGTGTTTCTCGTGAGTGTTTTCCCCGGGAAACAAACACAATACACACAAACGCAAAATTACACACACACGTATACACACACACACACACACTCGCGAGCTTCCCGAAAAACGAAAATATCTTCCCTCCGTAGTATTTTGATCATTTGCTCCGCTAATAATCAATCAGATCGATGGATTCCAGAGAAGAGGAAACTTTAAAGGCCTTTTTCTCAAAATGATGACTCGGTGACAGTCATTATATGGGCCAGCCTCCACTGGTTAAGATAGATCATAGTGAAGAATACTCACAAAAACGATTAATAGGCAATAGCTGTGCCTGGTTGATGTTCCCCCACTTTGAGTATTATTAAATCTCTGTTATTAATTATATTTGGCTTCCCTGGCTTAGCTAACATTGTCCAATGTGACGTTTTCACATTATACATTCTTTATTTACGACAATATGTTACAAAATGCTATCAATTAAAACAGAACAAATATATATTTATGGGGAAATGTGCATCAGGGGATGGTACTTTGAGTGAACCGAAACTGGGCCCAGCATGGAACTGGAACAGAACTTATTTAAGTGGAGCAAAAAGGATGTCTACCCTTCACTGTATATCCTCAATACCAACAACTGTAAGAGTCAGTCTGGTGATCAGTGATTTACACATCCTTATATTTGCTTACAAACACCATGTGTAATCCTGTCATCCCAGAGCCACAAGGTGTGATAGTGAACCATTATTTACTGTGTGGCAGCTGGTAGACCAACGATACAAACAGATATATGATAGTTGTATGAAAACCAAATCTGTAGAATAAATAAAGATCCGAAAAAACAACACAGCCTGCTTTCATTGAAGTTGCCTGTCCCATCTCAAGTGTCAGCCTATTGTCCCCTCTAAGTGAGCCAATGGACCGGAACAAAAACAGCAGTTTGCATATCCATTTATATTTATCTGACGGTCTGATGCGCAGAGAGTGTTGGCACATGTGTCTCTGGTTTGAATAGGGCTGTATGTACAGTTGATGATGGACTCTGACATGCAAAATGACCTCTTTGAATATCAACAGCATGTTAGCACGGAGAGTGATTTGATATATGAAGAGTGTTGCCATGACAAGTAAGATGAATGGTGCATGACAGTTTAGCCAAAAAGACATAGAAAATGAACAGTACATTCACAAACAGGTGATTACTTTCTGTTTCGTTCAATTATTTCTCATTCATGTAAAATTGTCACAGGATTATATGGTAAGGTTCCTGCTGTTGCAAAAACAGACCATAATACATACATGTTGACAGAGATAACGACAAATATTGTATATGGCTTTACTCTTGTTATTGTGACAATGTTGCTGCTTTTTGATTCTTTTATCAAATGTTATCTCAAGCAGCACTCATAATCCATAACAATTCAGCATCTTAAACGGTGATGAAATGTAGGTTTTTGTTGTGGTCCATCACA
>CM062277.1:30185612-30220612 GCA_031216635.1 Dissostichus eleginoides | reverse complement strand
TCAATGATTCTTTCTTCCAAACCATCAACGTGTATCTTAGACCCGATTCCAACTAAGCTGTTAAAGGAAGTTTTTCCATGAATAAGCACTTCTTTATTAAATATTATGAATATGTCTTTATTATCAGGCTATGTTCCACAATCATTTAAAGTAGCAGTGAGAAAACCTTCTTAAAAAGCACAACCTCGATCCAGAGGTTCTAGCCAATTATAGACCTATTTCTAATCTTCCGTTCCTCTCAAAGATTCTTGAGAAAGCATTCGCAAAACAGTTGTGTGATTACTTAAAAAACAATGATTTATTTGAAGATTTTCAGTCTGGCTTTAGAACACATCATAGCACAGAGACAGCTCTGGTTAAAGTCACTATATAGTGATACAGTTAGTTTGTGTTAGTTTATTTGTTCAATACAGCCTATTTCGAGCACATTCGTATGCATTGATGTGGAAGTAGGCTAGGCTACGCCACTTTTGGGCCCCGGGGGGCTACAGCTGCAGCGAAGCAGCACCAGAGATAACTCTTTCTTCATATTTTTTGTGTATTCAGTCCAGCGGGTCAAAGTTACAAAGCACTTCCCATCTTATTAATCGGCCTAGTTTTACCTTACCAGTGCAGTGGTAAGGTTATCTGTAGAAAAGCACCATATTTAGGTCAGCCTTCACAGTAAGGCTACATTACATGTTGTAATATTCATCATGTCCTTTCTACTGTTTATGTATATTCCTGTTTATTGCTTTTATTTGTATTTAATTGTATTATGTTAATACTTGTTTTCCACACATTTTCCCAATTTGCCTGCCTGCCAGTTGTCTCAGGGCTTCTGTAGTGGCATCCAAGGTTTCCTTTTGCCACTATAGAGCGCGGGGTTGACGACATGCAATCCAAAGCAATAAGCAGCCGAAGGTTTTCAGTCAAAAAATGTAATTTATTAACAAAAAAGGTATTGACTTAAATAGTCTCAAAATAACAAATCTAAATCAATATTTCGGCGATATACTTTCTTATATAAACTATACTTTGCAGTCCAATTTGCAACACTAATTTCTGTTTACAATTTGCAGTCGAAAAACTGTTCCGCTCCCCGTCTCATCAGGTCTCAGAGAACCGCAGCTGTCCTCAATTGCCTCACTTAAATAAACACCGGAAGGTACAAGGAAACAGATCGTATTTACGATTTAAAATGAACAATGTTTGTGTTAGGTGTGTTTGCTTGAGTTCAAGAGAAAAAGGGGGGGGGGGCATGTGTGTGTATGTGTGATACTGGGTGTCAGAGGTTACTAGCACATGACACCTTGTGTTCAATCAACTGCTCCCAGAAGCAGACAGAGCTTGTCAATTGGTCGCTGTAAGGTGCTACTCTTGGTTTTTACCAAGACACTTCGGACAAGCCCTTTCGATCCTGACAATGTCTTTATCACCCGGCCCATTTGCCAGGAATTTCTTGGTGCAGTATTATCCACGATGACGACGAGATCATTGGGGTGAAGGTTCCGTTTGGGGTTGTGCCATTTGACTCGCTGTTGCATGATTGGGAGATATTCTCTTATCCATCTCCTCCCAGAAGAGATCTGCGAGGTATTGTGCCTGTCTCCATCTCCTCCGTGAGTACAAGTCCTCCTTGTGAAAGAGTCCAGGTGGCATAATCGGTTTTGACTTTAGCAGAAGGAGGTGATTTGGCGTGAGGGGTTCGAGATCGTTTGGGTCACTTGAAACTGTAGTCAATGGTCTGTCATTCATGATGCCCTCAACTTCGCACAAAGCTGTCTGTAGAGTCTCATCATCCAATCTCTGTTCTTTTAGAATGGAAACATAATCTTTTTGACAGGTCTAATGAGCCTCTCCCAAACTGCACCATGATGGGCTCCATATGACGGATTAAAAGTCCATTTTACTCCGTCCCTGAGTAATGCATTTTGAATCTTGTGTTGATTCAGGTCTTTAAGAGCAGCTCTTAGCTCTTTCTGTGCTCCCAGAAAGTTTGTGCCGTTGTCTGTCCTGATGCTTGTCACTTGCCCTCTCCGACATATGAATCTGCGCAAAGCATTGATGCAGGAGTCAGTGTCCAATGAGCTCGAAACTTCCAGATGTATGGCACGACTCACAAGGCAGGTGAAGATCACTCCCCAACGTTTTACATTTGCTATGCCTCGTTTAACCTCCAGGGGTCCAAAGAAGTCAATACCAACATGAGTAAAGGGTGGTAGATCTGGAGACAACCGATCCTCTGGGAGGTCAGCCATTTTCTGCTCTCCAACTGTGGCTAGCATTCTTCGGCAGAAAACACAGGCTTTGATTATTTTTCTGGCTGCCGAGTTAGCACGAGGCAACCAGAATCTTTGATTTAGTCTTGAGAGCATGTGGCTTCTCCCCGAGTGTCCAATCTGCTGATGGATGTGGCCCAGGATCAGTTTGGATATAGTAGAGTCTTTGGGCAGGATAATGGGGTTCTTCAGATCCATTGGCATTGCTGATTTGCTTATTCGTCCTCCCACTCTTAACATGCCTTCAACTAAGATTGGGTCCAGCTTCCTGATAGAGCTGCTTGCTCTTACTTGCCTTCCTTTCTCCAAAAGTGCAAGTTCCTGAGAGAAGTGACGTCTTTGCTCAGAGTGAATTATTGACTTTTCAGCTTCTCTAATGTCCTCCACAGACAGATGTTGTGATCCAAATGTCAACTTTAGCTTGTTCATTTTGTCCTTTAAGGATTTCAAAAGAGTCCAATCTGGGGCAAGGTCAGCTTTTGCAGATTTCCTTCTTTGATTTAGCAGAAGAAGAATTCCCCTTAATTTAAGTATCCAAGCAACCCCTCTCTGCAGTCTGCTCCATGATGAGTAATACTCAAACAGTTTGCTGGTTGGGTTGGTTTCGTGGATACTCAAACTGTTAACTGCTACGTCCTTTCTAACCTCTGGGTCCTCGGATGGAATAAGGCCCAGGTTCTTAGGTGTTTTTGGCCAATATTCCTTTTCCTTTTCCAGATACTTAGGTCCTGTTATCCACCTTGATGTCTTTAGAAAGTCTTCTATATGCAGCCCACGGGATGCATCGTCGGCAGGGTTGTCCATGGAGCTCACATGCCTCCACTGCTTCTCCTGAGACAGGTCCTTGATCACTGAAACTCTGTTTGCCACAAATGTGTGATATCGTTTAGTCTGGTTGCTGATGTATCCGAGGACAGAGGTGCTATCTGTCCAGAAAGTTGAGTCGTTGAGGTCCACTTTAAGCTCCCTTTTCAACATCCTGTCCACCTTTACTGCAAGTGTTGCTGCAGTAAGCTCCAATCTGGGAATAGTGATCTGTTTGAGTGGAGTCACTCTGGATTTTCCCAAAATAAATGAAACATGGACCCTTCCCATACTGTTTGTAAAGCGAAGATAGCTGGTGGTGCCGTAACCTTTTTCGCTTGCGTCACAGAAGTGATGAAGCTCTGCAGTCCTGATTGGTCCAAAATTATCAGGTTTCATACACCTGTGCACTTGAAATCTGCTAAGCTGTTCCAACTCTGTGATCCATTTCTGCCTTTTTTTTGAGTATTCTTCTTGTCACGATTTGGGTGTTATGTGTTGAGTTTTGGGGTTTGTTTTGATTGTTCTGTTCTCCCTGTCTCTTGTCTGGTCCTTCTCCCTGTCGTTAGTTTCCCTGGTGTGTCTGATTGTCTGATTGTGTTCACCTGTTGCCCTTGTGTTTCTCCTCCCCTGCCCGGCTGTTTCTCGTCTCGTGATTACCCCTTCCTGTATTTAGTCTTGTCTTTCCCTGTGTTCCCCTGTCGGTTCATTGTTTGTCTTCCTGTCTCCCTCCATGCTACCTTGTGTTACCTGGGAGTTTTCATGCCATGTTTTGTCTCCAGCTTTTGGAATAAAGCTCGCTTTTGTTTATAGACCTTTTATGTTTTTTTGTATTCTGCATTTGGGTCCTACCTTTTCCGAAACCCTGACAGAATGAACCGACCTATTTTGGACCCAGCAGTTTTTTCCCCTGAAGAGTTGGATCCGCTGATGTACACTCCTGAGTACAATTTTTACAAGTGGATGAGAGTCTCATCCAGAGCGGCCAAGGAGGCTACCCTGAAGGAGGTACGCCTGGAGGTGGCCAACAAGCCCTGGCTCTGGAGCTTGTTGCCCGAGTGGCTTAAGCTTTTTACAAGCAGCCCTGAGTACCAGCCTCAAGCCTCAAACCCCTTCTTGGGATCCCGCCTTGCCTCAGGAGGTCCACGGAGCCTCCAAAAGGTCTCTAGGAGACGTAAGGCCAGGATTCCAGCCGGTGCCCCAGCAGCCATGGTTCCGGACCCAGTTCCGGTCCCAGCAGCCATGGTTCCGGCCCCAGCAGCCATGGTTCCGGCCCCAGTTCCGGCCCCAGCCATGGTTCCGACCCCAGTTGCGGTCCCAGCAGCCATGTTTCCGTGCTCCAGTGCCGGCCCACACAGCCATGGTACCGTGCTCCAGTACCATCCCACACAGCCATGGTTCCGTGTTCCGGTTCCGTGCCCAGCAGCCATGGTCCCTGCTCCAGAACCGGCCCATACGGCCATGGTTCCGGCCCCAGTTCCGTGCCCGGCAGCCATGGTTCCGACTCCAGTGCCGGTCCCAGCAGCCATGGTTCCGGCCCCAGCTCCGGCCCCACCAGCCATGGTTCCGGCTCCAGTATCGGACGCAGCAGCCATGGTCCCGACTCCGGCTCCTCGTCACCTGTTGGCTCTCCGGCCGACGCCAGCTCCCCGTGTCCTGTCGGCGTACCGGCCGACTCCAGCACCTCGTCTCCTGTCGGCGTACCGGCCGACTCCAGCACCTCGCCTCCTGTCGGCGTACCGGCCGACTCCAGCTCCTCGTCTCCGGTTGGCTCTCCGGCCGACGCCAACCCCTCGTGTCCTGTCGGCATACCGGCCGACTCAAGTTCCCTCTCGAGTCCCTTCTCAAGTCTCCTCTCAAGTCCCCTCTCGAGTCCCTTCTCAAGTCCCTTCTCAAGTCCCTTCTCAAGTCCCCTTTCGAGTCCCATCTCAAGTCCCTTCTCAAGTCCCTTCTCAAGTCCCTACTCAAGTCCCTTCTCTAGTCCCAACCCCAGTCCCTACTCAAGTTCCCTCTCTAGTCACCTCTCGAGTCTCCTCTCGAGTTCCCTCTCGAGTTCCCTCTCGAGTCCCTTCTCGAGTCTTCTCTCGAGTCCTCTCGAGTCTCTCTCTCCCTCTCGAGTCCCCTCTCAGTCTCTCTCGAGTTCCCTCTCGAGTTCCCTCTCGAGTCCCTCTCAGTCTCCTCTCGAGTTCCTCTCGAGTTCCTCTCAGTCCCTCTCGAGTCTCCTCTCGAGTTCCCTCTCAAGTCACCTCTGAAGTCTCCTCTCGAGTCCCTTCTCGAGTTCCCTCTCGAGTTCCTTCTCCAGTCTCCTCTCGAGTCTCCTCTCGAGTTCCCTCTCGAGTCCCCTCTCAAGTCTCCTCTCGAGTCCCTTAAGTTCCTTCTCCAGTCCCCTCTCAAGTCTCCTCTCGAGTTCCCTCTCAAGTTCCTTCTCCAGTCCCCTCTCGAGTCCCCTCTCGAGTCTCCTCTCGAGTTCCCTCTCAAGTCTCCTCTCGAGTTCCCTCTCAAGTCACCTCTCAGGTCTCCTCTCGACTTTCCTCTCGAGTTCCGTCTCAAGTCCCTACTCCATGTCCTGTCCCGTTGGAGGTCCCGCCGACTACTCTTCTGCCGGGGGTCCTGCCAACTCCATGTCCTGTCCCGTTGGGGTCCCGCCGACTACTCTTCTGCCGGGGGTCCTGCCAACTCCATGTCCTGTCCCGTTGGGGGTCCGCCGACTACTCTTCTGCCGGGGGTCCTGCCAACCCTATGTCCTGTCCCGTTGGGGTCCCGCCGACTACTCTTCTGCCGGGGGTCCTGCCAACTCCATGTCCTGTCCCGTTGGGGGTTCCGCCGACTACTCTTCTGCCGGGGATCCTGCCAACCCTATGTCCTGTCCCGTTGGGGGTCCCGCCGACTACTCTTCTGCCGGGGTCCTGCCAACCCTATGTCCTGTCCGTTGGGGTCCCGCCGACTACTCTTCTGCCGGGGGTCCTGCCAACCCATGTCCTGTCCCGTTGGGGGTCCCGCCGACTACTCTTCTGCCGGGGGTCCTGCCAACCCTATGTCCTGTCCCGTTGGGGTCCCGCCGACTACTCTTCTGCCGGGGGTCCTGCCAACCCTATGTCCTGTCCGTTGGGGTCCCGCCGACTACTCTTCTGCCGGGGGTCCTGCCAACCCTATGTCCTGTGCCGTTGGAGGTCCCGCCGACTACTCTTCTGCCGGGGGTCCTGCCAACTCCTTGTCCTGTGTCGTTGGGGGTTCCGCTGAGGGTCCTGCCAACTCCATGTCCTGTGTCGTTGGGGGTTCCGCTGAGGGTCCTGCCAACTCCATGTCCTGTCCTGTTGGAGGTCCCGCCGACACCTGTTCCACTGGGGGTCCTGCCAACTCTGTGTCCTGTCCTGTTGGAGGTTCCGCCGACACCTGTTCCATCGGGGGTCCTGCCAACTCTGTGTCCTGTTCCGTTGGGGGCCCAGTCGACACCAGCCCTTGCTCCATCCGGGGTCCCATTGACACCAGCCCATGTCATGTCCAGGATCCCGTCTACGCCTGTCCGGTCGGCTCCGGTTCCTGTCCGGCCGGCGCCGGGTCCTGCCCGTCCTCCGGAGCTGTCCCGTCGCCGCCTTCTTGTTCGCTCTCGGGCCCGGCCTCCTGGGTCCCCCAGCCGCGGCCTTCGCCCTCGGGCCCGGCCTCCTGACTCTTCCAGCCGCGGTCTTCGCCCTCGGGCCCGGCCCCCTGACTTCCCCAGCCACGGCCTTCGCCCTCGGGCCCGGCCTCCTGACTCTTCCAGCCGCGGCCTTCGCCCTCGGGCCCGGCCCCCTGACTCTTCCAGCCGCTGCCTTCACCCTCATGCCCGGCCCCCTGAGTTCGCCCGCTGTGGCTTCGCCCCTTTTTGAACTCTGCCTTGCCCCCGGGCCGTCCGCCCGAGACCACCTCCTGTTCCTCTGCCTTGCCCCCGGGTCGTCCGCCCGAGACCACCTCCTGTTCCTCTGCCTTGCCCCCGGGCCGTCCGCCCGAGACCACCTCCTGGTCCTCTGCCTTGCCCCCGGGCCGTCCGCCCGAGACCACCTCCTGTTCCTCTGCCTTGCCCCCGGGCCGTCCGCCCGAGTCCCCGTCCTCGAACTCTGCCTTGCCCCCGGGCTCCGCCCGAGGTACCCTTCTTGAACTCTGCCTTGCCCCCGGGCCGTCCGCCCGAGACCCCTTTCTGGTCCTCTGCCGTGCCTCCGGGCTGTCGGTCCAGACCCGTCCTCCGGACCCCCTCCACCCACCCTTTTGGAAATATGGACTTTGTGTGGGGACGTCTGGAGTCCGTCCCTTGAGGGGGGGGTTATGTCACGATTTGGGTGTTGTGTGTTGAGTTTTGGGGTTTGTTTTGATGTTCTGTTCTCCCTGTCTCTTGTCTGGTCCTTCTCCCTGTCGTTAGTTTCCCTGGTGTGTCTGATTGTGTTCACCTGTTGCCCTTGTGTTTCTCCTCCCCTGCCCGGCTGTTTCTCGTCTCGTGATTACCCCTTCCTGTATTTAGTCTTGTCTTTCCCTGTGTTCCCCTGTCGGTTCATTGTTTGTCTTCCTGTCTCCCTCCATGCTACCTTGTGTTACCTGGGAGTTTTCATGCCATGTTTTGTCTCCAGCTTTTGGAATAAAGCTCGCTTTTGTTTATAGACCTTTTTACGTTTTTTTGTGTTCTGCATTTGGGTCCTACCTTTTCCGAAACCCTGACACTTCTGGGATGATTTCATCCCATCCACACTTTATCCTGCATAGCTCTTGGAGGATCTGCCTGGCTTTAAGGATAAATGGGGAGAGGAATCCTAATGGGTCGTAGATGGAACTGACTGTAGAGAGGATCCCTCTCCTGGTAAGAGCTCCGTTTTTGATATTAACTTTGAATATGAAGGAGTCTTTCTCTGTATCCCATTTGATTCCAAGTGCTCTTTCAATTGGCAGGTTTTCCCTGTCAAAGTCCAGATCCTTAAATAGCTTTGCTCTGTGATGCTCAGGTATACTTGCAAGCACTTCACAGTTGTTACAGACTCATTTGGTCAATGAGAAACCTCCTTTGGCGCATGCGTCTCTGAGGTCTCAGATAAGCTTAATAGCTTGTTCAACTGTGGCCACTGATTTGAGGCAATCATCAACGTAAAAGTTGGAATGGATTGTTTCAGTTACCTCTTCGTCGTACTTGAAGCTGTTGTCTTCTGCGACTTGTCTGAGAGCATATTATGTCCCAAGGTTCCATTGCCTTAGGAACATCAACTCCTATCAGAAGCTCTATGTCAGCATCAATTTCTTTCAGCTGTATGTCACTTAGATAAGGCCATCTTTCCAGATCCTTTTGGTTAGGTACATTTTCTTTTGAGACAGGAATCTTACCCTGTGTGTACACCTGAGGTAGGTCAAGGTAAGTACTGCCATCTAAATTTCCTATCTCCAATCCTTTGAGTTCGTAACTCTTTACAAGTCTTTCCTGACCCATTGTTCGTAGAACGACTTTCGTTTTTCGTGATTTGGGATTCAGCTGTCTCATTAGATTCTCTGTGCAGAATGACGCTGAACTTCCGGGATCAAGAAAAGCATAGGTTGAGATAAGTTTATCTCCTTTGTGAACCTTGACTCGAACAGGCACTATGGCTAGGGCACAATCCCTACCGGCCCCAGTAGCTTCACCAGCCGAGACAAGTGCACTGTTGACCCAAGCTCCTTTTGTTTCAGTAGGGGGAGGCTTTTGTAGAAGTGGACTGTCAATGTGAAGTATTGTTGGGTGACTCTTTTGACACTTTTGACATGTCAGCCTTTTCCTACAGTTCCTGCTCATATGACCCCTCATCAAACATCCAAAACAATAACCATTTATCTTCAAAAAGTCAACCTTTTCCTTGTGTGGATGATTTTTGAACTGATGGCAATCAGTCCGCACGTGCTTGCCTTTACAAAAGTAACAAAAAGAGGCAGGACTGCCCTCTTGTGGCTGTTTGAAGGTGCAACGCTGCTCTGTGTTTGATGGTGCGGCGCTGCCCTCCTGATCACATGCTGCTGCGATGATGGCGGCGAAGCTGCTGCCTCTACTTTTAGGTGTTCTGTGGCTCATGGGTTGGCTCCTAGTGGCCATCCTTGGGCTAGAGAGTATTCAGGAGTATTTTAGCTTGTTTTTCCATAAGCTCCACAAGGTCACGAAATCTAGCTCTCCTCTTTGTTCTCTGTAATATATCATAAGCCACTGTCTGCCATTTTTCTCGCAGTTTGTAAGGGAGTTTAGATATTATTGATCTTAGATTGGAAGGAATATCTAGTTCATCCATGTACTGTTCTTGCATAGCATTGCAGCATCCTCTTAAATACATTGCATATGCCTGAAGCGCTTTGCCATCATCCGGTCTAATTGATGTCCAGTTCATTGCCTTTTCCAAATAAGCGCTGGTTACTTTGATCTCGTCCCCAAAGTGCTCCTTTGGCTTCTGTGTAACATCTTTTGGTATCCATATGCAGGCAGCTGCGAACGAGATCTTTGGGCTGGCCGGAAGTGTACTGGTCGAGAAAGTAGAGCCTGTCATGACTGCTAGCTGTTTTATCCTCGATAAGGTGTTCGAATGCTCGCATAAAGGTCTGATATTCAAGTGGATCACCATCAAACACTTTTATCTCCATTGTTGGTAACAGGGTAAGTTTTTGCTGCATAATGATGAGGTCAGCAATATCTCTCTGTCTCTGTATAACAGTGTTGAGGTTATCATGGGTTTTATTGCGTTGGGTGAAGCTATGCATTGTGGGCATTTTAAAAGGTCTAAACTGTGTTGTGGGTTGCTGAGGGCTGCGAAGATTAATGACATTCCTCTGAAGTGGTGTTTGGCACTGCACCCAATTGTATGAACTCCATGGCTGAGATTTCAGGATCCAAAGTGTCTGTGCTTCTTTCTTTGCTTTCCTCTAGATAAGCATTCATTCCATCTTGAATTTGATCATCAATTTTTTCCTCCACGCCAATGCTTTGCAGAACCTTTATTTTAGCAGCAGATGCTGCAATTTCTGTGTCCAGTTCCATTTGTTCCAGTTTAGTTTGTAGTGTTGCTTGTTGTAATAGCAGTGCACGTTTGTCCTTTAATCCAGCTGCTCTGCTAACAGGGCAGCATTTTTAGCAGATGCTCTTATACATGCTGAGGAGACTGAAGAGGCTTTTGAGCTCTTTGACTTGTGTGAAACATTAGAGATGCTGTCATGGGGATGAATCTTTGATTGTGCAATTTTTTCTCTTTTCCACACATCCACATCTTTCACACAATATTCAAAATGTGTCATTCTTGGCTCAAACCAGTCCACATGATCCTCCTCTCTCTCTTCCTCTGATAAAAGCTGTTGACGGATTCATGAACACTGCACAAGTCATTTATATTTTGTTTAAACATCTCCAAAGCTTCATTCACATGTTCCACATTCCCATCATCCACAAGCAAGGCCTTCATTTCGTTCATTTTCCTTGTGCATGCTCCTAATTTCCCACTGCGGGAGGCTTTGAGTGATTTTAACAATGTTTCTGCGTCAGCAGAAGTCCTGGGATTGTCCAACATTATTTATTTATTTGTTTTTAGGCCGTGCGTAAAAGACGTTGCATTCCTTTAATGAGTCTCACAGAGCACGCCTACTGGCTTCCTTTGTTGCACAAACAAATTCAATCACATTCTGTTCACAGCCGATCCACAGGTATTTACATTCCTCCTCCTCCAATGTGTGCATCGCCGTTATGATTTCCTTTTAGACTTTAACACATCCGACATTCCGACAATGCGTATACGGATTTATTCCATTTATTTACTCACGACCGGCCCAGTCTGTCAGCTCCGGTGTGTCCCTCTTTTCCGGTGATCCAAACGGTGTGTGTCTCTTCCTTACGGAGTTTTTCGACTTGATGTAGTGGCATCCAAGGTTTCCTTTTGCCACTATAGAGCGGGGTTGACGACACGCAATCCAAAGCAATAAGCAGCCGAAGGTTTTCAGTCAAAAAATGTAATTTATTAACAAAAAAGTATTGACTTAAATAGTCTCAAAATAACAAATCTAAATCAATATTTCGGTGATATACTTTCTTATATAAACTATACTTTGCAGTCCAATTTGCACTTTTTTTTTTGCTAATTTCTGTTTACAATTTGCGGTCGAAAAACTGTTCCGCTCCCCGTCTCATCAGGTCTCAGAGAATCGCAGCTGTCCTCAATTGCCTCACTTAAATAAACACCGGAAGGTACAAGGAAACAGATCATATTTACGATTTAAAATGAACAATCATTTCATCAAAAGATATTCACCATGGCAATATAAATCATTTTCCATCATTAATTCATTTATCAAATTATGAATCTAAATAATAACTTTGACTTCATTGTGGCTCTAACAGCTTCTTAACATTTAACAACCTATTAATGTGTCATACCCACTTAACGGGAAGAGACTCAGCTAACTGATGATATTAACCATTTTTAGCCAAACAAAACACAACTCTAACGCCAAGCCTCTGAATTAGCACTAAGCGAAAAAATGCTAACGCACTTAGCTCAGAACTCACGGTAGAAATACTTTATTACTTATTGGATCTGCACAAACAAGATATCAGCTAGCAAGCTGAGATTCCACAGATTCTAGGGGTATAAGTATCATCACTGAGCGATCGCGGAAACTCGCGGCAGGGGAGGCAAACCCAGACATCACACAACGTAGCTTTACGGGACCAAAACGGAAAATAAGTCTTACCGTTGCTGTTTTCTGATCAAAAGTTGTGTTCAATGGCATTAAAATGCATGAAACGCTGCTGAAGGTTAATCCAATGTCTCTGTGTCACTTTGAATTGATTACTGGTAATCCATCTTCGTATGGCAAAATGCATAGTTTTCAGTTTTCAGTTATCAGAGCGTAACATAGCTTTCGGTTTGGGAAAACTGGTTCCGCATCACTCTCACTCCTCATGGTAACGTGTAGATGGATTTAGGAACTTCCCCCTTGATTCTATTGGCTCTAATGGTTAAAAAGAGGTGTCAATCATCAAAATCGACCAATGGGTTCCAGAGAAACGGCAAATCCACCCAAATCCACCCAAATGACCCAGAGGTGGTTTTTTTTTTGCTAAACCTCTCTAAAAAGGTCAAATGTCACTTGTTTTGCATCAATCTTGTTACAGGGTGTTGGGGACTAATTTGCCCTGCATGTCCTCCTTCGCCCTCTGATGCAGCTGACCAACCTTGAGCAGCCACTATCTCCTTTAAGGAGGGGCTGCCCTAGCAAGTTGTTGTTGTTACTAGTTTATGACCGGGCAACTCTTTGTCAGAGATAGTTATTGTTGTGGGACACCTGGAACACATCCTTCTCGGGGTGTAGATGACCCCGAGCCATAAGCGACAACAAATGTGATTCAGTGTCCTCAGCTGTTTAGTCCATCTATTGAAGAATGTTGATTATTACACTCTGAACTAGTTAAAACCTCGAGCTACAGGGGTTCTTCAGAATTGATTGTGGCATCTCAACCGTGTGGTCAAACCGTGGCCCGTGACATGTCTTGTGAATTCTCCGGCCAAAGCTCCAAATAAACCGTCAGTGTTTGGCATCAAAGCTCCAGCTCTCCTCGTGTCTCTCTGAGTCCTGACTCCAATTGCTTCAGAACTTTCCCCCACAAATTGGCGTTGTCGGCAGGATACCAACAAATCTTCAGAACTGGTAAGTGTAATTTCAAATCCACATTTGGACATTGCCTTACCAGAATCTGTGATTGACGGTATCCTACAATTACCTGTGAAACTGAGCGGCTGTGTTTCATTTTTGGTTAATGAACATCTGAGACTTGGAACGCCCAGGGAATCAGTGTCTGGGGACTTTGTCCTGGCTGATTTTCTCTGTGTATGCTGCTCGGGAAATAGTAAAGTGGAACTTCTGTGTGAAAGCAATGTAAAGATTTGTATTGGACAAATCGCCGAATTTTAGGGGTTTCAGCGGCCAACACTAGCAGTTGGAAGAAGCAGCCAGAGATATCACCACTATCGCCTCTTTAAACACAGCTCCAGCTGCAGCGGGGTGTGTGTGTGTAAATACCTCCCTGTATCTGTATTGCGGTGGAGTGCGAAATGAGAGGGAGAAATCACAGTCTGTGTCTATAGCTTTAACTCACCCCACCACCGTTTCTATTAAAAAGAGATGGTCTAAAAAGGCACACTCGTTGTTTTGCAACCGTTTTCTACTTGCTGGTAAGACGGGGCAGCGCGAGGTGTGTGCATTACCTGATGCGCCACAGTTCCCTACTTGCTGGAGGAACTGGTGTCGATCCGGGGTGCACACATAAAATGATAGGCTCATTGATCAAGGGTGGGCAGTGGCATGGGAGTGTAGAGCAAGACTGTGTTTCATCGTTGTAATGAACTCGATAGCAGGTATATAGGCTGGTCCGTGACTACAGTTAACTGTCTTTGTAGTTGGAGAGAAAGGGTAGCGAATAAAAATTCTATGTGCTCCTGATCGGGGGGGGCATAGCGCCACTAGAATAGAGTAGTGGTTGTCGCAAGGGGATAAGCTAGTTATCGCTCTTGGACGGTCATCAGGCACCGATCTAGGACTTGTATGGAAGCGCGAGTCAAGGCGCCCCACTGGAGATAATTCCCTACTCCCTCTGAAACCTCTTAATTCGGACTAAATTGAGCTGGATGGGCTTTGCTGGCACGCTGGTGTTTATTATGAGTTCATGTTTGTTTGTCTGATTGTTTGTGTCGGGGGTCTATATTGGTTTGTCTAACCGCCGTCTTGTGCATGTTTTGTAACAACTAATAATGAATAAGTCCACAGCCAGGGTTAAATAAACTAAGCTTTAGTTAACTCACCAAAAGAAACGACTTAAGACATATAAATAATATAAAGATGTAAAGCACAATTCTGGTAGTATAAATGTACTGCAAAATGAAAATAAATAGCAAAAGAGTGTTTTTTTGTCCTGCATCTGAGGGTGCAGAGGAAAATGTAAACAAGAAGCACACTGTTCAGGGTGTGTGCTGTAAGTGTAAGAAGAAAAGAAGATTATATTGCTTTAAGAATACATTCTTAAAATGTATTGCTGGTATGTTAAAGGGGACCTATAATGCAAAATGCACTTTTTGATGTCTTTTATACATAAAGATGTGTCCCCGGTGTGTCAGGGAACTCACGCAGCATCAGAAAATAAAACCCTCTCTCTTTTCCTCCGTACCCAAATCTCTAAAAACAGGGCTACAATGGAGCTGATCCAGATTTGCGTCCGATAGGAAGTAATATCGGAAATGTAGGCTGGCTTTACACCGACGGCCCTATCAGAAACGTTGCTATCAGAAACAATGCCCGACTGTTTTGGACGTAAGATGGTCGGTGCATGTTTACATTAGCATCGCTAACACTCAGAGCTAACTGTACTGCACAGACTGTGAAGAAACAGGAAATAAAAAGGAACTCACCTTGTGGTATAACAACCCAGTCTCACGGCATTTCGTGTTATAGTCACAACATTTAATCTATTGATTCGTGTTCACCAACACGATTTTCCCCTTTTTTTCGTGTCACACAGAACGATTTTAAAAGCAATGCATTTCTATTGGTGTGTTTCGTGCCTGCAACACGTCTTTTTGTCCGGTTAGGTCTTGGAAGACCGGAAGCTGTGTGGTTCATAAAAACATGTTCTTACTCAATATCAAGCCACGATTATTGTTTTTAATTTTAAATCGTATAATGTCGGACTTTTTTTGCCATCCGCGAGGAAAATAAATGGGGCTCAGAGCCTCAGAATACTGAAATCTGTATTTTTTAAATCTTTATTTCCTTCTAATTTGTTATTATTTTCTAAATAAGACACTGTTTAAGGATAATTGTGTGTTATTGTTGAGTAAATACTCAACAATAACACACAATTATCCTTGTTTTTTTTTATTTGTTTAATTCTATAATCTCTGGGTTTTTGGCGTCCGTCTGGAACTGAATTTCAAAATAAAATAACCGGAAACACACCCACTGAACTGATTACCCAAGATCCTCAGCTATGGTTTAAGCTCGGTGATCGGATTGTTTAGCCGCAATGCACGTTGGGACATGGTGTTTATGCGATATGAAATCCGAAAAAACATTTTATAAAAAAAAGAAAATAATACTTTAATCCGAGTGTGCTTGCTTTTCTCTTTGGAAGTCATCACATAACGGCATTGTAATACTAGGTTCAGCTGCATTACATATTACACATCTGCCGTAGTTATTTATTTATAGAGCCTTGATTAGAAGACCTTTGGACAAACTGGAAGAACTGCCACCGAAACTGAATACGTGACGTGGATCATAAATATATCAGCAATTAAACAACATCTTCAATTTCTCTTCACACAATAAGTCTCCTTGCAGTATCAACATTAATTCGGCTGACTTTTATATTTGATCCAATTGGTAGATAGGTTATATTTACACCATAACGGTGCACAGCTGATATAAAAGGACTTGTAGTTTTTAAAGATATTACTGATTTTCTTTGAATATAAGAATGTAAATACTGAGTTGAGAGAATAGTCAGGGGTTTTGGGTGATGGGAGACACATCTATGGAATCAGAATTTCAATAGCTTACCATTAAATGACGGATATACCTTTCTGTCTGTGATGTTTTACAAATCGGATATTAATGTGTAGAAGTAACACATGTGAAATATTATAGCAATATCCTGTAAAATTATGTGAAAACATGAATAAAACTACACATCTTCAGATGTTATACATACATAAGTGTCCTACACTAATAATACAAAGTTATTATGGTAATGTATGCTGTGTGTACCTTGTGTGCACCGCCTAGTCGTTAAAGCACGTTATTGAGTTATTTTGTTAATATGTTATATTTGATGAAAAAAATATTAAGAGTACTTACAAAATAGGAGGAAAGTAGAAGGTCAATGATAGAAATATAGAATATAAAAAATCAAGAAGATACTGTAAGTGATCTCTACAATAAAACTGTTTAGTCCTGGATGTACAAAGATATTAATAGGAGGATGTGCAAAACAGAAAAACCAATTAACCTTTATTTAAACATTAAAGAATACTTTAGGTTAAGGTCTTCTTTTAAATAAGAAAAAAGCTTTGGGGGTATCTGATAAATATAAATATAGCCTGACAAAGTACTTAACGCCTAATATATTGCTTTCCTGCAATGTTAACTATGTTGAAGCACTTATTTTAACTGATACTAACATATGAATTATACTCTTATGTATGTAGATAGTATAAGAAATGTGCAGAATATGACAGTTTAATGGTGGAGGTATACACACATATTGATAGATGTCTTGTAATGCACTGTTGAGGAACCTGCGACCCAAGTTTTTCATTCGTGGCATAACTTCACCGTAGTTGTGTATATGATATGTCAATAAACCTTTGAAAATCTTGAAATCTTGAAAGGGATGTGCAAAATGCTGGTCCCGTTCGAGTCCAGTTTTGGATAGTCTGCCGTGGTTTCGTTCCATTTCAAAGAGCTGTTTGACGCTCGGCGTAACCTTGGTGCACTGCCACTCCAACATCCAATCCCAGAGCTTGAAGATTAATCACGGGGTTTGTCGAGCCAAAAGGGACTGTAGTCCCAAACGATAGCTGAGGATTATGGGTAGTGTAGTGTCTTCGGCCATCCTAAACTCCAAAATGTTTTTCGGATTTCATATCGCATTAACACCATATCCCAACGTGCATTGCAGCTAAAACATCCAATCACCGAGCTTAAACCGTAGCTGAGGATCTTGGGTAATCAGTTCAGTGGGTGTGTATCGCAATGATGCAAAGAAATGTCCCATATAGGCCTACGTCTGTTTCCGTTTTTTTTTTTTTAAATTCAGTTCCTGACAGACGCCTAAAAAGCCCGAGGTTGCGGTCGAATAGTCCACAAATCAGCTCCTAACGTCTATCCCTATCGTCTATCCCTTGACCTCTGTGTGAAACGTCACGGGGTTAAGGGATAGTGGATAGGAGAATTCAAAAGGACTTAGGAGAAGAGACTGCGGTACTTTAGAGAATCCGACTGCACTTTCACTATCCGACGTGTTTGTGATGCGCCAGCGGACGTCATAAATGTGTGTCTGCTGCTGTGAGGAAACTATGGAAACTACAGTTTTCTATACAGCGGACTACAACATGGATGTATAATAAGAACGAGGGACTACTGTAAACTCATCTAGAGACTCTGCACCGTGCTCTGATGCTGTTGCTTTACGCTTTATGAACGTGGACAACAGAGAAACATATTCTTCATGACCAAAGATGGAATTGAAATAAAAAAAAAAAGTGAAACTTATGCTCGTCACCCTCTCCCTCCGGTCCACATTAATACAAATGATCCCAATACGTATGAACTATGAAAAGATCTTAAAATCAATACAAATGTATTTATTATAAACGTTAGTCCTTAACATCTATCACTGTGTATATCACCATTCAAACATGTTTTAAAAGTTGAACAAACCCCACACAGCTCAGTAAACACTGTGAAATGTTGACTTTATTTGATCATTTCAGTAAAAACTAACGTTCATATTTCTCTTTTTGATTATAATACTGATGAACGTTCAAAACAAAGCACTTTGGCAAGTTACCACATACGTTTTAAAAAGCTTAATAAGCACCGTAACTTTCATGATATAATGTCTCGGTCATAATCGGTTGTTTCCGTGAACGGCCGAATGTTGTGTGACGGCAAATGCTGCGGCTGCAAGGCATTGTGGGGCAGCATTTTCTCTCTCCTTTCGTAAAGGGAGGTCCAGTGGTTCCTAAGCTAAAGGAGGTTATAAAGGAAGTTTCAAACCTCCTTTCCTATCATCTAGAGAATTCGAACGGCTCTTATCATGGCTGCCACTGAGGTACTTCGGGGTCATTTCACTCCGTTAGGAAGGTTCCTATAAGCTAAATGGACTATTCGACTGCAACCCGAGATTATAGGATTAAACAAATAAATAAAAACAAGGATAATTGTGTGTTATTGTTGAGTAAATAACAGTGTGTTATTTAGAAAAGAATAACAAATTAGAAGGAACAAAAGATTTAAAAAATACAGATTTCAGTATTCTGAGGCTCTGAGCCCCATTTCTTTTCCTCGTGGACGGCAAAAAAAGTCCGACATTATACGAGTTAAAATAAAAACAATAATCGTGGCTTGATATTGAGTAAGAATATGTTTTTATGAACCACACAGCTTCCGGTCTTCCAAGACCCAACCGGACAAAAAGACGTGTTGCAGGCACGAAACACAATACCAATAGAAATACATTGCTTTTAAATCGTTCTGTGTGACACGAAAAAAAGGGGAAGATCGTGTTGGTGAACACGAATCAATAGATTAAATGTTGTGACTATAACAGGAAATGCCGTGAGACTGGGTTGGGTATAACCCGCAAGAGAGAAAGCCTTTGAGCGCCATAATGTTTCAGAAATAATCCTTGATAATCTGTCACGATCTTGGTGTTATGTCACGGTTTTAGTGTTGTCTGTCTGGTAATGGGTTTTGTTTTGCTGTTCTGTTCTTCCTGTCTCTTGTTTTCCTCCTGTGTCTGACCCTTGTGTTTCTGCCTCCCTTACCCAGCTGTTTCTCGTCCCGTGATTACCCCTCTCTGTATTTAGTCTTGTCTTTCCCTGTGTTCCCCTGTCGGTTCATTGTTTGTCTTTCCTGTCTCCCTCCATGTTGGTCACGGTCAGTTTTGTTTGTTAATGCTACCTTGTGCTACTTATGTTTTTTCTTGCCATGTTTATGTTCATCAGCTTTTAAATAAAGCTCGCTTTTGTTTCTAGACCTTTTACCTTTTTTGTAGTCTGCATTTGGGTCCTACCTTTTCCGCGATCTTAACAGAGATCATAACATAATCCATGATATGGCGTTTCATCACGGCAGTATCTGCCGGTGGAATCTCCCGCATGAGCTCAGCCCCCTCATTTTTTTTTTATCAATGTTTTATTTTTTTTAAAGCTTTATACCCAAAATCAGCACTTTTGAAACAGGAAGTGAAATAGAGGGATATGAGGCATGGCTAGAATGGGTGATCTGTTTGGTATTTTGAGCAAAACACTTCATAGACATGTTTTTTATATATTTTTATATATCTGAGACCTATGCTATTGCCTAAAAATAGCATGATAGGTGCACTTTAAGATATGTTTGTGACCTTGTATAAACCCTATGCCCCGTCCTGCACCCTGAGACCCTCAGAGGCATCACTGCTGGTCGTAAAGACCTGCCTGAGGAGATCAGGGTTGCAAAATCTGTCTGCTCTTTTAGGTCAATGTTGTATTATTTGTTTCATTTATTCTTAAATCTATGTATTGTATGGTAATAATGAAAAAAACGTAATGTATTGAACGCATTTCGAAACAAAGCTGATAAGACAGAACTAGACCCAGACATAATACGAATTATTGTAGAAACATTTTGCCCTGCAAAATGGAAACTTTGTTGATTATCTATTCCAACTGGCCACTGGATTCAGATAATTAATATAAGTTGAAGTTCAATTACAGTTTTAAATATAGTTTAACATTCTTTATTAAACTGCTTCAAATTGTTTCTCGTATCAACCAATTGGTCTCCATAGACATTACTAAAATTATAATAGTTGTTAAACTACTGACAAGTTTTCTGAAACCAAGCTTATGAACAAAATAGTTTGGGTCCCATGTTAAGCCAGGATCAATATATTTGTTAAAGTTTTTTGTGTGCATAATAAATGAATTGAGCAATTCTTTAAAAGTATAATGTTCTAATCTCTTTAAAATAAGTAATTACATTTAAAAAAAAAAAAATAGATGTAATAAAAACAGGCCTACACTTTAAATCATGAGACTTCCAAATCATGACAGACAGATCAGTATCACTTTGTGTTGCAAGCTAAATCCATGTAAAGGTTCTACTTGAGCCCAATTTAAATACCATAAAGAAAGTATTGAAGCCAGTTCAAGCTAAATCTCAAATGTATTTAATAAATGTACAGTCGAGCTTCCTTCGAGTTCAGTCTAAGCAACAAATTGTTGTGGTACATAAGATAAAATAAATAAAATAACTTTGATTTGATAATTTTGTTCACAACATTAGACGTGCCCTCTAATCTCTACTAGAATAAGATAAGTGTGCATGTTTGGGTGTTTTAACACTCCCGTAATGAACCTAATCTTGTTATCCTTTTCATTACAGAGCTGGGAAAATGTTGTATTGATTAGATTCTGATCCGTGCAAGTCCAATTTTGACTGACTTTAGTTCTAATGTTAAGTTGAATTTGACTTCAACCCATAAGTAATTCTTTAAATTAACTCTAAATTTCTCAGGATGATGGATTAGTGTTCCACATGTGATCCACTAATTTGTTTTACAATTAGGCCAAAGGTAAAGAGAGACATTGATGACCTTGTGTCCCTTTTTCTTAGTCCGTGGTTCCATTTTGTCTATGGCCTTGGACGGCTTCACTAAAAGTCACCCAGTTCTGCCCTGCTGCAGTCCGGCTGAGTGCAGTCACAGAGATGCTATGGCTGCTCTACATGCAATGACATCAATGGTCTGGTCCGAGAATGGACACCATTTCCTGCTCCCAGAGAGAATGACACTCCTCAAACTGCCGCCCCTCCTCCAAAGACTCAGGAGGCACATGAACATTATAGCCGTTGATACTGTGTCACATGGGTCTGCTCCCCCCCACTGAGCCATGAACTGAAAGCATGACATCTGCTTTAAACACTTGGAAGCCTCCCTGTCACACCAGCACCAACCCTTGGGTCAGTCAGATGAGACTAACGGCTTCACTTAGGGCATTTGGTTCAGATACATGACTCTCGGTACCACAGAGTGGGTTGTGTTTTTTAAGGCTATTCATACTGCTATGCAGAGGATGCCTGTATGTTGGCGGGCTGTTAAAAGCCCCTACTATTTTTAAAATAGGCCTAATGTCAGGGGTCTCTTAATGTCTAGTTCTACATGTATTCACATTATATAGACAATGTTTCCACCTGGTAAAACTAAAGGCTGCACGAAACCCAGGCTACAATACAACCATTCTGTTCTGCTCTAACAATTCAATTTATAGATTCTACATCAAAACAATTAGCGTTTATTGTTTCCAATGATAACGTCACCTTAAGTGGAGGAACGCAAACCTGTTTCAAATGTAAGGTTGATTTTGTTTGACATTTCTCAGTAATGACACCCTCAGACACCCAATATCATTCATGCTATGCCATCAGTAATAACTCAGATGTTAAGGGGATGAAGCTTTTCCTCCCAAATCAGATATGCTTTGTTCTTCAACAAATGTATACATTTCCTGCAGAATATATGTTTCTCACAATTGTTTTTTGTAAGCTGCACACAGGTGATACTGAGTCTCCTCCATTAATTATAAACTATACCATGCCATACTATACTATACCATAGACTAAGTTATTATTTCATATGTAACATAAGAAAAGGGAGGGAATAGTCAACTATATTGGGTAATTTATTTCTCAAACCTATGTTTTATGGAAGAGAAAATGTATTTCTGATAAACTAATATTTTATCAAAAGGTAAATGGTGAATTAATATAACATTTAGAATCATTGGGAAGGGGTTATATCCACAGGGACTAGCTCGCCTTTAACTTACAATAACATGTCTCTGCTATGGACTGATGAGTATATGATTCTTGCTAAATGACTAACACAAACCTTCAAAAATGATAATGTGCATGTGTCAGGAAGGCTCCCAAAGCAATCTGAGGGTTCCTATCCTATTTTTGTAATTAAATGATAATGTGCTAATCCGTTACTTTGAGTTGTCATCTCTCAGAAAACATCCCTATTTCACATTTCATAGTTTATATTCTAAAATTCATTCATAGCATTCTATTTCCATGTAAAATACTGCTTTATTTAATTTGTATTGCTATTTAACTGTATTTTAAAAATATCTTTTGTTTTATATTAGATTTCTTGTTTTTTATATTTTATGTATGCACCATGACATCAATTCAAATTCCTAGTATGTGCGAACCTACCTGGCAATAAACCTGTTTCTGATTCTGATTCTGATTCTGATTCTATCAGGTGTTGTGCCGATAACTAGGACAGCTCTCAAGGCCAAGGGTCAGAGAGAGAGGGCCACCTGGAAGGAAGCACGAGGTCGTTCGAGATGAGGGGATGCTTCTCTTCAACTTTCTGATGAGAGGGGATGCTTCTCTTCAACTTTCTGCTCGGGGGGCTCAAGCAGACAACCCTGTAGGACGAGTGAGGGCTTCAGAGGCTTCTATAATACAAGGTTCCATGTTTCTTGGAGCAGTTTGATGTCTTCCTAACCTCTCCCATCACGGGGGGGACACCTGGATGCATCACTAGGAATACGCAGTTGCATCGCCTTCAACATTGATAGCAGAAGGAATACAGGCAGATGAGCCTCCGTTTCACTGGCGGATCAACTACAGTGCTCACTGAATGAGCCACACAAAAGCAGAGCAATTGGGGGGGTTGAAATATGGCGCTCTGATGAAGAAGAGTTTGAGTCAATCAGCACCTCAGTGCTAACCTACAGTATCAGGATACCTTTACACACCAGACACTCGGTGTCATAAAGGGAGGAGGAGAACGAGTCAGGAAGACTGACGGACATGTTCTCCCAGCTCTCGTACAAAGATGAACTTTGAATTTAATGACCAGATGTTTACAGATGTACAATTAATGATTGTTTTTTGATATTTCCACTGACCAGACATGTGTTAAATAGTGGTGATTAATATATTTTTGTCAGATCAGATTAAACTTTCGCACTAAACAAAATTAATGAATTAATATTCTCAGATTATAAGGTATTGAATAATAAGGTATTTCTACTATTATCACAGATAATGTTAATATCCTTAATCATCCAGCAATCAGGCTTAACAACACTACTCTTTAATGTATTACCCATGCACAGACAGACCTAAAATGATGTTTCAAGTACTGGATTCATTTCAGTTTTGGCCCAAAACAAATATTTATAATAAGTCATATAACAATTATGGAGCATATTTGATCCTCAAATTAGAGAAGTATAATTTAAAGAAATTAACATTCTATATTCAACATTAGATAAACACAGAAGAACCCTTTCAAAGTACCATAAGTAGATGTTCAGGTAAGTATGGCTAATAAGAATAATTAATTGAGTTAATTTGGTACAGATCAGTGGTAGCATTTACAAATGTATGAATTCAAGTTTTAGGAATGTATAATCCTTCCTTTCCAGGTTTTTACAAAAGTCTTTGAATATTTACCTAACTTTTCCTTTTCAGATTGTTAAACATTTTGAAAATTGTTTAACTTTTCCCTTTCAGATTTTGAAATGATATAATGATTGATAGTTTAAGTAATGTAATTATGTTATCATGCCATAGTCTTTTGATTTAATATTTAATGAAGCTAACGTAAATATAATCCTATGTTAGGGTTGCGGGAAAGGTAGGACCCAAATGCAGAATACCAAAAACAAGGAAAAGGTCTATCAACAAAAAGCGAGCTTTATTTCAAAAGCTGGAGAACAAAACATGGCATGAAACTCACAGGTAACACACGGTGGCATGGAGGGAGACAGGAAAGACAAACAATGTATCGACAGGGGAACACAGGGAAAGACAAGACTAAATACAGGAAGGGGTAATCACGAGACGAGAAACAGCCGGGCAGGGGAGGAGAAACACAAGGGCAACAGGTGAACACAATCAGACAATTAGACACACCAGGGAAACTAATGACAGGGAGGAACACACAGGGAGAAGGACCAGACAAGAGACAGGGAGAACAGAACAATCAAAACAAACCCCAAAACCCCAAATCATGACAGAACCCCCCCCTCAAGGGACGGATTCCAGACGTCCCTACACAAACAAAGTCCAATATTTCCAAAAGGCTGGGTGGAGGGGGTCCGAAGGACGGGTTTGGGCTGACAGCCCAGAGGCACGGCAGAGGACCAGAAAGGGGTCTCGGGAGGACGGCCCGGGGGCAAGGCAGAGTTCAAGGACGGGGACTCGGGCGGACGGCCCGGGGGCAAGGCAGAGTTCGAGGAAGGGGACTCGGGCGGACGGCCCGGGGGCAAGGCAGAGGAACAGGAGGTGGTCTCGGGCGGACGGCCCGGGGGCAAGGCAGAGGAACAGGAGGTGGTCTCGGACGGACGGCCCGCGGGCAAGGCAGAGGACCAGGAAAGAGTCTCGGGCGGACGGCCCGATGGCACAGCAGGAGGACGGGGACTCGGGCGGACGGCCCGGGGGCAAGGCAGAGGAACAGGAGGTGGTCTTGGGCGGACGGCCCGGGGGCAAGGCAGAGCGAGGAAGGGGACTCGGGCGGACGGCCCGGGGGCAAGGCAGAGTTCGAGGAATGGGACTCGGGCGGACGGCCCGGGGGCAAGGCAGGTTCGAGGACGGGGACTCGGGCGGACGGCCCGGGGGCAAGGCAAGTTCGAGGATGGGACTCGGGCGGACGGCCCGGGGGCAAGGCAGAGTTCGAGGGATGGGACTCGGGCGTACGGCCCGGGGGCAAGGCAGGGTTCGAGGACGGGGACTCGGGCGGACGGCCCGGGGGCAAGGCAGAGTTCGAGGACGGGGACTCGGGCGGACGGCCCGGGGGCAACGTGGCAGAGCAAAGGCAGAGAAGCGGCCACGGCCGTGGCGGGCATAGTCAGGGCGCCGGGCACAAGGAAGGACCGGGTTCGTGGCCGACTGGACCCCTGACATGACAGGACATCGTGTTGGCAGGAACGCCGGCGGAGCAGGTGTCGGCGGGACCCCCAACAGAACAGGACAAGGAGTCGGCAGGACCCCCAACGATAATGGACGTGGAGTCGGCAGGACCCTCAGCGGAACCCCCGACGCCACAGGACATGGAGTTGGCAGGACCCCCGGCAGAGCAGTAGTCGGCGGGACCTCCAACGATAATGGACGTGGAGTCGGCAGGACCCTCAGCGGAACCCCCGACACCACAGGACATGGGGTTGGCAGGACCCCCGGCAGAGCAGTAGTCGGCGGGACCTCCAACGGACAGGACATAGGGTTGGCAGGACCCCCGGCAGAAGAGTAGTCGGCGGGACCCCCAACGGACAGGACATGGAGTTGGCAGGACCCCCGGCAGAACAGTAGTCAGCGGGACCCCCAACGAACAGGACATGGAGTTGGCAGGACCTCCGACGAAACAGGTCGGCTGGACCCCCAACGACACAGGACATAGGGTTGGCAGGACCCCGGCAGAAGAGTAGTCGGCGGGACCTCCACAGCACAGGACATAGGGTTGGCAGGACCCCCGGCAGAAGAGTAGTCGGCGGACCTCCAACGGCACAGGATATAGGGTTGGCAGGGACCCCCGGCAGAAGAGTAGTCGGCGGGGCCCCCAACGGGACAGGACATGGAGTTGGCAGGACCCTCAGCGGAACCCCCAACGACACAGGACATGGAGTTGGCAGGACCCCCGGCAGAACAGTAGTCGGCGGGACCTCCAACGGCACAGGATATAGGGTTGGCAGGACCCCCGGCAGAAGAGTAGTCGGCGGGACCTCCAACGGGACAGGACATGGAGTTGGCAGGACCTCCGACGAAACAGGTGTCGGCTGGACCCCCAACGGCACAGGACATCGAGTTGGCAGGACCCCCGGCAGAAGAGTAGTCGGCGGGACCTCCAACGGCACAGGACATAGGGTTGGCAGGACCCCCGGCAGAAGAGTAGTCGGCGGGACCCCCAACGGGACAGGACATGGAGTTGGCAGGACCCCCAGCGGAACCTCCAACGGACCAGGACATTGGGTAGGGACTTGAGAGGGGACTCGAGAGGTGACTTGAAAGGGGACTTGAGACGGAACTCGAGAGGAAACTCGAGAGGAGACTTGAGAGGGAACTCGAGAGGTGACTTGAAAGGGGACTCGAGACGGAACTCGAGAGGAAACTCGAGAGGAGACCCGAGAGGTGACTTGAGAGGGAACTCGAGAGGTGACTTGAAAGGGGACTCGAGAGGGAACTTGAGAAGGGACTTGGAAAGGGACTCGAGCGGGGACTCGAGAGGGAACTTGAGAGGGAACTCGAGAGGTGACTTGAAAGGGGACTCGAGAGGGAACTTGAGAGGGAACTTGAGAGGTGACTTGAGAAGGGACTTGGAAAGGGACTCGAGAGGGGACTCGAGAGGGGACTCGAGAGGGGACTGGAGAGGGGACTTGAGAGGGAACTCGAGAGGGAACTTGAGAGGTGACTCGAGAGGTGACTCGAGAGGGAACTTGAGAGGTGACTCGAGAGGGACTCGAGAGGGAACTTGAGAGGGAACTCGAGAGGTGACTCGAGAGGGAACTTGAGAGGGACTTGAGAGGTGACTTGAGAGAGGACCTGAGAGGGCGGGACCCCCGACTGTGAAGGAGCTTGAGTCGGCAGGACCCCTGATGAAGAAGGGACTTGAGTCGGCTGGCACGCCGACAGGACACGAGGGGCCGGCGTCGGCCGGAGAGCCAACAGGAGACGAGGAGCTGGAGTCGGCCGGTACGCCGACAGGAGGCGAGGTGCTGGAGTCGGCCGGCACGCCGACCGGAGACGAGGTGCTGGAGTCGGGCGGTACGCCGACAGGACACGGGGAGCTGGCGTCGGCCGGAGAGCCAACAGGTGACGAGGAGCCGGAGTCGGGACCATGGCTGCTGGGTCCGGTACTGGAGCCGGAACCATGGCTGCTGGGGCCGGTACTGGGGCTGGAACCACAGCTGGTGGGGCCGGAGCTGGGGCCGGAACCATGGCTGCTGGGGCCGGAACCATGGCTGCTGGGGCCAGAACCATGGCTGCTGGGGCCGGAACTGGGGCCGGAGCCATGGCTGCTGGGGCCGGAACCATGGCTGCTGGGGCCGGTTCTGGAGCAGGGACCATGGCTGCTGGGCACGGAACCGGAACACGGGCCCATGGCTGTGTGGGATGGTACTGGAGCACGGTACCATGGCTGTGTGGGCCGGTAATGGAGCACGGATCCATGGCTGTGTGGGCCGGTTCTGGAGCCGGAACCATGGCCGCTGGGGCCGAAACTGGGGCCGGAACCATGGCTGCCGGGGCCAGAACTGGAGTCCAAAGCATGGCCCCTGGGGCTCGGGCTGCTAGCCGGGACTTGCGACTCCTTCTTTTAGGAGCTTTTTGGAGGCTCCGTGGACCTCCAAAAGCCAGACGAGTACCCGCGAACGGCTCCTGGACAGGATCAGGAAATGGGGCCGGAACCACTGGAGCACGGGCTGGAATCTTGGCCTCGCATTCTCCAGAAACCTTCCGGAGGCTCCGCGGACCTCCCAAGACCAGGTCATACCCCAGGAAAGGGTTAGAGGCCTGAGACAAGTCTTCAGGAGCACTCGTAAACCGTTGCAGCCACTCAGGCAACCAGCTCCTGAGCCAGGGCTTGCAAGCCACCTCCTGGCGTGCCTCCTTTAACGCCGCCTCTCTACCCCGTCTAGATGAGGCGTCGCACCAGGTATAAAAAATGTACTCCAGGGAGTACCCAAGACATTCCGCCTGGAAAGCCAACGAAGAGGAAACTGCTGAGTCCATTATGGTCGATACATTCTGTTAGGGTTGCGGGAAAGGTAGGACCCAAATGCAGAATACCAAAAACAAGGAAAAGGTCTATCAACAAAAAGCGAGCTTTATTTCAAAAGCTGGAGAACAAAACATGGCATGAAACTCACAGGTAACACACGGTGGCATGGAGGGAGACAGGAAAGACAAACAATGTATCGACAGGGGAACACAGGGAAAGACAAGACTAAATACAGGAAGGGGTAATCACGAGACGAGAAACAGCCGGGCAGGGGAGGAGAAACACAAGGGCAACAGGTGAACACAATCAGACAATTAGACACACCAGGGAAACTAACGACAGGGAGGAAAACACAGGGAGAAGGACCAGACAAGAGACAGGGAGAACAGAACAATCAAAACAAACCCCAAAACCCCAAATCATGACATCCTATATTGAAGACACTGCAATTTTGCAGATTACAGATTGATTAGATCACCAGTGTGAATTTCTTATACCTTAGCTGGATCTCTTATGATCCTGATTTTTAAATGCTTTGACTAGTGATTGCCTTGAAGTACATCTTTAAGCTGCAAGCTAGTTTGGATTTTATAGTTTGATAAGTGAGATTAACTAATGAGTAAATGTTAAAACGTATTGGTTTTCAAAGACATTTTTTTGCTATTATGTATCTGTGATTTTACGTGTGCTCATTATTATGCTTTTGACAAAGATGCTCCAAACACTGACGAGAGATGATTTTTCTATTATGATTGGCTGTCTCAATCATTGTGATTGAATGTTTCAATCTTATTGTGTTGTTATTAATGTGTTGTTATTAATGTGTTGTTATTAATGTGTTGTTATTAATGTGATTGATATTGTGACACTCAATTCTGAAGATTCTCATTGATTTAAGTATTGAACAAATTATTATTAAAATAAGGGTTTTTTAGGTTTTTTAGGTTATCAAAATTGATAAAAAGAGAGGAACTGTTGGGGAATAATTTGCCCTGCATGTCCTCCTTCGCCCTCTGACGCAGCTGACCAACCTTGAGCAGCCGCTATCTCCTTTAAGGAGGGGCTGCCCTAGCAAGTTGTTGTTGTTACCAGTTTATGACCGGGCAACTCTCTGTCAGAGATAGTTATTGTTGTGGGACACCTGGAACACATCCTTCTCGGGGTGTAGATGACCCCGAGCCATAAGCGACAACAAATGTGATTCAGTGTCCTCAGCTGTTTAGTCTATCTATTGAAGAATGTTGATTATTACACTCTGAACGTTAAAGGGGTCTTCAGAATTGATGTTGGCATCTCAACCGTGTGGTCAAACCGTGGCCCGTGACATGTCTTGTGAATTCTCCGGCCGAAGCTTCAAATAAACCGTCAGTGTTTGCCATCAAAGCTCCAGTTCTCCATCGTGTCTCTCTTTGAGTCCTGACTCCAATTGCTTCAGAAGTTTCCCCCACACAGGGTACTTATTATATGTTATAGTTTGGATTCCTAAAGCTTTTAGTCTCCGATCCCATCATTCAAGGGTGGTTTTCACTATAAGTAATTTTTTTTTCTTTTGGACGGACACTATAATTAAATTTTTGTTACTATGTTCAATCTGAATTTACTTTAAAATAAAAAAATTCTATATTGATTCTGACTTTTCTACATCCAACTCACAGGTTTATCATTACTTTGAGAAAGAAGATTATGAATTTACCCCTTTTAGAAGTGAAGATATAGTCATTTGTTTTGGGAATGTCCTTTTCGAGCCTGAGACCTGAAAAACAGGCTCAGGCGTTAACAGCTTAAACTCGGGAATAAGTTAGCATTTTAGCACGTCCAGGTTCCCTTGTTTTAAAGTTTTTTTGTCTTTGTTTAGATGCCTGAAATAAGGTCAGTGGTTAATTCAAGCCAACAAGAGTTAAACAAATAAATCAGTCAGTATATCGTCACTTAATAATGTCTAAAGCTTCTATGTGTCATAAAAACGTCGGTTGCTAACAAGTGACTAAATCAGAGTACTAAATGTCATCACAGCAAATATTAGCCCCCTTTAGCTTAGCAATGACGGTGTGAAGTCATGCAACCATGTGCTCGTTCCCCAGGGCCGGTTTTTGGCATAGGCGACATAGCCTATGTCGCCAGATCCTGGGGGGGCGCTGCGCTGGTAGGGAAAAAAACATTTTTTACTGTTTGCGCTCAACCTAATTTTCGGCCTTGATGTTACAACATTCATAATTAAGTAAAGGTAACACCCCTTTCACCCCGGTTACACGTTTCATTTGCCCTGTACGATGGGCGCTGTAAGTGATGAAAGTGGGGGATGTTGGCTTATCAGGCGCCCGCAGCTCACAGCCAAAGTGCGAGTGAGCGAGCGAGGGAGAGAGAGAGAGAGAGAGGGAGAGAGAGAGGGCACACCGGATTGTTGTTGTTATTAGCATCTGGTGCTAGCTGCGCGGATATAAGAAGATGTTTCTACAAGGTGGAGGAAGAGTCCTCTCTTGTCAGACTGAGAGGCTGATAACTACACATAACGAGTGTTTAGAGTTAACAGTCTAAGTTATCTCAGTGGGTCTCAAACGTTTTGATCCCAATTTATGTAAACAAATATTTCCAAGGCACACCTTTATAATTATTAAAATGAATAAAAACGGGTTTGAAATCATTCCAATGTATACTATAGGACAGTAAACCAAAAATATTGTTTAAAACTGGAGAGATTTTTTTTTAAAAATGCTGAAAAACATTAATGTTAACTATAGGTAAAATAAGATATAAATTAACAACAAAAATAAAATACGTTACATTTATTTGTTATTGGCTATGGTATTGGTTATATTCACATACTTATATGATTATTAAGATGTAAACCGATCTTTTTCATATGGGTGTTTAAAGTTGCACCCCTAGATCAGGTCTCTAGTCATTCTGCTCAAAGTGCACCAGATTGAAGCATTTTAGCTCAAATCTTGCCTAGGGCAGCAAATTGGTCAGAAACGGCCCTGCTCGTTCCTTTATACTTTTTACTTCTGGCAATTGCATTTACAGTTCAAGTCTTACAAAAGTGGTGTCAATATGTTCGAGATCATCCTGCTGGAAAAAACGTGGGTTAGGGTTGGTATTATAAATGTGTGTTTCTGAGTTCATTTTCTAATGTATTCTAAAATCCAATGAAAAAATCCCATTCGCATTTTGTCGATGGAGCTCTTGTGATGCTAACTTCCAGGTCGGCCTACACAAATACATCCCCTGCACCAGTCTATGGCATCCATTAGCCTCCTCAATTTGGAAAACTATTTGTGTACAAAACCAAATCATGTTTTAACACATCAAGTCTGTTTTTTGTTTTGACATACATTTGTGACCTGCTCTATCGAAATCAGTCGCATTGACCCGAAGACACATTTCGAGTTGTATACACTGTGGGAAAGAGGAGATTCATAGCTTTCTAATGATATCAGGATTGTTGTTGTACTCCAAATATTAAGCAAAATATGTCACATTATATAATGACTGTCACAGAGTCATCATTTTGAGAAAAAGGCCTTCAAAGTTTCCTCATCTCTGGAATCCATCGATCTGATTGATTATTAGCGGAGCAAATGATCAAAATTGTCCGGATATTTTCGTTTGGATTACGGGTGGGCAACACAGTCTCACTCCCTGAACGTCCAGGAGCGACGCTTGGTCAGGGTCCTATGGCGTGCAGTTGTGACGCGCCGAGTCTCCTTCAGCTTCATAAACGGACGCAAAGAGCTTTCAACTGATTGCAATGTATTCCCATCGGCAGCGGTATTTGACGCTCAGGGAAGCACCGCATCGGTCCATGTCGGCGGCACTTAAAGGCAATGTGAGCGTCCATTCCCATTGGATAACGGAGGATTTTACACCCGGAAGTAAGTATTCTCTTTACTGTCGATTGATTTTAAAGTGATATCTGCACTACTCATCAACTCAAAAACACCAGATTATCCTTGTTAATTACACAACATTGATTGGTTTAAATTGTGTACAATGCTTTTGTATTTTTCCCCTTCGATTCGGAGAAACAAATATTTTTTCGGAGTTTAGGATGGCAGAAGACACTACACTACCCAGAATCCTCAGCTTTCGTTTGGGACTACAACATGTGCTTTGCTTCACAAACCCCGTGATTAGTTCCCTCTCGAGTCCCCTCTCAAGTCTCCTCTCGAGTCCCCTCTCAAGTCCCCTCTCAAGTCCCTTCTCGAGTCCCCTCTCGAGTCCCTTTTCGAGTCCCCTCTCGAGTCCCCTCTCAAGTCCCCACTCAAGTCCCCTCTCGAGTCCCCTCTCAAGTCCCCTCTCAAGTCCCTTCTCGAGTTCCTTTTCAAGTCGCCTCTCGAGTCTCCTCTCGAGTCCCCTCTCAAGTCCCTTCTCGATTTCCCTCTCGAGTCCCTTTTCAAGTCCCTTTGAGTCACTTTTCATGTCCCTTCTCAAATCCCTTCTCATGTCCCTTCTCTAGTCCCAACTCCATGTCCTGTTCCATTGAGGGTCCAGCCGACACCTGTTTCGTCGGGGGTCCTGCCAACCCCATGTCCTGTGTCGTTGGGGGTTCCGCTGAGGGCCCTGCCAACTCCATGTCCTGTGTCGTTGGGGGTTCCGCTGAGGGTCCTGCCAACTCCATGTCCTGTGTCGTTGGGGGTTCCACTGAGGGTCCTGCCAACTCCATGTCCTGTGTCGTTGGGGGTTCCACTGAGGTTCCTGCCAACTCCATGTCCTGTGTCGTTGCGGGTTCCACTGAGGTTCCTGCCAACTCCATGTCCTGTTTCGTTGGGGGTTCCACCGGATTTCCTGCCAACACCATATCCTGTCCTGTTGGGGGTCCCGCCGACACCTGCTCCGCCGGATTTCCTGCCAACACAATATCCTTTCCTGTTGGGGGTCCCACCGACACCTGCTCCGCCGGATTTCCTGCCAACACCATGTCCTGTCCTGTTGGAGGTCCCGTCGACAGCAGCCCTTGCTCCGTCCGGGGTCCCACCGACACCAAATCCTATTCCGCCGAACCCGGTCCGTCCTTGTGCCCGGCTCCCTGACTATGCCCGCAAGGCCTTAGCCGCTCTCTGCCTCTGCCGTGCCCCCGGGCCGGCCGCCCGAGACCACTGTTCCTCTGCCTTGCCCCCGGGCCGGCCGCCCGAGACCACCTCCTGTTCCTCTGCTTGCCCCCAGGCCATCCGCCCGAGACCACCTCCTGGTCCTCTGCCTTGCCCCCGGGTAGTCCGCCCGAGACCCCTTCCTGGTCCTGGTGTTGGACTTGATTTGGACGTCTTGAATCCGTCCCTTGAGGGGGGGGGGGGGGGTTCTGTCACGATCTTAGTTTTATGTCACGATTTTAGTTGTGTCTGTCTTGTCGTGGGTTTTATTTTGCGTTTCTGTTCTCCCTGTCTCTGGTCTTCCTTCCTGTGTCTTCCCTCCTGTGTCTGATTGTCTGATTGTGTTCACCTGTTGCCCTTGTGTTTCTGCCTCCCCTGCCCAGCTGTGTCTTGTCCTGTGATTACCCTTCTTTGTATTTAGTCTTGTCTTGTCCTGTGTTCCCTGTCGGTTCATTGTCTTTCCTGTCTCCCTCCATGTTGGTCACGGTCAGTTTTTGTTTATCTCGTGCTACCTGTTTATTTCATGTCATGTTTTTTCAGTCATCAGCTTTTTTTAAATAAAGCTGGCCTTTTGTTCCTAGACCTTTTTGTCTTTTTTATTCTGCATTTGGGTCCTACCTTTTCCCGAATCCTGACAGCTGTGTTATCTATGAATACTATACGTATACGCCTTACATCCATAATTTCAGCTGGAGGGAGGGGGGGCGGCGCTGCGGAAGAGCAGATTGCGAGTGAGAGGTGCCTGTCATCTTCCCTTTACAAGCTTCAAAAATGTATTTATCGTGTGATTTTGGAAATAAAAGTTTCATATTCTGAAAGCCAAGACTTTTTTTATTTAAAATCAAACAAAACACCCGAACCCCGAAAAACTATTTTTTTACGCAAATCCACGTTTATTTTGAAATGAGCCGTTGCGACATCCGACTGATTTCGATAGAGCGGGTCACATTTGTGAAATGCTTAACTGCTGTTTACCAACCAAATAAACCAGAATGCAGTAATTCTTTGCTACAATATTGTCTGCTGAATGATGAGGTCATTTGTAGGATATTACTTATCAAGCAACCAGTAGAGACTGAATTTTGTTCCCTTTCCACAAAGTTATGTTAGTTATGTTTCCAGTCCTCTCAATTCTGCCTCGCTAAATATATCACACATTACTTCCTGTTTTGGCATCAGGCGTAAATCTTAGATGGATACTTGATTGCATATTTGAATCTTCTGACTGGTAAATATGGAATGATGGTGGCTTCCGGAGCCTGTGGGGGACATTACAGGCCATTTCATCCACTCTCAACTGGATCTGGATACATACGTGTGAACAGGGCCAAGCATAGAGAGAGTAAAAAAGGAAAGAAGTGAGTTGAAAAGTTCAGCCTGCTCCCCGCGGGCTATAAAGGGCTGGTACTGACACATATTCTTCATCATACATTCGTCTGCTCGCTCTGTTTTCATTTTGTTCGGAGCTGCCCTCATTTAGCCTTCCCCTGAAATCCACTTCTTCCTTTATTCCTGCTTTCTTTTTTTTCCCACTCACATCCCCTCTGTTGCTTCCATCTGTGCAGCAGGCAGCAGATTAAACAGAACTGGATCCCATTACACACACATCACATTCACGCTGCTGTGTGTGTGAGTGTGTGTCGTCATGTTCATGCATACTGTGTTTAATATCGCACACACACACATCCACATGTGTCTATGCGTGTGTGCCATCAGAGGGATGATGGCGTAGCAATCGGAGGTGGGTTCATCAGGAGGTCAGACAAACTCACACACACACACACACAACATACACACTGAGCGGCTGCAGAGAGAGATGGATGGCAGTCTGAGGCTCCCTGCTGCTTTGGTAGGGAAATATATGGCACTGAGGAAGTCATGGTAACACACACACAGCACGCATGCACGCACACACACACACATATACACACACACACACACACACTTTAGAGGGAGAGGATATTTGAAAATATGAAAGGTGGGGGACAGAAGGTGTTGGACAGAGGATAAATGAGAGCAGGAGGACAGGAGAAGAGGAATGGTTGAATAGAAAAAAGAGTAAGAAAGGAGGAGCAGGAGACTGTAAGAAGAACATAAGAGGTGAAGACAGCAGATGAAAAATGCAAAAGTACAGCAGATAATCCTCACCTCATAAAATGAAGTGGAGGAGGAAGAGGATGATGAGAGACGAGTAAGGGAGGAAAGAGAGGAGGAGGAGGGTGAAAACAGGAAGATGAATTGACTTCAGGGGAAAGAGAAGAGATGAAGAAAGTAGGAAAGATAATCACATCAACCCAAGTAAAAAATAAGAAGTGGAGATAAAGAAGATAGAAATGATGAAAA
>CM062277.1:30128112-30180612 GCA_031216635.1 Dissostichus eleginoides | reverse complement strand
TGTGTGTGTGTGTGTGTGTGTGTGTGTGTGTGTGTGTGTGTGTGTGTGTGATTGTGTTATTATATATAACCGTATACATTTACTGGTGATCAGTATTGTATGTTCTCTAATAATTGTAATACTGATTCACTCCATTATTTGTATATATTGCTAACAGCACACATTTAGACATATCAATGTGAATTTATAGATAACAAATATATAACTAATTGTGCCCAATATGAGGTTTTGTCTGAATGTGTTGTATATATGTTGTGATGTTGATGAGCAGCTAAACCATGTGTTTTGTTTTACAGCAGTTTTGGTTCATGGACACATTAATCGAGGCTCAGAACACTCTGCAGAATTTGAGTAGATTCAGGGATGGAACTCTAACTCTAAAAATAAATCATATCAATAAACACTATGTGCAATATAAATATCATTACCATCATTACAAAACACTCGCTGCTATATAACATGTGCAATATTATTATAATTAACAATGTGCTATGACAAACGTGCAATTACGTATCTGCCACTACGGTCTTTTTTTTTGCACTACTAATTATTGGTAATATTTACATTCATTTTGTGACCGTCTATGTTTCATGTCTCCTGTAGATATGTAATTGCTCTTTTTACTGCACTTTTAGTGTACAGTTTTACCATTATGTTGCTGTGTTTATTGTATTTTTCTAACTCTGGCACAACAATTTCATTTGGGATAAATAAAGTCTTATCTTATCTTAAAGCCAATCCCAGACATTTCTATAAATCATTGTTAATATCTTGTAGACCTTCATTGTTCCAACAGTCTGACTCCAGTCTAAAGGCAAAATTTTCCATATACAAATGTATATATAAATGAAGTAAGCAACAGTGACTTATTATTATTATTTATTTATAATGTTTTAGATTGGTGCTGAACCTCAGGTTAAATCATTTTTAATAAAGCAATTCAATAATTAAAACCACAGTGTTTAACATCTTTGGTGAATGAAGTTCGACTGTACTTAGGTATTTAGTTTGAGTTTTTTTATATATAATAATTATTTGTTATATGTTTTTATTTGATGCTACTTGATACATTTCTTTATAAAAACAGATTATTATGTATTACAATTTGTTTTATATATTCTTAAATAAACATTGACATTTAATTAGAGGTTCAAATATCCAGCAGCCCAATACACACTTTTGTGTGGATCAACACATTAGTTCATGAGTAATCTTAATCTAGTCATTTCATATTTATGATTCTAAAATGCATGTGAAATGATTGTTACAGTATGCCTCGTTTATGTTTGACAAACCATTCTCCCTCTGAAATACAACACTCCTGCTTCACTGCCACAGCTGAAATACAACACTCCTGCTTCACTGCCACAGCTGAACTACAACACTCCTGCTTCACTGCCACAGCTGAAATACAACACTCCTGCTTCACTGCCACAGCTGAACTACAACACTCCTGCTTCACTGCCACAGCTGAACTACAACACTCCTGCTGAACTGCCACAGCTGAACTACAACACTCCTGCTGAACTGCCACAGCTGCAGAACTCTTTAACTCCCCGGCTTCTATACATCCAATGAATTTGATTTTGTTTTGTTTGATTACATTTATAAATGCAATTTAAAATGTAGTTATTATTATTTAATTGTGAGTCTTCCCAGGAGGCCTGTAGCTGAAATAACACTCATCATATTTCAGCTCATTGCATGCATCAAACAACATTTAGTTTTAACATAACTTATACATATAAATCTTAATGCAAACAAAACTGTCTTTTTTTGAATGAACCATCATTTTGGGAACTTAATGTTATCTGTACTAGAATATACAAACCTTTATTATGTATATCAGCTCTGACCCCCTCACACACTCTGAGCTGCCCCGGCTTCTTGCTGTGCGCCCCCTGCTGGTGGAGAGCAGACCCTCCATCTGCAGTCATCAGAGGCGTTTCAGCTGTAAACAGCCCGAAGTCTGCGAGGTCAAAGGTCAGAGAGGAAGCAGCTTTACTCTGTAAGGAGCGGAGACCTCATAAGAGATGCGTTCAGGCTCAGATCTCCGCTAACCGTCCTCTCGGTTTCACTGGGCCATTTTCAGTCAAAAACAAAGATTATTTATAAGTATATGTTTGACTTTGTGAATACACTTTATTATAAAGAAACGGCTGTTCCTTTAATACATTGGACAATAGTATGCAATGTTATTTCCTGTCACATTTCTACGATGTTAACTTAAACAGAAAATTATAATGATTCAAAATTAAATTTAAAATGCATTCATTCATTTCTGCTTATTTAAATAATTAAGATTACATTTTATTATTTTAGTCATTACAACCTCTGTTACAATAGTATAAGTCAAATAGAAACTAAAACCACTGAGGCTTAAAATAATCGTTTTTATAAATGGTGTGTTTCATTAATATAAATGATAAAATAAATAAAACATGAACAATACTTATTATAATATGAGAAAACTACAAAGCAAATACATTGTCTGTGCAAAAGAGACATTTGTACTATCCTCTTTATTGGTTCATGGGCTGCCGTTCGGTTGTTAGTTTCCTGTGTGTTTCTTTTCAAGGGAATTTGATGGATTCTAGCAACATGCATGAAGTGAATTAACATCTATATTATATTCAAATTATTTACATAATGTGTGTTGTGTGGTTGGGTGATATAATAATGTAAAATAAATATAAAACATGATACTAAAATGGAGTATTAGGCCACTAAATAAATATATTTCTGTTGTAAGGTTTCTGTAGTTTCCCACAAGAGGATGTTTCAGGTCGGGATGCCTTTCAATTCATGAAATAACAAAAGAGTTAGGGTTGTTTATTCTGAAGGGTTACAGCATAAACAACATCATACAAATTAACCTAGTACATTAACTCAAGCTGTCTTCTCTTTTTAAGGTAATTCTACTTTCCTGAATAATTTTTCCATTCTCTGCTTCCTTATTATTCACAAGTTACAGATTGGTGGCATTACATACGTTATTATGTATTATTATAAATAATCAGACTACTTACTTTAAGCATATTTTTATTCTAGTGTTGTTGTACTTTTACCTACGAGAAAGCTGGAGTTTAGGACTCTTACCTGTAACAGAGTATTGTTGTACTGAAGTTAAAGATCTGAGTAAAACATGTCAGACTGGTATTTATCCAAATGTAAAAAATACAGTTGTGCCTCTTTACCCGTCACTGACAAACAAAGACAAAGCAAATGCATGACACCTATATTCAAGGCTTGTTATCCCTTTGTCTTTTATAATTATATAAATATATACATATCGGTGTGTCTTATTTGTCATCAATGCTAAAAATCTATGCAGCGCATTAGCAATAGAAAGCTAAAGTCCCAGGCTTCTCCGACAATGCAACATACATCATACGTAATATATATAAATAAATATCCACAATCGTGCAATAGACAACATGGTCAAGCTGTAGAAATTAGAAATAAATGTTTATATAAAATAAGAATGTAAAATTAGAAACAGCTGAAGACACATCAGCCATGTTGATCATGAAGAGAGTGCTCTAATGCTGCGACATGTCCACTTCTGACCATGTAGTGAAGGTCAAAGGTCATCCACATACACACACACCCTCTCTCTGTGTGTCTGTGCTCAGTGTGGAGTCAGTCTGCTCATCACACACTCATGAATATTTGGGAGAGGCTCTCACACACTCAGCAGCTCCTCTTCATCCTTCTCTGTTCCTCACTAATCACTCTTCCTCTCTCTGCAGACGCTCTGCTGTCTGATGCTGTCTCTCCAGAGTGCTACATCAAAAGTGTGTGTGTGTGTGTGTGTGTGTGTGTGTGTGTGTGTGTGTGTGTGTGTGTGTGTGTGTGTGTGTGTGTGTGTGTGTGTGTGTGGTAATGAACACACAGTCAGAGGTTGTTTTGTTAACATGTCTGATCATGTGATTCTGACACACTGACAGTGTATTGCTTTAAGTGACAGAAAGCCTTATTCATACCACCACATGCAGGACTAATGACTGAGCACAGATCATTAGATGTGATCTAGCTCTACAGCCTTCATCTGAATCAGGTTTATGGGCAGGCAGGGTTACAAATACAAGGACTTTGGTATACAATGGTGCATGTATAAATACAGAGGAATTAAGTCATGAAAAGGAGCAAACATAGAACTACGATAACAATGATTTAAATGTTAAAAATAAGAAAAATGCAAGAAACATAAATATACAAACAAATGTATCCTGAAAAAAAAGAGCAGTTTAATATAAATGAAGTAAAAGAGTGGGGTTTTAAAAGAAGGGGAATTGAACAGCAGATGTTGTTTTATCACCGTGATTAATTGTTAATATACAAAATATCTTATTGTCATGATGCATTTGTTATTTTGTCCATCCAAAAAATCTAATAAATATTTTAAGATTACATTTTTTGTTCTAAATGGAAAAAATACAATGATTTAGGGCTTTCTTCTTTACATGGTTCCTTTCTCCTGAGGTTATGTGGTAATGCAGGCATCGGTCAGAAAAACAGCATCATATATCTACTGTTGGGGTTTTACTGTATAATAATTAAAAATACAGATGTTCAGTGTTGGTCCAGTCAAAAACAGACCTCTGATGAGCAGGATACACACACACACACACACACACACACACACACACACAGGCCGCCCCCTGCTGTGTGACAGCTGAACTGCAGTGGACTTCAGTCAGGTCTGTTATGTACTATAGCAGGAAGATAAAACACAAACTACAATATTTTAAAGATAAATTCATTTTTGGTGATTTTATTTCAACTTTAATGGGACAGAAATCACTCAGCAACTCCCCATCCAAAGGTTATAATTGTATCTTGGTTAACTGTACAAACGCAGTGTGACAATATCTCAGCTTCAGCTTCCAATGAGAGCACCGGATCATCTCAAAGAATTCTAGCTCTTCCTCAAGTGTTAGGGAAAGGGTTTGAAAACAAAGAGTAGAGTTTTTAAAGGACCTCAGCGATGGAAATATGTAATATAAATGTGCTATAGATAGAAGTGCCATTTCACCAACTGCATACTTCTATTCCACCACAATTTGGAGGTAAATATTATACTTTTACTGACAATATTAGGTACTTTTATCTACTTTTACAGATTCATATAATTAATACAAAATAAATCAACGAATGCTTTATGATGTACGATTACAGCTCAAATAAAACCTGGCATTATACAAAGTCAGTAAACTTAGCTGCACTAAAATAAGGTGTAAATGATTCTGAAGATGGCAATTCAGGATAATAAGTACTCATAGTTTTCGTACTTCAAGTATATTTTTATACGTTTACATTAGTAGTTTGCTTATGTAAAATCATGAATGCACAACATTTACTTGTAACAGGGTATTTTTCTGTGGTATTACTATTTTTACTAAAGTAAGATACATGAATATTGCTTCCCCAGTTGCTATCTGCTGAACACAACAGATTCAGACACCCAGATCTGTAAAACTATTTATTTTGGCTATATTACTGGCTGGCCTTGTTATATAGTGTTGTTATTGTCAACAAATCTCACAAAGAGACAAACACCAACAATGTGTCTGACTTCCATCTTCCATACACTGCAGTTTTATCTGTAAAAAACTGATATGAGGTGTCTAGACGTGTGAAGAGGTGAAAGAAATGATGGAGAAATCACAAATAATTGTACAATGACATGATAATACTGAGATATTAGTACATAATGTGAGTCCTCTGCTCAGCCTTCAGTCGGAGGCCGCACGGCAACATGTGTTCTACTCAGAGGACTACTTTGAACTGCCTTGTTTTTAGAAATGTGCTCTTTACTAAACTTGCCTTGCATTGATTCGGCGTGTTTTCAGTGGGATACAATCTGAGATTTAGGATGTGTGGACTAAGATAAAAGACTTATGTCTAATGGAGAACATATCATTATCATTGTCATGATAGGCCACAATATGTGTTGATTTTTAACCAATATATGTAAAGTGTCTTTAAGTATTTTGAAAAGTGCTCCATAAATAAAATATGTTAATATTATTGTTATTTTTTTATATTTGAAAAAAAATCATTTTGAGGCAATAAAGATCTCCAGTTAAACTTAGTATATAATACAATATATATTCTAATATAATTAAACATAATATAATTAAACATATTATACAACATAATATAATGTAATGACACATAATATAATATACTGTAACGTAATGAAATATAATATAATAGGATCTAATACAACATAATATACTATAACATAATAATATGTATTTTATATAACCATTGACACCACATGTACTCCGCTTCCTGTAAAGCTGCTAAAATTCATATTTCATAAAACCACCTGTCGTCAGTTTGAAATAAAGTTTGAGGGGGTGGGGCTCACACCGACACACACACTCTGACTGACCCTGGAAGTGAGGGTGAGATGATGGGCAGAGGTCAAGAGGTCAAAGAGTGAGAGAAAATGATGGGGGGGGGGGAGGAGTTCAGGAACAGGATGACTTTCCTTTACAAAGCCTCTCTCTCTCTCTCTCTTCCCTCCCCAGCTTTGTTTGTGTCTCGTGCTTTCTTTATGAAGCAGAGTGAACACACTGATGACACGCTGTTGTTTACTTCCTGTCTCCTCCAGCAGCCGTAGCCATGACGACAGGTAGCGCGTAAACTCTCTGTAACCTCGGGGATGTGGAAGTCTACCCCCCCCCCCCGACCCCTCACAGTCGGGTCACTCTGAGGCTGTGACCGCAGTCAGAAGTCACCCTGAGGTTAGACTGGATTATTGAAATATATGTATTTGTTTTTTTACACATACATTGAATCTGTTGACTGAAAAAAAATACGTTTGAAATGTTTCCTCTAAATCTTCTCATCTACATGTTAAAACATGGTAAATGTAGAGTTATGACAATTTTTGTGTTGGTTATTTTGAGGCCTTGTCCCACTTTGGACTCTTGGTACTGTTGGTGTCGATGAACCTGGGTCATAAATGGGTTTTACAGCAATACAGAAATACAAATGTACACTACCTGCACAATCCCGAACATATATTGTCTAAATCAACATATATGATTATTGTATGCAAAACGATCTGCTGAATCATATTTAGCAATGAAAGTGTCATTCGTTTTTGTGATATATGTATGTTAAAAAATATTCACTATAATAAAGACTAAGGTTGCATATTTATGGTTTTATAATATTAAAATGATTGTCAATTGATTTTCACCTTTATCTTGTATTCATGCATTTACTGTAACGTTTTGAATTGAAGAATTAAACATATAGCATGTGTCAGTTATTATGAGAGGTATAATGACACTTCCTCCCTATTGGTCAACATGCAGCTGAATCCTACATCTCCCAAAATGTAACTCAGTAGTACATTTAAAAAATCTGATGGGCACATTGGAACATACAACTGAGCATATTGATAGAAAAAATGTTATTCTAATGAAATATGTTTTTAGTTTGTGTAAATGTATTTAGTTTTAAACTAAACTTTGTCTAATAATAATAATTGTATGACCTCGTCTGAATCTAAGTCTTCGTAATACCAAATGCATTTCCCTGATAAGCTGGTATCCCTAGGTTACACATTGTTTGTACCAGAGTGGTGTTAACCTGTTTTTAAAGTGCCAGTGAAGTGCATTTTTTTGCGCCAAAATGAAATGGCAGTTTCATTTCTTACATATCATTGTACCTGTTCATGGCTAAAATAATTTTTTAGGAAGTGCGAGGGACGAGATAAACATCGCAAATTTTTCATCCCGTGAACGGCCGTCTGAGCCTACCGCTGCTGCAGACGATAGCGGCTGTGACGTCACAAGATGGGCCCAGTTGTGATTGTAAACATGGCGGAGACTTCGGAAAGTGATACTGGTGCGAGAGAAATGAGTGATTTTGACAGCTTTTCGGACAGGATAGATGAGGAAAGTGGCCATGGAAGTCAATTTAGTTGAGGACAATATTTTGTCATAGATCTAGAGTAGATCTACACACAGGATTGGCCATCACCTGATCATACATTCATCTGTTCATAGCATGATGCAACATTCATGTTCACATGCAGTGTTGTGCTAGTTACTGAAAACCAGTAACTAGTTACAATTACTAGTTACTTCACTACTTACACCAAAAAGTAATGCGTTACTGTGAAAAGTAACTTTTAGTTACTTAAAAAGGGCACCCATTAATGCCCTTATACTGTAGCCTTCATTTCAGTACTGTTATTGCATCGGAGAATAATACAACCTGTTGATCAACTTGACATGCATTTGCATCACTGAACTCTGCTAAGCAATGTGGTCTATACAAACACAAACACAAAGATATGTTTCAAAGTGCCAATCCAGCCGCTGTTGCTTAGGTGGAGGTGGAGTGGCGTCGGATGAGTCTGGGTCTGTGGTCTTAGCTACTAGCTTCGTCCCAGCATGTTGTTTCTGCAGATGTTTCAACAGATTTTAATTGCTGTTTTGGGCAGTCGATAGGATCTTTGACCCGCCAAGACACAACTTACATTTAACTAAAACGTTCTTTTCTTTGTGCTCGACAAAAGTGAAATAGTGAGAATATCTCCAGGCGGAGAAACTCGACTTGAGCTCTGCCGCCGCCATGATAGTCTTGTTAGTAAACACAAACACAGTGGCCTGTATTTTTCATAAACAATCTACGAATCTACGAAACAATGACACCAGCCACTCACCTTCATCTTTTGGGAACAGAAACATCGCCACTTCGGCAGAATTGACATTACCACAGCCAGCGGCAATGCATCGCTTCCCGTGTGTTTTTCCTCCCTTTTTCTTCACTGTCGCCTCCATTGTCAGGTTTCCTCGATTGGCAATCACTTCCAGTCGACTGCGAAACACTTTCCAATAAAATACTCGCTCAAAAACGTTGGTAAATTCCACTTTGAAACAGAGACAAAATGAACGGTGGTGAATGTAAACACTTCGGCTGAGCCCATCTTCTGACGTCACGCAGTAGATCGCAACCCACGCCCACGAAGGCGGAGGTCGACTGCAGATTTCCCAGCGGAAAATTCCAACTCGTCAAATTCGTTGCTATTCCAACATCTTTGATATGGGTTCCAATGGACAATTTTGGTCATTACTATACGTATTAGCATAACAGATCATGCACCGGCGCACACTTCACTGGGTCTTTAAAGGCCAAGCAAATGGGACTTTCCTTGGAAATGTGGAATATTTAACACAATATAATCTGTGGGGGGGTTGTTTTCAGTTCACAGCTGCACCTTCCCCTTTCAATATTTGTCATGATGAGGTCTCATATCCAAGATTACTATTCACAGGTTTCAGATGTGTTTTTCAGGATTTCATTTAGACCTCTTTTCTTTTTGAAAGTTACTCTTCTTTTAGTTGTTTTACTACTACTTACCTTTGCTTTTATTAAAGTATATCATGTAGTAATTTTGGAGCCATTATTAGTTTATGTTTATATGTCCCCTGTATCATGTATCCAACCTGCTTTTGCAATACTGAATTATACCACAGTCTTCATTATGCTAAATAAAGAACATTTGAATTTGTGAGGAAATCTACGGTAACGTGAACTCCAAGTGTCTCCTTTGTTCTCCCTTCATTTGAATTTGTCCTCTCTGTGGAATAATCTGAGAGGACCAACATCTGCTGTGACCAAACACACACACACACACACACACACACACACACACACACGCACACAAAGACAAACACACACACACACACAAAGACAAACACACACACACAAACACAAACACAAACACACACACACACACACACAAACACAAACACACGCACACAAAGACAAACACACACACACACACACACACACACTGAAACCAGCAGCTTGCAACTTCATGCTTGCAGTACACTCAGACACACTGCATAAACACACTAACTCCCTCTCTCCTCCCAGGTTGTTTCCATGGAAACCCAGTGATTTAATTGTTATAAAGGGTGTTCTACTGCATTTCACACACACACATACACACACACACACACACACACACACACATACAGCTGTATAGCGCTCCTACAGTGGTGTGGTTGTTTGAATGGAGGGCAGTAAATCGTCCTCAGAGAGATTTACACACTCAGCACGTCCAGGTGGAGCAGCTCACAGGGTGGAGTCATCTGGAACTGTCTTATAGAGCCCTGTTTAGTCTGATACGTTCAAATATCTTTACAGGGATAGTTTTATATTTTGGGAAATGCTTATTCAGAATCAGAAATTCTTTATTTGTCCCCCATTACAGCAAAAAGGACAGTGCAGATAAAAAGTTAATTACAATTAGTTGATTAACAATTTAAATAAGCACACGTTAATGATAGAAAAAATGGAATCAGTGCACATCTAAGGTAAAACACCTCTCCATAAATCACGTCTGTATTTCCTCTTTAACACCAGAGTCAAAGCTTTATTTCACCAAGAGGATTAATAAAGTGTCTTGTTCTTGTGCTTGTTCTTATTTAAATATGCTAATTGGCAAGAGTAACGGTCAGTCTTTCACCAAAGTACTATAAGCGCATGTCATTCCTTCAGAGCACTGTCTATCTCTTTCCCCGAAGTTATCTTGCATCAGACTGGTGGCACCATAACAAGAGCTTGTCTCCTGAAATGTAGTCTGACAGACTTTAGGCTTCATAAATTACAACTCTTGAAGAGATAGCTGTCCAAAGTAAGTCCCTTCAAATGATAACTTGATGGCTACATACACCGTTGCCCATAAAGTTGGAATCATTTTGTTTTCAGACAATTTCCTCTTTTTATTCCTATTTAAACACAAAATCATTTAATGAGAAGAAGTAAAAAAAAAAGTATTCTAACTCTCCTGGGCAAAATTGTACTGTTGTTTCCATCTTTATGAATATGATGTTACAAAGAAGCTGGGGAAGCAGTAATTGCCGATCTAAAAAAACATGCGGTCTACTAACAACTAAAAACAACTGATAAGACTTTAATAAAGCCATATTGTTGTCTTTATTGTCTTTTTTCTGACACAATCCCCACCTTTCAGCAAAGCTCAGCCTTTACATGTGAGAGGCATTATATAACATTTAAGGTACTAGCAATGTGTCTTTTTCCTCACTTCGGTAATGTTCTTTTACAGCTTGGATATCTTCTAAACTAAGTCCTCTGTGATTTTATAGATACAGTCATCAGTGTTGATTTTACTGCTTTTTAAACACCATAAGAAAATACACGATAACTTCCAAATCAGATCAACACATCAAGCAGAAGAAGTGGGGAGAGGCCTGCGTGGAGAGGAAGATAATTACTGCTAACATCACTGCGCTTAAACGTAGCAGAAGTTGTGAGCGCTCGCTAACCTTTTACAGCTTCAGGAGAAATTCAAAACGGCAACGTAAAGTGTGAAAAGCAGCAGAGAGAGGAGTTTTTAACTAGATGGAGAAGGATAGAGATGGAGGAAGGTGATTATTGTAGCTTTTATTGCTTTTAAAGGGGCATTACGCCAAGTGTTATGACCCCACTGCGCTTTCCATGGAGCCATAGTGCTGCGTAACACCGCGTGCATGCTCGTGTGTGTGAGTCTGAGAGTTAAGTTGTGTGTGAGATACAGTCGATGTTGGAGCAGGAGGTCCGGAGTCATTCAGTCACCTTCCTAATCAGCGCCTGTCTTCCTGAGCACAAACCTCACTTCCTCCATCAATCCTCCGCTGCTCCGTGCTGCCTTGGGCAGACCCTGCACACTAACATGTGACCAGGGTCTTTAATTAGTTTCCTGATTAAGAAAATTAACCTTAAGTGTTTAAAGAGAAGCTGCTTCACTTCTGGAAGCAAAGAGTATTCGTTGTGTAGAGTAGAAACAGCTGCTAACATTAAACTGACTGACTTCTTTCTGCTGATTGATATGACTGCACATAGTCCCTTCATTCAACCCAGTCTCACGGCATTTCGTGTTATAGTCACGACATTTAATCTATTGATTCGTGTTCACCAACACGATTTCCCCCTTTCTTTCGTGTCACACAGAACGATTTAAAAGCAATGTATTTCTATTGGTAGTATGTTTCGTGCCTGCACCACGTCTTTTTGTCCGGTCGGGTCTTGGAAGAACGGAAGCTGTGTGGTTCATAAAAATATTTTCTTACTCACCATCAAGCCACGATTATTGTTTTTATTTTAAGTCGTATAATGTCTGACTTTTTTTGCCGTCCGTGAGGAAAAGAAATGGGGCTCAGAGCCTCAGAATACTGAAATATGTATTTTTTTATCTTTTTTTCCTTCTAATTTGTTATTCTTTTCTAAATAACACACTGTTATTTACTCAACAACACACAATTATCCTTGTTTTTATTTATTTGCTTAATTCTATAATATCGGGCTTTTTTGCCGTCTGTCAGGATCTGAATTTCAAAATAAAGTCACCGGAAACAGACGTAGGTGATACACACCCACTGAACTGATTACCCAAGATCCTCAGCTTTGGTTGAAGCTCGGTGATTGGATGTTTTAGCCGCAATGCACGTTGGGATATGGTGTTAATGTGATATCAAATAACTATCAACAGAATTGCATTGCCAGGCAACAGCTTGGGGTGAAAACAGTATTTCCGGTCTCGAAGTTTGCATAGTAATCGTCAGTACTCAACTAAAAACATCAGTTTATCCTTGTTAATTACACAACATTGATTGGTTTAAATTGTGTATAATGCTTTTGTGTTTTCCCCCTTCGATTCGGAGAAACAAATAGTTTTTTCGCAGTTTAGGATGGCCGAAGACACTACACTACCCATAATACTCAGCTATCGTTTAGGACTACAGTCCCTTTGCTTGACAAACCCCGGTTGCGGTCGAATAGTCAATTTTGCTTAGGAACCTTCCTAACGGAGTGAAATGACCCGGAAGTCCCTCAGTGGCAGCCATGATAAGAGCCGTTCGAATTCTCTAGATGATAGGAAAGGAGGTTTCAAACTTCCTTTATAACCTCCTTTAGCTTAGGAACCACTGGACCTTCTTTACGAAAGGAAACAGTCGGCCGTTCACGGAAACAGCCGATTATGACCGAGATATTATATCATGAAAGTTACGGTGCTTATAAGCTTTTTAAAAACGTATTTGGTAACTTGCCAAAGTGCTTTGTTTTGAACGTTCATCAGTATTATAATCAAAAGGAGAAATATGAACGTTAGTTTTTACTGAAATGATCAAATAAAGTCAACATTTCACAGTCTTTACTGAGCTGTGTGAGGTTTGTTCAACTTTAAAAGATGTTTGAATGGTGATATACACAGTGATAGATGTTAAGGACTAACGTTTATAATAAATACATTTGTATTGATTTTAAGATCTTTTCATACAATCATACGTATTGGGATCATTTGTATTAATGTGGACCGGAGGGAGAGGGTGATGAGCATAAGTTTCACTTTCCTTTTTTATTTCAATTCCATCTTTGGTCATGAAGAATATGTTTCTCTGTTGTCCACGTTCATAAAGCATAAAACAACTGCATCAGAGCACGGTGCAGAGTCTCTAGATGAGTTTACAGTAGTCCGTCTTTCTTATTCTACATCATGTAGTCCGCTGTATAGAAAACTGTAGTTTCCATAGTTCCCCACAGCAGCAGACGCACATTCATGACGTCCGCTGGCGCATCATGAATACGTCGGATAGTGAAAGTGCAGTCGGATTCTCAAAGCACCGCAGTCTCTTCTCCTAAATCCTTTTGAATTCTCCAATCCACTATCCCTTAACCCCGTGACGTTTCTCCCATTTGATAGTTGCTGCTTGAGAAGACTAAACATTTAACTGCAGATCCCTATAAACAGTGGCGACTGGTCATTGGGCTCAGCCCCACCTAGTGTCAGCAGAAACTAATTCAAATAATAATTCCCAAAAAATACAAATAAATGCAAAAGAAATACATCTTAAAATATATTTTCAAGATCATGTCTAATCATCTGATTCGTCTGTACATTGCTGTTTTAGTCTGTGTTCTTCTAATTAGTGTCCACAGTGTGCCTATTGAGCCGTTTTGAGCGACGTGGGTCAAGCCCCGATCTAGCCCCTCTCTCTCACTGTGAAAGTGAATGGGTGCTGTGAAAAAAATACACTGCGCATGCTCAGAGTATTTTTCTATTCAATGTGTGCGGCAAAAAAATAATCACCATAGGGGCACTGTGCTTCCATACCCACCAAACGTCATCTCATAATTCAGAGAGCTGATTGGCTGTAAGTACGTGTGCCGCGAAAATAGTATTTGTTTGTGAAGAGGTGACGAGAGAGAGCAGCGTATAGCGATTAAAATCAGTTAAACGGAAAGAAAATGAATGAAGTTGACCATCTACTTCAGCTTTGGTAAGTTCATTTGATGTCATATCTTTTGTTGATCTTCTGTGTTTTGCCTATAGGCTATTGCTCTAATGGATCGATTGATATTGTGACCTCGGTGATGAGTGTCTGTGTTTTCCTTATACCCGGCTCCCCCACCCCTCTATCTATCAGATAGCCTACAGCTATTTGTTTACGTGTTTAAAAAAGCACCAGAAGCTTATATATACACATCTAAGTTGTTCGTGCCCCACCACTTTTGTACATATAAAAACGCCACTGCCTATAAAGCATATTCATTACTCGTTATTCTCTACTAATAGTTCATTAAAAACTGTATATAATGGCTATTTTGCAAATCCCTTTCAAGATTTCAAGATTTTCTAAGGTTTATTGACATATCATTTCACAGGTTCCTCAACAATACATCTATCAATATGTGTGTACCTCCACCATTAAACTGTCATATTCTGCACATTTCTTATACTATCTACATACATCTTATAAGAGTATAATTAATATGTATAATATCAGTTAAAATAAGTGCTTCAACATAGTTAACATTGCAGGAAAGCAATATATTAGACGTTAAGTACTTTGTCAGGCTTAATATTTATCAGATACCCCCAAAGCTTTTTTCTTATTTAAAAGAAGACCTTAACCTAAAGTATTCTTTAATGTTTAAATAAAGGTTAATTCGTTTTTCTGTTTTGCACATCCTCCTATTAAAGGTAGGGTAGGTAAGAATGGAGAAACCAGCTCAAGTGCGCTAGAATTTGAAAGTACGAACCGAAAAAAATCTGCCCCTTCATTCAGACTTCCTTACAGAGCCCCTCCTCCAACACACACGAACGTGCACATTACCAATGAGGGCACGAGATAAGTTTGTGCACGAGATGGAAGGCTGACAGGCAGGTAGGCCATCCAGTTATTTTAGCCGGGCCGGCTCAGATGATTGGTCGTGCTTTTTACAGCGCCACGACTTCCACAGATGAAATGTTTTTATGTATTTATTGTCAAAGCATTTAATGTATTCATTGCTATCTGGAAGTTAAGAGCATTCCATGGAATATAACAAAAAGTGTTTCTGAAGTGAATTACCTACCCTACCTTTAATATCTTTGTAGATCCGGCACTAAACTGTTTTATTGTAGAGATCACTTACAGTATCTTCTTGATATTTCATATTCTAGATTTCTATCATTGACCTTCTACTTTCACATTTACTATACTCTTAATATTTTTTTCATCAAATATTACATATTCAACAAAAAAATGGAATAACGTGCTTTAACCACTAGGCGGTGTGGGTTAAAAAACTGTCAAGTTTAAGGTGTTAACACAACAAATTATACTTTGTATTATTAGTTTAGGACACTTGTGTATGTATAACATCTGAAGATGTGTAGTTTTATTCATGTTTTCACATAATTTTACAGGATATTGCTATATTATTTTACATGTGTTACTTCTACACATTAATATCTGATTTGTAAAACATCAGAGACAGAAAGGTATATCCGTCATTTAATGGTAAGCTATTGAAATTCTGAATCCATAGATGTGTCTCCCATCACCCAAAACCCCTGACTATCCTCTCAACTCAGTATTTACATTCTTATATTCAAAGAAAATCAGTAATATCTTTAAAAACTACAAGTCCCTGTCTATCAGCTGTGCACCGCTACCTAGTATCTACCAATTGGATCAAATATAAAAGTCAGCCGAATTAATGTTGATACTGCAAGGAGACGTATTGTGTGAAGAGAAATTGAAGATGTTGTTTAATTGCTGATATATTTATGATCCACGTCACATATTCAGTTTCGGTGGCAGTTCTTCCAGTTTGTCCAGAAGTCTTCGAATCAGGGCTCTATAAATAAAGAACTAAGGCAGATGTGTAATATTTAATGCAGCCGAACCGTGTATTACAATGCTGTTATGTGATGACTTCCAAAGAGAAAAGCAAGCACACTCGGAATAAAGTATTCTTTTTTTCTTTTCTTTTTTGCATTGCAGCTAAAACATCCAATCACCAAGTTTCAACCATAGCTGAGGATCTTGGGTAATCAGTTCAGTGGGTGTGTATCACCTACGTCTATTTCCGGTGACTTTATTTTGAAATTCAGTTCCTGACGGACAGCAAAAAAGCCCGATATTATAGAATTAAACAAATAAATAAAAACAAGGATAATTGTGTGTTATTGTTGAGTAAATAACAGTGTGTTATTTAGAAAAGAATAACAAATTAGAAGGAAAAAAATATTTTTAAAATACATATTTCAGTATTTTGAGGCTCTGAGCCCCATTTCTTTTCCTCACAGACGGCAAAAAAAGTTCGACATTATACAATTTAAAATAAAAACAATAATCGTGGCTTGATATTGAGTAAGAAAATGTTTTTATGAACCACACAGCTTCCGGTCTTCCAAGACCCGACCGGACAAAAAGACGTGCTGCAGGCACGAAACATACTACCAATAGAAATACATTGCTTTTAAAAAATCGTTCTGTGTGACACGAAAAAAAGGGGGAAATCGTGTTGGTGAACACGAATCAATAGATTAAATGTCGTGACTATAACACGAAATGCCGTGAGACTGGGTTGCTTCATCAGAGTGTTCTCAGCAACGGTCTGCTAGCCAATCAAAATCTAGTTCACATCTATGTTGTGTAATAAGTATTTTTGTTTGTAGCTGACATTAAGCTTTGGCAGGTGCCTCATATCAGATTCACTCCACCATTTTGTACTCTGTGAACATTTGTGCAGTTAGCATGATGTAATGCTAGCAAATCCTTACAGACTGCTTAATTAAATTAATAACATAAATGTTGGCTTCTCTTCAACACCAGTATAATGGTAGGTGTATTAAAGGGCGAGGGAGAACCACATGTATCGCTTTAATTTGTATAGTGTTTTCCAAAGCAACTGCATTTGTTGCCGGTCACACAACTTTCATTATGTAGCCAAGATGGCGATCGTTGAGTCTGAGAAGTGTCCAGCTTTCCACATTCAACTTTTTGACTGTTATGAGTCACTCGGGTACTCCGTTTTGCCAAAAGTTGCATTGGGACACACTTATGCACTCAAAATAGCACATGTAAATACAGAAGTGCTACAGAAGTGTGGCTGTTGTTGGGTAAGTGTGTGTGACATAATTGAGGTTATGGAACGATCAAGTTTTTACAGAATCATCCAATATAGATGTACCTGTGATGGGCCTGCTGAGCGGGTGACTCTTTGTCTCTAAGAACAGAGTGAAAGATTGACGGACGTCAGCACTCGTCTTCTCTTACAGCTCCTCCATCTCTCCTCTGAATGTAGACGGCCTAATGAGCATTGGAACTGTTCACCAATGGAAATATCAAAGTGCATCAGTGAATCAATATGACAAGTGTCATATAGACTCATAAAGACTTTGGCCTCCAAACTGACTGCTGAAGGCCTTCCAGTGTTTCTACCTGACTGAATCTCAGGTAACAAGAAGGAACTAGAAGGAAAAGTTGAGACAGAAAACACAGATAGAAAAATATCTTAATGTCCTTCTCCTCTCTCCCTTTATCATCTCATACTTTTCCATCTCTCCAAATGAAAACAAAGTGGAACCAGTGTATTTGTAGCCACGGCAACAACAACATTATCGTTAATGGTCACTGCGGAGACGCTGGAGCTGTAATGGCTGACAGTGCTCTGTCGCCGTGGGTTACCAGCTGGGTCTCACAGACACACACACACACACGTTGGATGAAAGCCGCTCTACTGCTCGACTCCATTGAGTCAGATCCACTTTGCATTGATTTTGCAGTTTGGCTGAAAATGCAACAACTCTGTGTCTCTATACCTCCATGGCTCCACCTAAATCAATCACACACACACACACACACAGTCGCAGACACTGTGTTTTGGACAAGTGGCTTGTCTGAGTGACGCCAGACATTGACGCACACACACACAAAGTGCTAGTGACGCCAGGCTGTTAGCAGTGCATTGGGTCAGTATTGAACTCAAACACTAAGTAACCTCATAACTGCCTGTCTGTCTCTCTCTCTCTAAATATATATATATATATGGTTCTCTTTGTCAGCATGTCTCCCTCTCTCTCCAAAGACAGAAGTGTCAGTTCATTTCCGCACTAAATGTTTGTGTTTGATTTGATTGCAGACAGTTTCTTGCATTGCTTTCAACACTATAATATGTACTTTTAAGCAGTTTATTACGGTGGCTGACAGGTGTAAAATGGCCCAAAAACATTAAACATTTCCATTAGCGCTGAAGCTTCATAAACGATGCATTTATAAAAACACAAATGTGCTAAAACGCATGCAAATGATGAAACATCTTCACCAACTTCACGAAACATGTGCAGCGTTTACTGAAAGCGCTGCATAAATGAAACCAGGGGACAGTAAAAAGTGACGCACACAGCTGGCACCGCAGCGCTTGTTGACCTTCAGGGATATAAAGTTGGCCAACTATCTCTGGTGTTGGAAATATACCTAAAATGTATATTTAATTGCTTATTTTAACATGATTCCTTCTGATATTATTGCAGATCTGCTGTAAGCTAGCTAGCTAACGTAGCTAACCTAGTCATTTCAAATATACTGACAGAACACTTACAGTTATTACACACCAAGCGCTATGATACAACTTACACAATCAGTTCTTACTGCCTATAGTGATGTCACCTTGGCGTTACAGTGTTAAACATACACACACACATAACGCACACGTACTGAGCAGGTGACCTTGTTGTGAACTTTAGCTAGACTGAAAGGGGGGGGGACAGAAAGAGAAAGGGGGAGTCAGGGAGTGATGAGGGAGATAGACAGGAGGACGCCGCTGTCTCCATCCTTCTCACACACTGTCTGCTGTGTGTGTGTGTGTGTGTGTGTGTGTGTGTATGTGTGTGTGTGTGTGGATAGATTAAGATGGTACAACCACTCCTACTATACATTCTCCTCATCATGCCTCCTTTTTCCTCCTTGTCAAATCCCTGCTCCGCTGTGTCCCCTTCTCTTCTCTCCTTTCCTCTCGATGGCTCCTTTGTCCTTTGTTCAATGAATGTCACTTCTTTCCTCTCCTTTCTTCTTCTCTTGTTAATTTGCCTCTCATCTCGATGTATCTTCTGCTCTCCTTTGTTTGCTCTTCTCTCCTCTACATGTCCTATCCTCTCCTCCTATCCTCTTGTCTCCTTTCCCGTCCTCACCACTCTTCTGTTTGTTCCTCTTTCCTTGTTTTGTCCGGAAACTGGTCCGGTGTCAGTGGGTGATCAACAGTTAATGAACAGTAATGTACAAACATGCACAACCATGCAATCTAATTATTTAATCACATCCTTATGGGTTGGGATAGAACAGTGGAATAGGTACAAAATAATGACATCTTAATTAATAAATCCCAGATTTAATGTCCCACTTACCAGGAACTCTGGGTAAGTCAAGTGAAAATTATGCAGATTTATGAGACTACTTTACCTTATAAGTCAATCTAAATTATAAAATGTTGAGATAATTGTTTCAAAAGCATCACCGCTGACAACAATAACTATACAATGCAACAGTATAAGCAGAGTGCAACACGTTTTAACATTATCATTTAGTTGACGCTTTTCTCCAATGCGACCTAAAATAAGTGCACCAAGAAACAAACTTTTCCCATCTATAAACCCGACCAGATTTAGTGCTACTGCATTAGCTTCACTTAAAGACAAAACAGGTGAGTTTTCAATCCGTGGTGAGATTTGTGTAGACTCTGCTGTCCTGATATCAATGCAGGGGAGCTCGTTCTGACATTGAGGAGCCAGGATAGCAAACAGGTTTGTTTTTCTTGAGTGGGAGACAATCATTTTTCTCTGCTCTTATCAACAAAAATATCAATAACTCTCGTTTATTATTTTCTACTGTTGATAAGTTAACTAACCCCAGAATGGAAATAGCCCCTGAACTAATCTCCACTCAGAAATGTAATGATTTTGCTTTGTTCTTCACAGAAAAGATCTTAAAGATCAGGCAAGATATCAGTTCCTCAATTCCGAGTCTTGACCCTATGTTGCAAGGACACAGAATTAACCAAGCCAACATGTCAAAGTTTGTTCCAGTCAGCCATTAACACTAGAAGAAGTTATACTCCATCTAAAAACAACTACATGTAGTCTTGATAGTCTTCCGATAAACTTTTTTGAAAGTGTCTATTGTTATATTGCCTCAGATGTCACTCCATTCAGGTGACTTCCCTAACTGCAGTTATTAAGCCACTACTAAAAAAGAACACCCTCGATATGCTGACAATCAGTAATTACAGGCAATTTACAATTTTTAAGCAAAATAATTGAAAAGGTTGTCTACCTACAACTTAACAGTTTTTTGACTTTGAATAATATTTTAGACACCTTCCAATCTGGTTTTAGGTCTCGTCATAGCACAGAGACGGTTTTATTAAAGATTTTAAATGACATTCATTTTAATACCGACTGTGGGAAATCCACAGTTCTAGTTCTATTGGACCTCAGTGCGGCGTTTGACACCGTAGCTCACAATATTTTAATAGAAAGACTAGAGAAATTTGTGGGTCTGTCTGGCACTGTCCTAAAATGGTTTAAATCCTATGTTGAAGACCGAGAGTATTTTGTTTCCATTGGTAGCTGTACATCGGACAGAACCAAAATGACATGTGGAGTTCCCCAGGGGTCGATCCTCGGGCCTCTTCTATTCAATTTGTACATGCTGCCACTTGCTCAAATAATTATAAATAACAACATTTAATATCATGATTACGCGGATGACACCCAAATCTACATATCACTTTCTATAGATGATTACGGTCCTACTGATTTATTGATCACATGTCTAAAACAAATACATGACTGGATGTGCCGTAATTTCTTACAGCTCAATACAAAACAAAAACGAAGTAATTGTTTTTGGAACCAAAGAAGAGAGAATTAAAGTCACTGCACACCTAAAATCACTATCACTCGAACCCAAAAGTCAAGCAAGAAACCTAAGTATAATTTTAGACTCTGACCTCAATTTTAACAGCCACATCAGGGCAATCAACAAATCAGCCTACTTCCATCTAAAAAATATCTCGCGTATTAAAGACCTTACGTCCAAGCAGGACCTTGAAAAACTTTTGTTTTTAGCAAGCTTAACTACTGCAACAGCATCTTCACAGGCCTCACAAAAAAATCACTCCGTAAAATCCAACTAATTCAAAAATGCTGCTGCCAGAGTGTTAACCCGGACAAAGAAAACAGATCACATCACTCCAGTGCTGAGATCGCTGCATTGGCTTCCAGTAACTGAGAGAATTGATTTTAAGATTGTTTTGCACACATATAAAGCACTAAACGGGCTAGGACCCAAATATATCAAGGACCTCCTTCAGCGGTACGAACCCAGCAGACCCCTTAGGTCTTCAGGCGCAGGCCGGCTCACTGTTCCATTTGTGAGATCAAAGCGTGGGCAAGCAGCTTTCTGCATTTATGCTCCTAATCCATGGAACAAACTCCCAGAACATCTGAGAATGGCTAGCACTTTAGAATCATTTAAATCAGGTCTAAAAACATTTCTTTTTAACATGGCTTTTTAATTTTCAAATTTTTGAACTGTTAAACATGGTTTTCTTTCTTTTAATTGTTTTGTGTTTTTTTATTTCTTCTCACTATGACCATATTAAAATGTATTGTGTTTTTAACTGTTTGATCCTGTAAAGCACTTTGAATTGCATCACTGCATGAATTGTGCTATACAAATAAATTGCCTTGCCTTGCCTTGACTTACCTGGGTCCACTTCACAGTGAGGGAGAAGCAAACCGATTGGCAAGTGCAGGGCGAAGTGCACGTGCTGGAGTGTTTGGTGGAACCATGTCCTGAAGGAAGGGGCTGATCCCATGAAAGCAAGGCGGGCCAGTACCAGGGTGTTTCTCAATGTCGAGGAAGGCTCCTCCAGAGCCACTATTTCAAGGATGCTACGTCATCGAGTCCCGCCGAAGGACTGTTCCAATGTCCAGGATCCTTGGACGGTCTTAAAATCCCCACAATGCTTTGCGCACGGACCAATTTCCAAAATCTTTGCCGGAAATCGCGCTCCATTTAAGGCGGGCCTCGCATATGACGCACACCTGCACACCTGTTAGCCTGTTCCACCATTCTTCGTTTTCCGAGGCTAAGAAGGATTCTTGCCTCGCTTCTGAAGGACCTGACTCGGAAGATATGTCCTACCAAGGAAGCACCCTCGACATTGAGAAACACCCACAGTGTCTCGAAGCAGATACGCGCAGCTACTGGCAGCCAGTGAAGGGAGCGGAGGAGAGTGCATTGTGGGAGAACTGTGGGGGTTGAAGACCAGTCGGGCTGCAGCATTCTGAGTCAGCTGCAGAGGTGGGATGGCACTTGCAAGCAGACCAGCCAGGAGAGACTGTTATGGCGCATTTCCATTGCAGGGCCTCGCTCGGCTTAGTATGGCATAGTTAGGCCTTGTTAGGCCTTGTTAGGACTGGCTCACTTTATGCTGCGTTTCCATTACAGTTTAGTAGCTGGGGCAGTAACTATAGTAACGCAGTGTAGGCGGAGCCGTGACGTCATCTTCAATGCGAACCACAGAAAAACAACATCAGCCGTTAGCTGTTAGCACTCAAGCTCACAGCTCCTCATATCTGTTCATAAACTAGACACAAGTTAAACAAGTACAAACCACAGACTGTCTGTGTCATGGCGAATACAGTCGCTGGTTTATTTATGTCTGTATAGGCCGTTGTTGTGAGTGTGGACGGTCGGAGCATATACTGCGTTAGCTTAGCCAATCTCCATTTAGACAACACGCATTTTAAAAGGTTTTTCGCCTGCCGTCTGTCTGCAGACTTGTCAAAGCATTAATTCATGGTTTTTACTAACCGGTATCAGTATGTTGTTACTTCGGCATCATTTTTAAACGTGTATTACAATTAAATCAGGGTCAAATATGTTCATTTTGTCATAGTTGTAGCCCCCTTGCCAGCGATTCTCTCTCTCTAGTTTAGCATACTCAGCCCGACTCAGCCTGGTTGTTGGCCCGCTAAGAACCTCGATTTTATGGGGCCAGAAAAACTGTGAAATAGTACCCGCTAGCCGGTAGAAACGCAACCAAAAACGGGCTGTGCACGGCACGGCACGCTTAAACCGTGCTCCGCGCTGTCGTGGAAATGCGCCATTAGAGTATGTTAGAGGCAGAAGTAGCTCAGTCTGTGGAGGGACCTGGCCTGGGAACCTGAAGGTCAATGGTTCAAGAACCAGTACAGACAAAAAACCTTTGATCTCTGGGCTCACACAGGTGTTATGATTATTTGTTATGATTAGGTGCTCAGCACAGAAACAACCACTGACGAACAGACTGGACTTTAACAGACTGTCTCAGCCTATTCTTTTCTGTCTGATGGATATTAAACAAAATGCCTCTTGAGGGCATGAAGAGACAAAAACTTGTCAAAAAGTCCACCTAGCTCCCAATAGACTCCCATGTTAAATGTGTCCGGTTCTTTCTTCAGAACAGAGAGAAGTAAACTTTAAACAAACTGCTCCCATCTCCACATTCTACACACAAAACCAAAAAAGTTCATGGTCTATTAATTCTTTGATAGGAGCCATAGTTTTTGAACAGGTGGCAAAATTGTCAGATATAATCCTCAATGCATTCTTAATGGGACTCAGTTCTGCAGTTGGTTACCATGGTGTTGCTGGGCAGATTGGGGCCACAAACCTGAGTGACATCATCTAATCAGAGCAGACACGCCCACAGACAGACTGTTACACACACACACACACACACACACACACACACACACACACACACACACACACACACACACACACACACACACACACAGACACACACACACACACACACAGACAGACACACACTGAACGTCTCTACCACACACAGACACAACACAACCACACACTCTCTCTCACACACACACACACATACATACACACACACACACACACGTTGACATTTTAACAATGGAAAGGCTCTCCTTTCACAGCACATCTCCATGGAAACCTTTGATCTCTGGGCTCACGTAAACAGGTGTTTGATAACGTCCTCACCATGGTAACCTTTGATCTCTGGGCTTACACAAACAGGTGTTTGTAAACATGAATTCACTACTACTTACATTTAATATCTAACTCCTTCAGCCTACTTTCAGCTGCAGAAACCATTCAACTATTACATTATTCAGCTATTTCAGGACATTGAGGCTATACATTTTGTTGTTTATACATTTGTTAAACCTTTTCTTTTAAATATTAAGCTTCTTCACTATTTTTCCTACTCTTCCAGTTTAACATTTCACTTTCAAGTTTTCAACAAAGTCATAGCAATGCATTTGAACTGTAACAATTTTGATTCAAATCATTTCACTTTTCTGCATTTCTCCACTAAGTTCAGCAACACACTTACTTGGTTTTTGTAGCTAAAAGCAGCTACCATTCAGCTAATAACATATTCAGCTTTTTCTGAATTTTCAGCTAAATTCAGCAACAAATGTACACAGTTTACAGCATTTGCACACATTTTCAGCAGGAAATGCATTTTCTAGTTCTGCTCTGTTATCATCTGGATAAGCTCCATGACTGCTGGTGCAACCATGTGACCATTAAAATATGAATGAATATCAAAAAACATTCCGTGAAGGACTGACACAAAAACAAATGTCCCATCTTGAAGAAAATGTATTTAAATGACATCTATTAAATACCTATTATGAAGTGTCAGCCAAACATATCAGTGGATGGATATTAGCTGGCTGTTATTCCTTGGACCACGTTTTATTATGGCTCGTATTTTACACGTGTGTGATTCTTCCTAATGGTATTAGCCATAATCTGTATTGGTTTACATTATGGACGTGTGCACATTTTATGCCTCTTCAAATATTTGGGGAGCCCTAAAGGCCCCCAGGGTCCGGGCTGCCAGGGACCCTTTAGAAATATGCCCGCTTAAAACCCACTAAAATATTGAATCAGTTTTTTAATGGAGCGTACGCCACTGAATATGATAGAGAGGCAGAGAGGATCAATCTGCTGTTTTTACGACTCACCACTATAAATGTGTCGGCTGTAAATTGTTTTGGAGATGCTGCCGCTCTCAGAAGCTGCTACGAGAGATAAATCTCCACACACACACACACACACACACACACACACACACACACACACACACACACACACACACACACACACACACACACACACACACACACACACACACACACACACACACACACACACACACACACACACACACACCTGAGCCAAAACTATTATGACATCTTATCTTCCTAGTACCACTGCTTATAATGCTCCCCGATGTGCCAGACATGTTAAAATCAGATTCATGTGTCCACGTTTCCCTGATGCATTTCATTTTTATAAATGTTTTATTTTACAGTTAGCTGTTAAATTGTACTTTGTGTGAGTTTTGTTTACACATTTTCCCCATTACGATACATTTTGATACCTAATCTTCTATTGATTTTGAAAAAAAGAGGATATACCCATTGCTTCTCTGAAAAAACTGAAACATTTACATAACTGTATTAGGTTAGTTGAAAGCAATAATGTTAAGTTGAACCTATTTAGTTTTATTTAAACTTAATATCATTGCTTTCAACTAACCTAATACAGTCATGTGAAAATCTGTTGACATACTACATCTAATTAAAGTCAACGTTTCAGTTTTTTCACTGTTGTTTCTGAAAGAGAGCTTAAAGTCTCAGTTGGGCTCCTGTACTCATGCAAAAATATGGGTTAAGGTTTTCAAGACTTTTTGGCAAATATGCACACAATGTGAGGCCCTAGTTCTGAGTGTGTGTCTGATATGTGAGGCCAACATAACCCAGAGGCTGTTAACCAGCCCAGAGCTGACTCTACTTCCTGCAGAAGCTCCACTCATTCATACATGCTGAGGATGTTCCAGCAGTCTGCGGTCTGCACTCAGTGTTATTGTCTTCATCAATAAGCTGTGCCTCTGTCCTGGATTCCTTGGAGGGGGTGTCAGAGAGGAGGATGCTGAATGCCACAGGAAATGCTTTCTTCCTGTGGCAATTCAACTTCCCAGCTCATCTACCCCCTGCAGAGAGATGGACGGCAGGTTCCAGCCTCTGGTTCCAGCCCTCTGATTGGCTCATTCTGTCTCCTTCACTCTGGATCACTGTCTGTCTGTGGACTACCATCAGTACAACTCTGATATACGGGACGGTGTGGAACATGACATTTTCATTTCTAGCTTTGATTTCAACCATTTCAATCTACCTTTACCTGAGATTGTGTTAGTTGGTGTCCATACATAGCTAAAATCCCCTTCTCCTAGATATGTGTTAGCAGTTCAAAGGAAGAATTATGAGGATATGATCCTCTCTGTTAACCTGTTATTATGTTTGTCATTTTGTATATTTCAGTTTTTACTTTACAGTTAAAGGTGGGGTAGGTACGTTTGAGATACACTTTTTGTTATTTTCCATGGAATGCTCTTAACATCCCGATAGCAATGAATATCTTAAGTGCTTTGACAAAAAATCCATAAAAAAAATGTCATCTGTGGAAGCCGTAGTACTGTAAAAAGCACGACCAATCATTTTAGCCGGCCCGGCTAAAATAACTGGATGGCCTACCTGCCTGTCAGCCTTCCATCTGTACACAAACTTATCTCGTGCCCTCATTGGTCATGTGCGCGTTCGTGTGTGTTGGAGGGGCTCTGTAAGGAAGTGGCAGATTTTTTCCGGCTGTGTATTTTCAAATTCTAGCGCACTCGAGCTGGTTTCTCCAAAATTACCTACCCCACCTTTAATTGATATTTGATTGATACCTCATATTTGTATACTTGCACCTTTATTGTTATTTGATGTTTGTATTATTTTCCTTTTTTTTTTTAATATAAATTTCTATCTTATCTAATGTCCTAGGACTTGGTCCATTCGGATGCGTTTTTGTCATATTAGCCTGCAGTGATGTGGGATTATTAATAGTTTCCTGATTGCTCTGGCGGGTCCCACTCAGAACATCCTTTACCATGACAATGACAAATACTCACCAACAAGACTGCACACTTATTGAGTAAAACCTGCAACAAAAGGCACTCAACATTGCTTTGCTGTTTCTAGCTCTTATCTTTGGAGTTCACCATCTTTGTTGGTGCTAAAATCCTAACAAACCCCCCCCCGCAATGACCACAGTAAACTCTGCACCACTGACACATATCCGTTGACTCAAGTTGCTGACTGTCTTGTCTGGGTTTGGCAAACTTGGACACAAAACTCAACCTGATTATTGGCACCTCAGAAGTGTGTCAGTTTTGGACCCCTTGATAACTTTCTGGTCTTCCAGCCTGAGAAACATCAAAGCCAATTGCGACTACATCCATAGTGCTCCATGAGTGGATATGTAACTACATCTACTCCTCCCCATAGTTGTCAGGGTTGAGCGAAGCAGGCAGGACCCAAATGCAGATTTCACAGAAAACACCTTTATTAAAAGGCTACAAGAAAAATACAAAGCTCTTCCCAGTGAACACAAAACTAGGGCCAAAAGGGTGGGTGGAGGGGGTCTGGAGGACGGGTTTGGGCTGACAGCCCAGGGGCACAGCGGAGGACCCGGGGGCAAGGCAGAGGGCGAAGGCAGCGGCTGGAAGAGTCAGGGGGCCGGGCTCGAGGGCGAACAAGAAGGCGGCGATGGGACAGCTCTGGAGGACGGGCAGGAAGACGGCGTAGGCCGCGATGGGACCCCTCAAGTGTCAGCTGGATCGCCAGAGCACTGGGATCAAGAGCAGGAGCTGGTGGAACCCCTGGCGGGTCAGACGTAGACGGGACCCTGGACGGAACATGGGCTGGTGTCAGTGGGATCCCCGATGGAGCAAGGGCTGGTGTCAACGGGACCCTCGGCATAGCACGTGTCGGCGGAACCCCCAACAGGACAGGATATGGTGTTGGCAGGAAACCCGGCGGAGCACGTGTTGGCGGGACCCCCAACAGGATATGGTGTTGGCCGGAAACCCGGCGGAGCTGGTGTCGGCGGTACCCCCAACAGGACAGGATCTGGTGTTGGCAGGAAATCCGGCGGAGCAGGTGTCGGCTGGACCCCCAACGAAACAGGTGTTGGCGGGACCCCCGGCGGGACAGGTGTCGGCGGGACCCTCAACAGGTCAGGATCAGGTGTTGGCAGGAAATCCGGCGGAACCCCCAACGAAACAGGACTTGGAGTTGGCAGGACCCTCAGCGGAACCCCCAACGACACAGGACATGGAGTTGGCAGGACCCCCGACGAAACAGGTGTCGGCTGGACCTCCAACGGCACAGGACATAGGGTTTGCAGGACCCCCGGCAGAACAGTAGTCGGCGGGGCCTCCAACGGCACAGGACATAGGGTTGGCAGGATCCCTGGCAGAAGAGTAGTCGGCGGGACCTCCAACAGCACAGGACATAGGATTAGCAGGACCCCCGGCAGAAGAGTAGTCGGCGGGACCCCCAACGGGACAGGACATGGAGTTGGCAGGACCTCCGACGAAACAGGTGTCGGCCGGACCCCCAACGGCACAGGACGTAGGGTTTGCAGGACCCCCGGCAGAAGAGTAGTCGGCGGGACCTCCAACGGCACAGGACATAGGGTTGGCAGGAACCCCGGCAGAAGAGTAGTCGGCGGGACCCCCAACGGGACAGGACATGGAGTTGGCAGGACCTCCGACGAAACAGTGTCGGCCTGACCCCCAACGGCACAGGACGTAGGGTTGCAGGACCCCGGGCAGAAGAGTAGTCGGCGGGACCTCCAACGGCACAAGACATAGGGTTGCAGGATCCCCGGCAGAAGAGTAGTCGGCGGGAGAGCCAACAGGAGACGAGGTGCTGGAGTCGGCCGGCACGCCGACAGGACACAGGGAGCTGGCGTCGGCCGGAGAGCCAACAGGTGACGAGGAGCCGGAGTCGGGACCATGGCTGCTGGGTCCTGTACTTGAGTCGGAACCATGGCTGCTGGGACCGGAACAGAGGCCTGGACCATGGCTGTATGGGCCGGTTCTGGAGCCGGAACCATGGCTGTATGGGCCGATTCTGGAGCCGGAACCATGGCTGTATGGGTCGGTTCTGGAGTCGGAAGGAGTTGGCTGTGGGGACCGGAACTGAAGCCTGGATCATGGCTGTGTGGGCCGGTTCTGGAGCCGGAAACATGGCTGCCGGGGCCAGAACTGGGGACGGAACCATGGCTGCTGGGGCCGGTACTGGAGCCGGAACCATGGCTGCTGATGCCTGTACCGGAGCCCAAAGCATGGCTTCAGGGGCTCGGGCTGCTAGCCTGGACTTGCGACTCCTTCTCTTAGGAGCCTTTTGGAGGCTCCGTGGACCTCCAAAAGCCAGACGAATACCCGAGAACGGATCCTGGACAGGAGCAGGAAATGAGGAAGAAGCAGGGGCTGACTCCAGACAGAACAAACCGAGACGTATGGTGTCAGGAAGGGAATTGGGAGGCAGGGGGCTAGCATGCCTGGGGCTAGCAGGCTGGGAATCACATGTCGGGAGGAAGTCCATAATCCAGCCAGGTAAGAACTTCACTAAACATGGTTTCTCTGTTGCCATCTGGTGCGCCTCTTCCAGAGCAGCCTCTTTCTGCTGAACATTGGACGCTCCCCTCCACGTACCATAGCAACAAGCCAATGAAAAGGTAAATTTAAGTAACTCAACCTCAAATGGATCATCTGCTGGGTCTATTTCTGGTTAGATCCTTCTGTCACGGTTGAGCGAAGCAGGCAGGACCTAAATGCAGATTTCACAGAAAACACCTTTATTAAAAGGCTACAAGAAAAATACAAAGCTCTTCCCAGTGAACACAGTCAACGACAAACAAGGATCTAACAAAGTCAGACAGAAAAACCAGAACTTAAATACACACAGGACTAATCAAAGAAACAAGAGACAGGTGAGGAGGGAGGAGAAAACACAGGGGCACCAGGTGAACACAATCAGGAAAACAGGTAGGAGGGAACACACAGACAGGAAACCAAAGACAGATCTAGACAAGACAAAACACAACGCAGACAGAAAATCAAAGACAGATCTAGACAAGACAAAACACAACACAGACAGATCGTGACAATAGTACAAGCATGTGGAAACTTAAATAGATCACGCTGCTTCTCTGAAACCTTGTAAAGGTGGAACTTCGTAAAAGCAGAACGAACCAGCTGAACGCTCTGTAGTTTTTTGGGATAACGTTTTTGTGAGAATTGTTTAGATATATGGCTTGCCTGACTAGTTCATCTTGACCTGCCAACCTTCTTGTGTGGTGTTCCTGTCAGGAAGTGTTTGAGTCAGCACTATTGAGAATATGTATAATGATGTGTAGACCAGTACAACAGTTAGAACAGATCGTCAGCTCATCATAAACTCAGGGCGACTGTGGCTCAGGAGGTAGATGGTCGTCTTTAAACTGGAAGGTGCTTCCATTTGTGTGAGTGTGTATGAATGTTAGTTTCCCTGAGCAGGTCACCTTTTATGGCAGCCTCTGTCTGAATGTGTGTGAATAGGTGAAGGCTGACTTGTATGTGTACAAGTGCTTTGAGGACTTGCAAAGGCTGGAAAGGTTCTATAAAAATGCAGTCCACACTGAAAAAACTGAACCGTTGGCATTAATTAAATGCATTATGTCAACAGAGTTCAAATTACTCTATTAGGTTAATTGAAAGCAATAATATTAAGTTGAACCTAATATTTATGATTTCAATATTCATAGTATTGCTTTCAACTAACCTAATACACTGATATGAAATCTGTTGACATAATACATTTAATTAAAGTCAATTTACTACAGTATTTACCATAAACCAGAGAGATCTGCACTTGAGCTGTCTCTATACCAACAACTCTAACGTCATGAGAGACCCCTCACAGCGGGACACCCCCTGTTTATCTCCCCCAGAGGCACATGGACCAACAGGCTGAGAAAAAGGTCTTTCTCCAGGGCCAACCCATACCCTAACCCCCCCCCCCCCCCTTTTATTGTGTTCTCCAAGAAGTGAGGCCTATCTCAGCTCAACTTCACGGCCTTTGGCCGCGTTCTCACTGCACCCCCTCAGGGTTCTTGTCCCAAATTACAACAACAACAACCAGTGTTTAATACCCTGGTGCCTATTGCTGCAGCCGGAATTCAACAGCCTATAAGAAGGGAAGACAATATTATGACAGATGCTCTTGCCTGTGCATCCTAAAGTTTCCTTATATTTCTTGTAAGGGTTGATCTTTAATTGAGGAGCAGCTAGGAGCATGAAGTCAAAGTGACATGTATTTCTGTACTCCTGTAATCCCTCTGCTGTTGTGGTACTGTAATCAATGGGCTGCAGGCAAGCCTCTCTGATTGGCTGATGGTGAATGATTGGGTGAAGGTGTGTATGTGATTCTGGGAAGCTGATTGTTTCCAATCAATAGGTTAGTGTTAGGGTTAGGTTGATTCAATTATTGACTATAGCTAAATTAGTTTTGTTTGTTACTTTGCTGTCGGCCCACCCTGAGGCCAAAACCTCACGATTCTTAGGGAAATTATCTAATTATAATGTTGCGTCAGGCATTCCCCCTGTGTACACTTAAATAATCCTGACTCCATTTTTTTGTGCAAACAAGATATTTTAGAGAACAATGAATTGTGCAGGTTCCATACATTCTTAATGATTTAGATGAATTAAGATGTAGATGTCATTCATTTGGAAAGATGGGCATTAGGTTGTTATAATTGGAAAGACACTTTGTTCAGATGGTTCACGTTCAATTAATTTGAATCCTAATAAGCATGAGCATTCACCAAGGTAGCCATCTTTTATCTAATAAGCCAGTTAAAACATAGATATCAAAATGCATTTATGTGTGGTTGTAAATTACAGGAAAATACACTTTAAAGTTATGAATTATACTCTTTATTTAGATAAAAAATGACTTAGTGGAAATGTATAATATGACTATGGAAATCAATTGCTGATTATTAACTCCACCCAGCTACTCTTTTTTTTAAAAAGGTCCAATCAAATATAACATAAAATAGATACAAATATAAAACATAAGAAGTTAAATAAAAAATGTGCACTTTGTTCAATATTTCATTTCATTGAATCATGTATTTGAACCGGGACAGTGCACATTGATGAACACTTTAAAACAAAATAATGCTTACAAGTGTAAATGAGCCGGATTTTAGCTTTGAGCTAATTTCCATCCGTAGTCCCGTGACATACAACATATAAGAACATGACATTTATATACATAGCAAAAATAAATACATGATATGCAGGAAGAGCATATATAACATATAACATGTATATTACAATATATACAGTGGTGTTTAGTATTTATAATATATGAATACTGAATTTCACAGTTTAAAAAGTGTGATTATTTATTGTATATTTAAAAATAAAAGAAATGGAAAGTGTTGCTGTCTTGGTAAGACACATATGTTTGTGTGTTTCTCTAGTACACAGGTACAAGGACAATAAAGCCAATTGAAATATTTAAAATGCACTGATTAACTCAGACTATTTTCCATCATAGCCTTTAATGTAAATTAAGGAGTCCTTTTAAATAGAAACACTCGAAGTTTACATGTAAAACATATATACTTGTATAAATGTCATGTATTGAAGAATATTTTCCCCTGATCCATAATCCCCCTGTTAAAGAATGGTGCTGGTTGTTTTGTATTATATATCTTTTATGTGCAAATGTTGCTTGCTGCAAATTGCGGCATTGAGTCACGATGATATCTGCGAGCCTTCACTATATATATACTATAGTTAAACATGATAAAAACACATATGAAAACATGTATATAAACACATACAAATGTTAATTATTAGGAAAAGAACACAATACCTATTCCACCATATTTGTGTATCTGTGTCAATACGTTTGTTGTTGTCTTTTAGCTGCTGTACTTTAAAGAGTTATTTATACACACACACACACACACACACACACACACACACACACACAGTTGTGGCTAGGTGTGTGTGTTGGCAGAAACAGAATCCTGTTGATGTGACTGTAGAGGGTCAGCTGAGGTCACGCTTGATGGTGCCTGACAGTTAGACCCTCACCCTAAAAAAGGTCCTGACATCAGAGAGGAGAGTCATGTGTGATGTCAGAGCGCCTCCAAGTGGCCACGCAGGAATCTGAGAGCAGAGGGGGGGGGGGCTTCCTGTCTCATAAGTCCTTCAGACTCTCATTCAGTTTTCCATCAGTTAAATGTTTGTATTCACTATATACCGTATTTAGCAGGTCCATTATACGATGGTTTGGTATAGTTATTACTGTAAATACACTAACAAGCAAATAATAAAATAGAAGATATAAATAATTCTGATAAAATAATACAAATTCTACTGCTTATAATTAAACAAAAATATAACAAAACATAATATAAAATAATTTGATATCATATTATATTAAATGTGTAATTTGTTTATGTATTCATTTACCATATATTGTATGCGTTGGGGTCTTACGCAATGGTGTAATATAGTTATTCTATAGTTATACACTTATACAAGCAAACCATATTTCGACTATTTATTGACAATAGCATTCATAATAACAGTTTTAATAAAACATGGTCTATTATCAAAAATCTGGGATATTAAAATAATTTATAATAAGATATAAAACTGCATGTTGTCCACATTTGTTATTTAATTTTCTTATTACATTTCCATTTAAAAGTGTTATTTTATTCATGAGCATACATTCATTATTGGTTTATGTTTGTGTATGAATTATAGTTTGCATTCACGTTATCTTTTCGCCATTCATATTCATTTTTCATATTTTTTCCTTAAATGTAAGTCCAAATGATAATAAATGGTTAAATAATATTTATATTCTTACAAATGTTAACAATGAAATATTATTGCTTTATATATATTAGAATATATAAAAGTGATTAAATGAGTAAATGATTAGGTTACATTCTTTTTAAGAATTATAGTTTAATTCAGTTAAATGTTTCCGCAGTTCATTTTTCTTTTTTAATAAATGATAATTTATGAATATATCATAATTGTTACCAAAACTAAATGATGGCTTTATTTATACTAGAATACACTTAATTATTACAACACATGCAAGCAATATGCATAGGGAGCTAAGATGAACATTAAAGATATAATTATACATTATTGCATTAAATACAAATCTTCACAATTTGAAAGCACATTATATTTTATGATCTAATTTTGTTCAAACTCAACGGCCAATTACAAAGTTATATAATGAACTATTATGGTAGTAAATAATGCTATCACTTTTATACTCTACTACATGTTACGTTATGTAATGTTTTATGTAATTCATGAATTACATTTCTGTGGTAACCTTACTTTTGATTCTGTTGGTGGTGGTGACTTTGTTTCACCTTCTTTATCTAAATAAAGACTATTGTGTTATATTGTTTATGAATCTCATTTAGAAAAGAGAATACAATCAACACTTTGTTTTATGTTGGTGAGAACATTTGAATTTTGTATAACTCTAATAATCTAAGAAATAAAATATTTGAGATGAGAAATCAAATACGACATGTGGAGCAAGGGATCCCACGGCCCCCCTGATGTTGGAACACTGGACCCCCCCCTGTTGTCTTTACAATTACACACAGACAACACAAAAGACCAAAGACACTGAGGACTATGGGTAAGAGAGTTCTCAGCCATAAACTGTATTACAATTGTATAAGTAACATAAAATCTAAGTCTAATCCTGGAATGTGTTTATATTTAAGTACCACTGAATTTATAGCATTAATATATTTGATCTGGTAGCCATGAAGTTTATGTTAAACATTATTACCCACAATTTGGCTGATTTTAAGCATTCTAGTTTGAACAAATTCACTTTTTTAATTGACTTTTGAGATCTGTAAAATGCCCAGTTGATTCTGATCACCTTGTAAGCCTTTAAATAAAAAACGTTAGTTATATTTTACAATTTGGCCAATAAAAAGAGGGAAATTCAAACCAATCAAATTCAAATTTCCATAATGCTATGGAAGGAAAGGAAAATAACTGTTACAACCTGGTAATGAATCATACGATTCAAATCCTTGTGGCCTTCCTAACTTTCCATACTGGGCTAATAAATGTGGAGTAGATGTCCAGTGGGTTTATAATAAAGTTGGATGTCATTTATTGTGCCCTGGTTTCAACGCAACAATTACATTAATAGCAAAAATATTTGCGCCAATCTGGTTATTTTCAAAAATAAGGTGTGGTCAGGCACACATTGACCAACTAAAGTCTGGTTCAAAGTCAAGGGCGCGGTGAGTAAACAAGTGACGTATTTTAGGGTTGGGGTTAACACATTTTTTAAAATAAATGAACAAAGTGCTGTAGAAGAATTACCAATATCGAAAATAATACTATTAAAACAGTCAAATAAACTTTTTAAAAAAACGACATTAAAAACACACATCATTTTGCATTAATAGCTGAGCAAAAGCTCATTTATACAGGAGTTCTCCAGTCACTTAAATAGTAATGTGCCCAGTGCTGGCACACCTGGACTTTTAACAGGAAAGGGAAAGGAACATCCTATTGGTTTAATACATGTTGTGCCCACAAATTGTGCACAATAGATTGTTTAAATAGAGTCCTATAAAATAAAAGCAACTTAATAAAGAATGTATTGAACTACTAACCAGATCTTACTGTGATTCTCTCCTACAAAATAAAGCTCTCATACAAGTAGCCTGAATTCTAAATAATGTGCCAAAGGGAATTTGTTTTCTCCGAAATACAGTGGCAGTTCTTAACATGTTTCAGTGTTTCCCACAGAATTGGATTCTGTTTGTGGGGGCACCGCCATAACTGACATTGAACATCACTATCACCATTATGTATCTTTTTACCTTTCTTTATTTCCATGCATTTTTAGCCATTTGTCCTAATACTATTATGAACATCTTGTCATTCTACTTATAATCATGTTGGTGGCATTCATTGGATTTTCACCTTAACAACAAGAGCTATCATATAGTACTTATAAATAAATATATCTCGTATTTGTGAGACCATCATTTGGATATGTTTAGTATTTAACCAATTTAGAGGATGTGTTTGTTGATTGGCCTTTTCTTTTATACAATTATTTGGCTAGTTATGCCTGAACTAAAATTAAATCTACACAAAATGGTAATAACCCTTCATAAAAAAAGTCAGGTAGAACCTTATAATAATAATAATAATAATAATAATAATAATAATAGATTTATTTTGTTAGTGCTTTTACAGGTGCTCAAAGACGCTTGAAAGATATAGTGAAAAGAAAAGAACAATAATAAGTTCTCGAACAAACCAACCGTATGATATTTTGGTTTGAGCAAGGAAATGTAACTGTACAGGATGTTGCAGTGCCTGGTCAGTGTGAATGTCACTCTACATTAATAAAGGTTAAAGATCATCTTCAAACATTTCCTCTGCAGAACACTCCTGCTGTCACCTCTGCTCATTTTTCAACCTTTCCTTTACAGCCAGGAACTTTTTCTATCTACCCCCCTTCTATATCCAACCCATCAGAGTGCAGGAGGAAAGCCATCTCTTAATGAACAAATTGTAATTGTCATTAGGCTGGCCGTGCAGGGAGATGGGCCTTCTGAAAATAAAATAAAATCCTGCTTAATTAATGGTGACATCAATCATGGTGTGGACCGATTGGCTAAGAGGCGCTCCATCTCCCGTCTGATTTATCGGCGAGACGAGAGAGAGGTGAAGTGATGACAGAGCAAGAGAGGAAGAAAGATATAAATAGAACTCTCAATGTATTTTTTCGTGTACTAAGGATCATTGTATGTATTTAACACTAAGCCCTCTCCAAACACCATTAATGACACCACATATCCACAGTATGTTAACCTCATAATGCATTGTGTTAAAACAACTAGATCAACTTTCCGCTGTAGCATTTTCTTCCGAATAGTTATCATAAAAAGTAGAGCTAACACTCTTACTCTTGAAGTAAATAAAACATATATATTTGGTTCAATAAGAGGCTGGATCCAAGATGTAAAAAGTCCAATATTGCAGCTAGCAATAAGCACCCTCAAGACATAACCAAAGTGGTTGCACATTATTTGTGTATTTTCCCGTCTTTTCCAGAGCCAAGTTTCAGAAAAATGGCCTTATTATGCTTAACCTTCTAGTTAGGAAGTAGGTTACTATTTGTTTAGTAAAGTGCAAGGTACCCTGTCGAATTGTTTAATACTAGAGGCACCATGAATCAATGTTTTAGGAATGGGTGAGTTTAATGCTCGAAAATATTGAAGGCTTTGGCTTACCCTAACCCTAGGCCTTACCCAATGGATATGATTATTTTTTTTGGAATGAAGACCAAATATTGACTATCTTTTCGAGTGATAGGGTTGGCACACAGTAGCCTGGAATCTCAGGTAAGGGCTATAAAGATGGTCATACTGTTCATTCGCGTGTATCACTCAAACGTTTTAAACTGTAAAACGAGGATTGACCATGGTTAGCATTTTCTTCTTTCCACCTAAAACATGGTTTACGTTTAAGAGGCAGGGTTGTTCTAATAAAACACTCTGACAAAATCTCATCATTGGCAAACAAGTTGAAACAAGTAATACCTTATATACACTTATATAGTAAGTGGCCTTTTGTGGCCGTTTGAAGTGAAACTTTGTCATGGTATAAGAAGATGGTTAGAGGCTAGAGAAAGAGTGAAGTAGGAAAATGCTAAAATATAACAGTAGTCCTACTGTGGAACACCAGAGGGACATGTGCTGTATAGTGACTCACTGCAGGGGAAAGACATTGTTTTTCATGTATTAGTCGTCATTATCGAACATTTTTACTCTACAGCTAAATTAAAAACGAATGAAAATCAAAATATTAAAATAAAAAAGTTTTCGAGCATCTCATTTCCAGTTACACTTGTACATGCTGTAGCGTTGGACAGGTAATAGAAGTAACTTCTGAGAAGATTCCTTTCTGTTCCTTTACAGTTTAAGTACTGCTGATCATGTTTCCATCAGTTCAGTTCATGTTAGCCTTCCAGGGGTTTCAATTGAAACACTATACTACAACACTACAGTTCATCCACTTTACACACAGAGTCTTAGGGCGGGGGAAAACAATGGAAGTTTTAAAAACAACGGTTTGCACGGAATGCATCATTTATGACCTCGTCTGTCCATTTTCGGATGCTTTTCTGTGGCAGATTTGCATTTAACGGCAGACATAGCAAGGTAGCACATATGTCCCTCTCCCCATGGTTTTTTCTGTCAGCTTCCAGCTCATGACCATGAGGGTTGGAACGTAGATGGACTGGTACATCAAAAGCTCTGCCTTTCAGCTCAGCTTCCTTTTAACAACACCTGCCTGCATCCTGCCACACCAATCTGCCTGTAGCTCCCACACCACATTCTAGTCTCACTTAGGGCAAGACTTTGTGATACTTGAACTGCTTGACTTCAGGCAGAAACTCATTCCCAACCATCAATCATGTACGGTAAGAGAGCCACAGCCTCAGACTTGGAGGTACTGGCTCTGGTCCGACCCCTTCACACTCGACTGCAAACGGCCCAGTCACGGTCTGATGAAGCCAACAGAACTGCATCATCTGAAAATGCAGAGAAGCAATTCTGAAGTCCCAAGATCAGACACTTTCCTTCCCTCAGGTGCACCTTCAGATGCTATCCATTAGAATACAAAGAACATTCAGAAAATGTCCAGAAGGAAGCTGAACATGTAAACTTCTGCAGTATTCCCAACAACGCTCCTGTGACTCTAGTAGGTACTTTTGGTGAGACTATCACATGGGGGGATCTTCCCATTTGGTTTGTGAGAAGTTACTGTATGTGTGTGCCTTGCAATACCGTGCTGAAAAATTCCCCAAGAAGTGTAGCCCTCGTCCATTAAAGTACAACACAATACACAGAGCAACTACAAAGCTAATTGTGGGAAAGATGACCCTAACCCTAACCAGGTCATTGTGAGGTCATCCAGGTGTTCCAGGATTGCAAAGACCTTCAGGGTGACCAAAGAAAAGATGTCCAACATGTTGTAGTTCAAAGTTCGAATCTCACTGATGCCCTTTGATCCTTGTCCTTCTTTCCAGTGAGTGCTTATCAGGACCAATATAGCCACATCAGATTAGTAGCACAAGCTTTTCAACCTAAAGCAGCAATCGTTGGCCTTTTCTTCTTTGAGTGATTTGAATCCTGTTGTATAAAAATCAATGACGTTTATTAATAAACAGCAAAAGTTTTAGTTTTGCAGTGAGTGTTGTTGTTTATCCTCTGTTTGAGTTGTATTCCTAACTCTAACCCTAAGTGTTTTTAAAAAACCTTCTGTTTGTGCAGGAAGGAAAATGTCATCAGATTGTATGTTATTTTTCTGAAATGATATTGTGCTGAACAATAACTTATGCATTGCCTGGATTATGAATTCTGAATGTTTTAAAGGGTTAAAGTAAATACTTTAAAATCTAGAGAAACATACAATATGTGATAGAGCTGCATTTTCATCTAAAGCAACTTTCATACACTTCAATACCGCATGCCTACGGGAGAAATGTGGGGTCAGGTATCTTTCCCAAGGACACTACGACATTTTGGCTGCAAGGGAAGGGGTGGGGTCAAACACATGGCCTTCTGATTGGTAAAAAAGAGACTATTTAGGGTGTAGCTCAGGGCTATAGTGCGCTGTTCTTTGGATCAGGGGGCACAGGTTCAATCCCCGCTGCAGTCAGCATGCTGCTGTGTCCCTGGGCAAGACACTTTACCCCAAAATTGATCCTGCGGGGATTGCCCACAGTATCGACTGTATGAAAGTATCTTTGGGTCAAAGCGTCTTACATACACTAAATACTGTACAAATGCCCAGCTCTATTCAAAATGTTTATACTCCCACTAGCTCAGATCTTGTGAAACAACAAAACACCCTACTATAAAACACAGACTTTTATAACTCAAGATGATTGTCGATTTATTTACTGAACAATTGCAAGAACAATGTCTGCCCTCTTTAAAATCAAGGCTTAAAACATTTCTGTTTACCACTGCAAGTTCATTTAAAGATGTTATTATATTTGTGTATGTTTCGTTTGTTTACTTGACTGTACAGCACTTTGGACTGGAGGTTTTAAAGTGCTGTATTGTATTGTATTGTATTGTATACTTCTTCACCTCTCACAAGATGAACTGTATTTCAAATGTTGATTTTTAACAAATGTATCTCCTGTCTTTTATGAATTGTCTCATGTTATGTTTCATTTGTTGTGTTTTTATGAATGCTTTTTATTAAATCTCTTTAAATTGTGTTATATCTCTCACAGGCTCCGCCCTCTACTGGACTCTATGGGTACTCCCCTTGATCATATCATGCAAGCATTCATCCACTGAGACTTCTATAGACGTAGCTGGCTCCGGGGCGGGCCGACCTGAATGCACGCGCATCTCACCGCATAAAAGGAGGCCTCACCTCCTGACTGTCATCCCTTTCTCTTCAGCAAGCAAGAGAACAACTGAGTGAAGAGCAGCGACGTGCAGTCAGGGGAGGCAGGGGAGGCAGAGCCTCACCTGTCATACTCCAATGTAACGGAAAAACAACTAAAGAAAAACTAAATAGTAATAATAATAAAATGTCTCCACTGATCTGTGTTGTAAGTGTGATTTATGTATGATTCCAATCGCTTTTTATAGTCAAAATCAACAAATTTGCCGAGCTCCGCTACAACTACGGGGAGCGATGAGAAGTGAGGCAGGGACGAGCTCTGCCTCTCGTAAGCCCACAGTAACTGGCTGGAGCGCGGGCACTAATTTTGCGCGGGCACTTATTTTGTGAGCGCGCTCAAGCCAGTTACTGTGTGGTAAGGTGAGGCACAGATGAGATCTGCCTCACCTCAGAATGCGTCACCCCACAGAAACTGGCTGGAGCGCGGGCCCTAAGCGCATGCCTGTTACCATCTCACTGTAGGTCACCAATGTAATGTTTGTAGATCCCTTTATTACATTTATCCTCGCCATCCATAGTCTCTAAATAACTTTTTTCACGTATATATGATATTTAGGCTCGCTGGTCTCATCGTACAACGGCAATGAAAAAAGCACCAGGGGAGGCAGCCATAACCTCTGCCGCACTGAAGGGGGCGCACGTGAGCCCACAGGTTCTTGTTGCTACTGTTATTCTACGCAGAGACGGTAGACGCAAACAACAAGCTAGACTTTTGAAACTAGAGGAAGATAAGGAGGACTTTTACAAAAAAGTAATAGAGATTGTTGTCCAGAAGGATAGCATGGACTTCATCTTCAAGTCAAGGTAAGACCACAATTGTAATGAAAATGGGATCTTACTAAGAAAGAACAATCCAATATTTACATTTTGGGTATCCTTTTGTTGAACGGTCTGTTTAAAAATGAATCGAAGGTTCAGACTAAAAAAGCTTTTGAAAATATCCGAATATTTTGATTAAGGTCAAAATATAATATTTGTAAATCTGACTCTGAAAGAGTCAGTGCCTCACCAGCCATGAACCTCACCGCACGTCACTGGTGAAGAGAGAAGGATAAAGAAGAAAAATGGACTCACCATTACTGGAACAACGACCTTGCCCTTCGTGTCTGCGTTATTGCAGGCGCCAACCTCCACCGCCACTGTATCGAGTGCCTGGGGTCCGACCTCGCGGCGGCCAACCTGGGCCCGCTTCCGGCCTGCAGCGCCTGCCATTTGATCCCTCAGCTCAGCCGCCGCCAGCGGCTGGTGCAGTTCGAGGATTGTCACGTCTCGCCGGTGGAGGACCCAGAACTCGAGGTGGTGGAGATGGAGGACCACGTTGAGGGAGTGCCCTTCATGTTCGCCATGCCAGCGGACCGGACGGGCCCGCTCGTCGGGGAGAGGGACGACGACGACGACACCTCGTTGTCCGATGCTTCCGGCGACCACCAGGAAGGTCAGCAGCACAGGTCTGCGCGGCAGGACTTCCCGGCGGTGATGACTATGGCGGCGGGGCATGTAGGCTTACCACTCCCCCCACCGCTGCCACCGAGGCCAGTGAGCCGCCTACGTCAGGGCTTCTACGGCCCGGCCCGTCCGGCGCAGCCCGTTTCGCCCCCCCCCCCTGCCAGACATCTGGCCGTGTGGAGGCGACGTGGTGACAGCCACTGAGGACGAAGGCTCCGGTGGCAATATGGTGGCCAGATGAATAATCTGGTCCACGGTATGGCTACCGCAGCCGGCCGTGTGATGTCCCTGGCCACCGTGGCGTCGCGTCACGTGTGGCTAGGTCTGACCGCACTGACCAAGAAGGACTGAGATGATCTCCTTGGGGCCCCAGTTTCCACGGAAGGGCTCTTCGGGTCGATATCCTCGGTCACCCAGCATTTCAGTCGCCTGGAGGAAGAGAGGGAGCAGCTCAGCCGCATGCTGCCGCTGGCTTGCCCTCAGGCCCCTCCTCAAGGGAAAGAGCGCCCGGTGGTAAGGCGGAGAGAGAGAGAGAGGCGCTGGTACAGAGCCCCCGTGGCTCCCGTTGCGGTCCAACCCGGAGAACCGGCCCAGTACCGGCACTCACGGGGACAGGCTGGCCGAACCCGACTGGCTCCCGCTCCGGTTCCCGCTCCGGCTCCCGCTCCGGCTCCCGCTCCGGCTCCGGCTCCCGCTCCGGCTCCCGCTCCGGCTCCCGCTCCGCCTCAAGGGGGGTGCTGGGTGGTGTGCACCGTCCTCCAGGAGCGGACTGGCGGCGGGAGGAAGCGTCCCGGCAGAGAGAGGTACTTTCTCCAGCCAGGACGTGAGTCCAATCCTACACCTAACCAAGTTGGGCTTTACGATCAATTGGAAGAAGAGCACCCCCATACCTCACCAACAGGCGTTGTATTTGGGAGTGGTGCTCGATGCAGGCACCCTGTCAGAGAGCAGACAGGCATCCTTGCTTTGGGCAGTTTGCAGACTGCGACAGGGGGCAACAGTGACAGCTTTGACTATCATGCAGACTCTGGGTCTCATGGCGGCTGTTCACGTTGTGGTCCTGCTCGGGTTACTGCATATGCGCCGCCTGCAGAGGTGGTTCTCCAGCCTGCGTTTGGATCCCAAGAGGCACAAACGGTGTCTGGTGACCATCCCCCCCTCAGTGGAGGGCAACCTCCGGTTCCGGGTGGTCCCCGTACACCTCCGGAGGGGGTCTCCACTGGGACGGGTGACCTCCTACATCACAGTGTTCACGGAGAACAGGATGGGGAGGGGCCTGCCTGAAGAGAGTTATAGGTGGGCGCTGGTCTTAACAGAAACACGGCACAGCAACCTCCTAGAGCTACGGGCAGTAGTGTTGGTCCTCCAGCATTTCAAACCCTTAAATCGGGGGAGACATGTAATGGTCAGGAGCGACAACAGCACCACAGTGGCATATATCAACAAGCAGGGTGGACTCCGCTCCACCGCTTTGTTGACCACAGCGGAGAAACTGTGGTTATGGGCTTCAGAGGTGGTGTTATCTCTGGGAGCCCTCCACATTCCGGGTCTGGAGAACAGGGGAGCCGACCTCATGTCGAGGGGCGGCCCACTGCCAGGCGAGTGGGCGCTTCACCCGGAGGTGGTGAAGCAGATCTGGGCCCGGTTCGGGACAGCAGAGGTGGATCTGTTCGCCAGCCGGCGCAACAGCCACTGTGCCCTGTGGTTCTCCATGGCTCTGAGGGACGACCCGCCCTTGGGGGGGGAACGCTTGGGGGGGGACGCGTCTGCACACGAGCCAAGGAAGCTGCTCTACGCCTTTCCACCGCTGCGTCTCATTCTCCCTCTCCTGGGGAGAGTGAGGCGGGAATGTCTGTCAATCATCCTAGTAGCGCCGGATCGCGTCAGGGCTCCGTGGTACTCAGAGATGACACAGATGAAGGTGGGCCAGCCCTGGGCGCTTTCCCAGTTCTGGGGGGCGATGTCTCAAGAGGCAGGTGCAATCGGGGCGTTACCCACTCTGGGCCAACCTCTCCAGGCTTGGCTCCTGAGAGGGACAGGCTGAGACAGGGTGGATTGTCTGATAGTGTTATTCAGTCTATCCAGGCAGCTAGAGCGGGATCCACCACAGCCTGTTACAGGCCGAAGTGGCTGGGATTCCTGTGATGGTGTGAGGAAGGGAAAATAGAGCCCCTATCTTGTGAGTTGGGATCTATTTTGTCGTACTTACAGTTATTGGTGGACAGAGGGCTTGCTAATTCCACAGTGAAAGTGTATGCAGCAGCCGTCTCGTCCTGCCATGAGGGATTTGACGGCAGGTCAGCCTTTTTCTCAGCCACTGATGTTGCGGTTTTTACGGGGGGTCAGGAGGCTGCGCCCAGTAGTGCACGCCTCCGCCCCGCAGTGGGACCTGCCGCTGGTGCTCGAGGCTCTGGTCTCAGAACCATTTGAGCCTCTGGAGCTCTCCTCCCTAAAAGCACTGTCGTGGAAGACAGCATTGCTACTTGCCTTAACGTCAGCCAAGAGAGTGTCCGAGTTAACCGCTCTATCGGTGCACCCGAGCTGCTTGGTGATCCGGGGTGACCAGAGCGGGGCGACACTCAGACCGAACCCCTCCTTTGTGCCCAAGAGCCTAAGGAGTGCGTTCAGGTCGGGGGCTATTCAGTTGGGGGGCTTTAATTTTCCACCCCATAGTGGGGCTAGGGAGGCTAAATTGCACCTCCTCTGCCCGGTGCGTGCGCTAGCATGTTATGTGGAGCGCACGGCTGCCCTTAGACGCAATGAACAGCTGTTTGTGTGCTTCGGGGGCGGGGTGACCGGGGAAGCCCTGTCCAAGAAACGCCTGGCAGGCTGGCTCTGCGAGTGCATTGCACATGCCTACGGACAGGTGGGGAGAGCCTTCCCCACGGGGGTCTGTGCACACTCTACACGAGCTATGGCTGTGTCAACAGCCTTATTCAACGGTGTGAGTGTGGAGGACATATGCACGGCGGCGTCTTGGTCAACGCCAGGCCCCTTCATAAAGTTTTATCTCTTGGCGCGCACTGGGCCCATAGGGGCTGGAAGACTTTTTCCCCCTGCTTTAGGGCAGGAGGGGGGAGTCCTCCACGTCATAGTCCATACACGCTCTTCACGAGGTGAGCGTGTCTGAGTGTGGGACATGGGGCACTTGCGCTCTCCCCTTGCTCCTTAGGGACTCGGGTGAGGTGGTGCATAGTGAGCCCATACGGGGCTGAGGACTCTCTCCGTTCGCCTACGGGCAGAGGGTGGGAGCCCTCAGCGCTGTTTTCCGAATACACCTCCGCGGGGTAAGCGCGTCAGAGTGTGCTCTGTCAGCCGCAGCCCCAAATTCTCCACGGTTACGACCGAGGGAGAGGTGAGTGAGGCGCAGGTTCTGGTTCTGCCAACCAGAAAGCTGGTCAGAGACAGTGAGATGGAACAGTGTTGTTGTGGGACGACAGCGCGTGTATACATCGGCCTGTGAGAGATATAACGAGGGGTTACGTATGGTAACCCTTGTTATATAAACACAGGCGGAGCCCTCTACTCGGGGGCCCTGTCTGTCCTATGCTGCTTGCTGAAGAGAAGTGTGGGATGACAGTCAGGAGGCAAGGCCTCCTTTTATGCGGTGAGATGCGCGCGCATTCAGGTAGGCCCGCCCCGGGGCCAGCTACGTCTATAGAAGTCTCAGTGGATGAATGCTTGCATGATATGATCAAGGGGAGTACCCATAGAGTCCAGTAGAGGGCTCCGCCTGTGTTTATATAACAAGGGTTACCATACGTAACCCCTCGTTTTTGCCTGTGCGCACTGATGCTTTCAACAAGGTCATGGAGCAGCCACCCAGTAGAAAAAGTAGTAAACAATAGGGAATCCATCATATACACTATGCAGTATTTTCAATCTTAGTTTCCCATTCTTGAGTTGTTGATTAATTTTGTAATGTTTTATTTGTAGTAACAAGTCAAGTAACGATCCAGGAATCCAGCGGTATGAATGAGTCTCCATGTTGGACTGATGGAATCTTGTTTGTCTCCTTCTCTGTTTGCCTCTCTCTCTCATGTTGGTTTTTCCATCCCTCCGTTTCTTTGAAAATAAATGTTTTTTCACTGGTACCCCTGCCACTGTTATCTAGGGCCGCCCCAGGCCAACTTGTGGCCCGACGCAAAGTTATATGATAAGGCCCTCTGTGTCACGAGCGTCGACGGGGGACGGGGACAGGGACGGGGACAGGGGGGGGGCGGTTAGTGCTAGTGGCGCCGCATTTGCGCTTCAGATGAGGCTCCCTCCGCAAAATGAAGCACCCTCCGCAAGATGAGGCCCCCTCCGCAAGGTGAGGCCCCACACAGTCTGCGGGATCTGCCTGTAGGGAGGGGCGGCCCTGCTGTTATCTCTCCACTTCATCCACCACTCCCTGCCTCCATCACTCATTCCTCTCCTTCTCTCCCTCCCTTCTTTCTTTCTGCACAGTCCTCTTCCTCTCACATCATCATCTTTCTCTGTTGCTTCCCTCTTCAGTTTAAAGCTTTTCTGCCAATCTCCTCTCTGTCTTTCTTTAATCAACCTCATTTTAGTTTCTTTCATGTTCTACTTTTTGTATGTCTTTCCATTTCTTTCCAGATTCCCTTCTTTTTTTACCTCACCCTTCCCCTCTTCCTCTTATTCTTTTCCTGCCCATATTAATGTCCGCTCAAAGTCTGGAACAGATAGCATCTCTATTGAAGCTCCAAGCACTGCGACCCTGTCACCATGTTCCTTTTATTCTCTCCTCTAATGGCGTTTGTGTGTGTTTCTCTTTGGGTCATGTTCTGTCTCCTGTACTTCTTCCTGTCTTACTTCCACACCCTGTCACTATAAAACTGTCATGATGCTCATACAGGCAGGCTGGGCCTCTGCGATCCCATCTACCCTCTCGAAAACAAACGCTCAGATGGCTGGCAAAGTATTCAACCAGGTAGGCTACATCCAGCTGGAGCTTTGTGTAGAGCGTGACAGGAGGAAAGGTTCCACAGAGCAACAACTTATTAAAAAGAAAAGGTTAATGGGGTTAAATTGGTTTTGTAGTGGTATAATAATGGTTTCAAGGCACCAAGTAAGGTCACATTCAGTGGTATGATGTTTGGTAGAATATACAATTAAATATGGTACAGAGAGTGTTATGCCTATGGTGGCCAGGCTGTTGGTTTAAGTGAAGGGTCGGCTGTTTTTAATAGGAACTTAATTATCTTTATTTATATGTTTAATCATTTGTTATTTTATTTTATTGTAAATTTTTTGTATTTTATCAGGGACACTGCACATGAATAAACATTGCTGAAATATGCCAGTTTAGCCAACAGGCTTTTTTTTAAAACACAGCTGGGACCGGCGCGCTTAGTGACATTCAGGTTTATAAAGCTGAACAACTGTCTCTGTTGGAAGAGTTAGTCTGTTTCATAAAAGGGATTTGTCAGTATATTTGAAATGACTAGGTTAGCTACGTTAGCAGATCTGCAATAATATCAGAAGGAATCATGTGATCACATTGTTTAAAATAAGCCATTAAAACGTACATTTTAGGTAAGTTTCCAACAACCGAGACAGTTGACTAACTTTATAATTCCTGAACGAACAAGCGCTGTGCTCCGGTCCGAGCTATGTGCGTCACTTTTTAATCTCCTCGTTTTGTTGTGTTTTGAGCTTCCAGGCAGTGTCCTGTAATTGCAGCGTTTTGTTTGTGCAGTTGAGTAATGTTTCTTCATTTGCATGCATTTTTTGGCACATTTATGTTTATATATTTACATCATTTGAGAAACTGCAGCGCATTTCTCCTAATTTAAACGTGTTAGGCCGTTGTAATGCGTTTGCACCTGTCAGCCACCGTACTGGACAGATGTTTCAAAGTCACCCTGAAAACAGATTGTAATATTTGAAAAAAATCACAAGTTAAATAAAAACATTTAAAACAAAGATTTAAAAAACAGGACATGCCAAAAAAAAAATCATATCAAATAGCCAAAACAGGTTACAAACTAAGTAAGGGCTCTACATTTCTCATGTATGCATTTTCAACATGTTTTTACTTAATTTAATAACACATTCCATAATCTAAGGTTTGACAGTAGAGCCACTACTAACAGCTGCTGTAAGTGTCCCTTCCATTTCCTGCACACACACACACACACACACACAACACACACACACACACACACACACACACACACCCACACCCACACCCACACACACACACCATTAGGTGTACCTGCCCCGACTCCCCACAATAGAGGCCATTCCTCTGTTAACAAAGCGTTTAAATCTCTCACACACACACACAGAGACACACACACAGAGACACACACAGAGACTCCTCCTTTGTAATTATTTAACAAAACAGGTGTTGACCTGGTTTTTTGTATCACACGCAAAGAAGAAACACGTGTAAACACACACACACAGTGACGAGTGAGATATGTGTGACACACAGAGAGCAAGAAAGAGAGATACTGTTTGTCTTCCAAGAGAGAAAGGGGGGGGGGTGTTTCCATCTCCTCGTCCCCTCTCACCCACACTTCCAGCTCTTCTTGTTTCCTTTTATTTTCCACTACCGCTTTTCTTTCCTCCTCTAATCGCTCCTCCTCAATCTGTGTTGTTGGGATATTGTGTTAATTAAACCTGGATATGCAATTTATTTTAAAACAGAGCTTCTCTAAGTCAAACAATTTGACACTGTAATATCCCATAATCATGTGGCCAAGAGGGATGCATTAGGCTTGACATAACTGCAGTATTAGGGAGTAGTTGATAAAATTTCGTTCAATTATATACTTGTTTGCTGCTGTGTCTGTATATAACCCTGTGTGCATTGATGCTTTTAAGGTCATGGAGCAGCCAGTATAGTAAACATCCATCAAACAGTGATCTTAAATATTGCATATTTTAAAATAAATTAACAGTAACATAGTAAACATGTATTGTAGTATATTATAAATGAGAATATTATAGTATATAGAATATATTACTAAACAAGTCAAATGTATATTATTGATGATTTACAACCTGAAAACAAGAATATTGATTGAACTTTACAGTAAAATACAGGAATACTGCCAAGGGATGTGAGTATATTGCGCATTTCTCCATGCTTTAATGTTCAAACAGCTCTTTATTTCTCTCATACTGCCTGTGCTGCAGCACCTCTTTTCACCCTGTCTGAAACCAGAGCCCAGTCTGCTCTGATTGGTTAGCTGGCCGACTCTGCTGTGATTGGTCAACTGCTTAGAGATGTCCCGCCCCTTAGCCTATCACGTACAATGTGTTTGAGCGCTAGCCAATAGAAATGCGAGTTTTTCATAGTGATGTCCCTATGTTCCGGAACTAAACAAAGGAGTCCAATGGAGGCATTTCGGGGAGTGTGTGGTAGAGAAACTCCCTCTGGAGGGAAAACAGGAATTGTAGCCTTTGCAGACCATTTACATGCACAAAAACCTGTAACACACTACAGGAAAGAGAAAACCCGCAAAAAAGCATAATAGAGCCCCTTTAACACATAGTGCACTGTCTAGGTCTATAGCATGGCAAAATTCTTTACGAGGATGCAAATAACGAAAAGTAAATAATCAAAGGTACAGCCAGTAATAGGCCAGACAAAGTAGCAATACACACTTTCACTTAAAATTACATTCACAGCTTCTATAAAATAAAAACACTTTTCTATAACTAGGATAAAGATTGCTTGTACTGTATCTGCAAGACATTCTCTGACTGACAATATTTATTAAGTTGTTGCCCTGAAACTTTTCATGGAGCGTTTCCAATGTAATTACATTGTATGCTCAAGGGTCTCGTTCCTTCTGTCTTTCTCTTCTTCTTCTTTCTGTCTCTCTTTAATCTCTGTTCACCTTCATCTCCACAGCCTCCACCAACCCTCCAATATCTCTGTCTCACTCTCTAGGGTTCCTGATAGTTAATGAGCTTTAAACTTGGATCCTCATCACTGATTACAGCTTGGACTCACTGAGACATAGTGTGTGAGTCTGTGTGTGTGTCTCTGTGTGTGTGTGAGAGAGATTTAAGCGCTTTGTTAACAGAGGAATGGCCTCTATTGTGGGGAGTCGGGGCAGGTACACCTAATGGTGTGTGTGTGTGTGTGTGTGTGTGTGTGTGTGTGTGTGTGTGTGTGTGTGTGTGCATTTTTGTGTGTGTGTTTGTCTTTTGCTTCAGCAGCTCTTGAGCTAATGTGCTTCACAATCTACTAGCTTCCTCCTTCCCTTTAGCACTGTAACACTAATGACTAACCCAGGGCTAACACACACACACACACACACACACACACACACACACACACACACACACAGGCTTGGCCCCACGCTGCCTGATCTCAGTTTTTTCACATTTTATTGTGGGTAAAACATTATTATAGCTGCAGAGAAAAGATTAGGCAGGGAGAAGGGGTTGGGGTTCAGGCCATACACAGCCAGTTATCACATTTCAAGCGTTTGATACAATGTATAAATGTATGTTCAGTGTACATCTCATAGGTTTTACCTTTTAATCATGTCCTTTATTATCCATTGGGCTCTTTGCAGGCCACCTCTACTGTTCTAGCAGTGTACTCCACTGCGAAAGGTCCCATGTCCTGGCAAAACTCCCAGGAAAAACGCAGGGCGAAAAAAAATGATAAAAGTAGCCAAACAGTATGGGTCTTCACTTTCATTCCAGTTCATGACATCATTCTGGTCCAAAAATACTTTTTCTCATTACTTACATTGGGAAAGAGACTATTTTAAATCAGCAACATTTTTTGACGTAAATCAACTTCATAGTACACGTGAATAGCCCTTTTTTAAATCTTCAGGTCCTAAAAGTAGAAAAATGCGCTAAAAGCCGAATCCAGTTATTAGTTATTCTCTCTCCATTCATGTGACTGAGCAGCGACGCTGTGGATTGGAGGCGGGGCTTATGGAAACTCAAGTGGCATATGGGCCAAGTCCCCAGATGATCTGTATCCAGCCTATTTTGGCTTCACGCGCCACTGAGCAATTGTCATTGGAATGAACAGGGCCTCCGATGCTGTGTCCAGTTCTCTTTGTCCATGGTCTTGGCAGCACGGCTATCTGAGCTCACAGCTAGCTGACAGCAGCAACTGTTACAGTTACAGTACTTTACGTGTTCTCAGGGTGTGTGCAGTTCAGCTGGCAGAGGTGTTCACAGACATCTTCAACAGGTCCCTGCTGCAGTCTGTTGTCCCCACATGTTTCAAACACTCCACCATCGTTCCTGTCCCCAAAAAGTCTAAAATCACCAGCCTCAATGACTACCGCCCAGTAGCACTCACCTCCTTCATAATGAAGTGCTTTGAGCGGTTAGTCAAAACCTTCATCACCTCCTCCCTCCCTGACTCTCTGGACCCCCTGCAGTTTGCCTACAGAGCAACAGGTCCACAGACGACGCCATAGCCCTCACCATCCACACTGCCCTCTCACACCTGGACCAGAGGAACACATATGTGAGAATGCTGTTCATTGATTACAGTTCAGCATTCAACACCATTGTGCCCTCCAAGCTGGCCATCAAGCTCAGAGACCTCGGGCTCAACAGCGCCCTCTGTGACTGGATCCTGAACTTCCTGAGACCCCAGGCAGTGCGGTTGGGAAACATCACATCCTCCTCCCTGATCCTCAACACCGGAGCCCCTCAAGGCTGCGTGCTCAGCCCTCTCCTCTACTCCCTGTTCACTCACAACTGCGTGGCCATACACAGCTCCAACACCATCGTGAAGTTTGCTGACGACACGACCGTCATCGGCCAGATCACCGACGGTGACGAGACGGCGTACAGAGAGGAGGTCAGAACCCTGATATCTTGGTGCCAGGATAACAACCTCCATCTCAAGGTCAGCAAAACAAAGGAGCTGATTGTGGATTACAGGAAGCAGCAGAGAGAGGGACACGCCCCCATCGCCATCAATGGGACTACGGTGGAGAGAATCAGCAGCTTCAGATTCCTTGGGGTCCACATCACCGAGGACCTGACATGGACTCTTCACACCACCACCATCACCAAAAAAGCTCGACAGCGGCTCTTCTTCCTCCGCAGGCTGAGGAGGTTCAACATGGACTCCAGGATACTCTGCAACTTCTACAGGTGCACCATAGAGAGTATCCTGACCTTCTACAGGTGCACCATAGAGAGTATCCTGACCTTCTACAGGTGCACCATAGAGAGCATCCTGACCTTCTACAGGTGCACCATAGAGAGTATCCTGACTGG